>CM057164.1:26177166-26202166 GCA_029962745.1 Echinometra lucunter
TGGAGTTCAGACAACCAGTTACGCTCCTGATACCACACTGCGCTGTGCTTGATGATACTGCTAAGTTAGAGACAGCACTGTACTCCTGGGATTCTCTAGAAAAGGGTAAAATAAGGTTTTATATTCTTATTTTGGCTATTTTTGTAGACCAATTATTTAGCCTCGAAAATTGTTGAAAATCAAGACTCGTACATGTATACTAAGTTAGAGAACAAGGATTAGGCTCATTACATTTGTTTTTATTTCATTTCATTACGTTTGATTTTTCAGGTATTTCTTTTGCTATTCTTGCCACTTGACAACAAATACTTCCGATTGAAAATTTAGGGCTAGGTCCTGGATTTAAAAATCTCTGAAAGCCATGGAAAATGCCCAAGTAATCAGAGGGTTTGTTATTATAATTATCATTATTACTGTCATTATCATCATCCATTTCATCACCATTACCATCATCATATTTTAATCATATTGTGATTAACATGGAGCAATGATCTCCATTTTACCTTAACATTTTGTAATTAGAAACTCCGGTACGCTATCGACACACAGCCACAGACTGCATGGTATCAGAGACTCATTTCATCCTTCTTCTGCAACATTTTTCTGGGGGATTTCTTGCCATTTTCCGGAAGTTTATGAAAGGCAAACTCATGTCTTGTATGCCGTATCTTCCAAAGAAAATGCCATCCTCCAAGCAGCCAGTGCTTGAAGTGCGATTTGTCAACAAGCCAAGAGGAATGAAATGGGTACGTATATAATCTTAAATTGGATATTTTTTCATAATGTTTTTATTTGAGATTTCATTCAAAATAAACATCAGTACATCCATACAAATCAATATAAGCAAAATAATATAATACAAGTCTTCATTTTGTTTCTATAGCATACTTTCGTAGATAAGACATCAGTTAATGAGCAAAAGAAACAAGGAGGAATGAAACCCCTTATATATAAATATATATGAAAAAAAATACATGCATACACACACATATACCTTTACCTCGTTTCCCCCAAAAAACAACAAACAAAACTACATCTGCACACACATCCATCGACCACACGACACACCCACACACACACACCCTCACACACACACACACACACCCGCACCCACCGACTGCTTTCAGTCTTGATGATTTGAATCAGAAGATAGATGCCTTGACCTGGTTGTAATTTGAAACTTTCCCATTTTTGTAGATGTTTACCTAGTTTGTTTCTTTTTATAGCTAACTCTTTTTCCTCATCCTTATATTCCAATATTATTTTAAACAATCTATCTAACTTAGGAACTGCAACCTCTGACCGTGACCGATATATGATATACTTAAATGTAAAAATTAATGTATTGCAGCACTTAATCCTAGATGAGTTTCCCAGTATTCCAACATGAACAATTTCCCACGGTACGTTTTGTAGTTGGATATGGAACACATGCGCTCACTCCAACACACGCACCCACTCGCACACACGCTCGCCTGCGCTCGCCCACACATGCGAAGGGTAGTCTGATGAAAGCGCTCGGCTCAGTGGCTTGTTTTCAATTTACTTTTGTTTGTGTTTTCTTTTTTACGTTTTGCAGATGTTTCTGGAGGTTTATAAAAGATGTTCAAAGTAATAATAAAGAAACGGAATAAAAGAAAGACATAACGATTGCCCTGCATAACATATCATGTCAAGCAGGGCCCGCTGGAAGATCAGCTGATAGCTGAAGTGGCTACCCTGGGTAAATAAGAGTTATTAGGTAGTCTGTCAAGTTTCAATTATTTTCATGTTCATCGGGTCATCGTGACGTCATCCAGGCGCCATTTTGTGAAAATCACCTTAGGGTCATATCTTCATAACCGATGGTCATTTTTCATTCACATTTGGCATGATTAAGGTTAATTTTAATCCAATTAATTTTAGATATCCAGGCGCGCGCGTACGCATTCGTCCGCGCGTCAGCGCGCTCGCAAAAATTAAAAATGCACAGAATCAAGTCAAGTTCATTTTGCACACGTTTCAGGCCATTTTTAGCATCTCAAAAATTTCCTCGCGTCCGACACTTTTCTTAACAAATTCCATCATTCTAAAACTGATTACGACTAACCATAAGGTCGCATGCGCGCGCCAAAGTTCAAAATCCGTGCGCGCGTCTATGGGGCAAATATGTTTGGCCCCTTTAAAATCAGCCATAGCTCCTCAAAATGCATGAAGACCCCCATTTTTTTTTTTTTTTTTTTACATATTCTGAAAGTTTATGAGTCGTAAATGTGAATCCATGACAAGAAATTACCTTATCGATACTTATGTGAACTCAAAATTTCGATTTTTTATTTTTTACTTTATATTTTTTGCCTTTTACCGAGACTATCTCGCTTATTGTTGCTTAATTTTCCCCGGAATATCGATATGTTGTAGCTGAGACAATTCTCTACAAATTTCGTATGCATTATTGCTCATTTTGAGGACGTTATCATGGTCTAAATTCACGATAAAAGGTACCAAGTCAGTTCTTCCCATTTTACGTGTATTCTCTATGGGATATGACCTTTACGTAATTCTTGATTATACATTCTCATCTTCTCTGATCAACATCTCCCTTATTTCTGCTTGATTTTCGCCCAACTTCGAGTATGCTGTAGCTGACAAAATTCTCTATATTATACATCCATATGTTTTTAACCAGAAACATGTCAGAAACATTTTAACTAGAAAATTTAGTATAAGAATTTCGTTTTCCATCTACGTGTTATCTCTATGAGCTGTTTTCAGGTATACCTTTAAAGCACTGCCTCACATGCTCAAGGTCCCTGGTTCGGGGAGGGGGGCATTTTTTTTCTTTTGCCTTCTTTTAACATTTAAGGTTAGTATCCTTTTAATTATGATTACATATACAGTCACAGTCAATGCAATAAACTGCCTGATTTTGGCCTATTATGACTATTGCAATGCAGTGCAGAGTAGTTCATGTACAACGCTATTATGCTGCAATATCAAATCAACCCATTTCTATGACGTTAGTCTCCTATCGAGACGTAAAAATCTTATCAATCGTCTTTACCAACGACTTTATCGTCGCTATCCATGTCGAAACCTAAAAGATGCCGACAGACCACCTAATTTGTCATGTGACGAATTCAAATGTCTCGTTATTATTGTTATTATTATCATCATCATCATCATTATTTTTTCCCCTATTTGAGGAATTAATGACCTCTCTTTTTACGCAGAGAGATATCCATGAATATGACCTACATGACCCAAGAAGCAGATCAGTGATGGACAGAGATACAGAAGTGTTTATCAAAAGAAAGAATTTCTCAGTCAAGTGTCAAATGGCAAATTACCCGTCAGAATCTAAGGTAAGAGCACCGCAGTTGTACGTGTTATCAAAACAAGATTGAAAAGAACTGTAAATGTACTATCTGTTGGTCTCAGTGCACTATTAAAAAGTATAGTACATGTATTTTGAATAATTCAACAAAATACTACTTGTATTTTATTTATCGCTTGTTAAATCCTTTATATGAATAATAATGCGCAGCATCCGTATATCGGTAAAAATCGTAAGGGATTTATTTAAATAAATAAGCAAACAAAAAAAAGGACGAGTTGTTTAGTACGGCATATGACTGTGGATTCCTAGAAAACTTGGAAAATTTAAGTTAATTAGGTGTATAATTGTACACATTATGGGGAGCGAGTTGGCTCAGTCGGTAAAGCGGCTGCCTTTCGAACCAAAATAGTCCGGTAGCCATGGGGGTAAGGTTGCATTGGAATGTTATAGTTTTCTTTTTTAATTGATACCGACTATTGAGACCTTCTATTGCAACAATCCACATGCTGGAGCTCTGTCAGCATTGAGCAATTTGAGATATACGCGAAAATCCAAAATGGCCGCCGGCAGTCATCTTGGATTTTCTGTTTACCTACTTTAAACATCCCAAGAATGCTCAAATATTGGAAATAAGGATTTTTCGGGATGGAGAATCCAGATCTGAGGTTATTTTGAGGATATGACTATTTCTTGATGTCTACATATAAAATGGCGGCTATTTTTCAAGATGACCGCCATATGCACTATAGGCTAGGCAATGTCAAAAGGTGAAAAGTCCTTATTTATCATTTAACATAAAAACAAAGCAAGCAAAATGCAATATTTTCATTTGTACTATATCTTTTACATTTTTTCTTTAACTTCTGAAAAAATCATAACAAAAGTCATTGCTGTTTGGGCGTAGGGCGCCCTCAAAGTTTGATTTTTTTTCTGAATTGGGAAATTCGTCCTTCAAATTACACCATTAGTCCCAACTGGTAGGATGATTAAAATTAGTGATATTGTAGACATTTTCCAATATTTCAGGGCAGCCTCAGTGAAATTTCACTTCCAGAAGGTTATCTGGTCAAAATATGATGGTGAAAATGAAGATAAACATCATTTTGCAACCATTTAGGAACACATAGTGACTCACACCCTACATTATGGGCAACTATCTTGAAAACTGGAGATGACATGAAGCTTTAATAGTTCTACATAGTTCACTATAGATTTTTCAAGGTTAATGCATTTAAGTAAAGTGATATCTTGACCTTGAAGATACAAAAAGTATACAATATTTATATAATATACACAAACAATGCGGGTTCTCTTCCATAATTGGTATAACATTCCCACAAATGCATATTGTAGTTAGCATTCAGATATCAACATTTTCCATTCAAAAATGTGCTATTGATCTCATTTTTCTAATCTACGCGTATAAATATATATATATATATATATATATATATATATATACACACGAATTAAAATGATAACTCATTAAAAAGCAAACAATTTACCTTTACCTGTCATCAAAGGAAGCCATGCCAAAATAAACCCCATCAAAAATAAAGCGAGCGACTATATAGCCAACAGACAGCATTGCTAAACACTATTTCAGGAATGGCTCTCTTTAAAACTACTGCTTTTATGAGGATTTTATTGCAGAATATACTGTAGCAAGCAAAAAAAAAAAAAGTTTAAGCAACAATATGGGTGTCAATTTGGTGAAGGGGGATGGGGATATATCCCCCAATATTGTTGGTAGGAAGATGGTCTCCATTAACACTGCCCCCAATAATTCACCATTAGAAATGACATAGCCCATGCAATTCCCTAAGAGTATTAAAAACAAATAAAAAGGGAAGGGCAAATGGGGAAAAAAAAGAATTTCAAAGTAAAAAGGATAACGAAAAACTTTCCAGCACTGGCTCGCTTCGCTAGCTCACATTTTAAAGTATCTGTAGTTGTGGTTAGATCGGCTTGCAACTTGTTTCTTTCTCTCTCTCTCTCTCTCACTCTCTTTTACGGTATACTATTCTTCTACTCACTGCCTTGCATTTTAAGTATCTTAACCAAAGCCGATTATGTTAATATCCTTATGTAATGAAACTGATTTGCATCTAATTGTCTATCTAATGTTATACTATTCTTCTTGTCATAAAATAATAGTAATAAAGGTGCAAGGAGTCGAGTCAAACATCGAGAAGAGCTAAAGCAGAAGAATTTTTCATGAGATAAAGGGCTGTGACCAATGGCCTATTCCTATCTCATCAATTATGAGAATGGAGGTAGCCGATGAAATTACTAGAATGATGAGATTGAAGTGACAATACAAAACCCTGTTCTTAGCACAGTATATTTTTAAATACCCATCTTTCTCTATCTTGCTACACTCACCTATCAAATCTGAAAAAAAAAAATATTTCAAAGGAATCATACAATCTTATTCGCTCAGCAACAAGTTTGAATACACTAATGCATTTACAGCAAAGTGTCCAACTGTCCTCAAATTCCGTGGGAAGATGTACATCATCACAACAATTATTTTGGAGGCAATACTTATATACTAATAAGGTTCATACTTTTAAAAAGTGTCAACTAAACTAGAAAGCTTACATACAGGTCCCTAAACATTCCATTCAAGTAATGGGGATGTACCCCTTCGATATCATTTGAAGGCAATTTTTGTTTGGCTAATGGGATGAATGGTAGAATAGACTAAGAATGCAGTAGACCTGTGAGCAAATATAGGTATTATACCCTCCATTCACAAAATTTAGTGATGCTCTGATCTCTGTACGTGCTCCTGTTCTTAATCAATACTTCACTTTTTAATACCTTACCCTTTCCCAGTCACTTTACTCCCCGCCTGAGGATATTTGGCATCAGTCCCCCCCCCCCCCCCCGAACCCAAATCAAAACCCATGAGCATCCATATCTATATTTGTATGGAAAATTATCACTTGACTTTGAAAACTTGATCACAAAATATAAAAAAGTGTACTTTTTTCGTAACTAGTAAACAGGCATGCACTTAAAATGCATGTTATTATTTAATATGCAAACAAACATTTGAACATTGACCTGTCTCTTATGATGGCTGAAATATGGATCAATTAACTTTAGCCAACAATAAAGTGGTGCTAAACACACGATTTCAGGAATTGGTCTCTTGAAAAGTACTAGTTATTCGGCTCAGCCGAGATTTGCAGAATTTTCAGTCCACGATATGCAATGATATATACCGTAGATATAATAGGAGATACTCAAATTAGTCAGGAATATGATGTTTTGGCCTTGAAAACATCAAGAAATATAATTATTGAAAGTATGTTTCTTCTGTAATTAGTATTGCAGTAACTGAATGCTTAATAAATGAATTTCATAAATAATTTCTGAGCCTCAAATTCCTGATAAACAGATTTGAGTACACATATAGTTTTTGTCAGCTACAAAAAGGTGAACATCATATGCTTTTCCTCCATAGTGTAAAGTGTGAAGGTGTGGGGTGTGGGTGTGTGTGCTTGGGAAGGAGTCTATCCCCCTCCCCTCCCCCGTCACATTTATGCTGGTTGTTTTTTGTTTCTAAATATCATCCTTGTAGAAAGAAAATCAATCATATTCAATTTATTTTCTACTTCATTTTCAATGCAATATTGCATATATGTACTTGTACAAATAGACTGCTGGGGACGCCATCTTAAAAATTAGCTGCCATTTTAAATCAAGACATCGAAACATAGTCATATCCTCAAATTAAGCAGGTAAACTCAAAATCCAAGATGGCCGCCGGCGGTAATTTTGGATTTTCGCGTATATCTCAAATTGCTCAATGCTGACAGAGCTCCAGCATGTGGATTGTTAAAATAGAAGGTCTGAACAGTCGATATCAATTAAAAAAAAATAACATTCAAATGCAACCTTAGGCCTAAAATTCGGGTTTGGCTGCCGGACTAAAAGACGGTGGGTTCGAGTTCAGCCAAGGCGGATGACTGAAGCCAACGTTGTGTGTTATCTTGCCCCTACCCTGTTTCATATACGCAGGCTATGCTACAGTGGAAAACACTCCGTCCCTCGGATAGGACGTTAAAAGGAGGTCCCGTGTTAAGGATAGTCACCACCTTTGCACGTTAAAGATCCCACTGCACTATTCGTATAAGTGTAGGGGGAAACCCCGGTGTATGTGGTCCACTTGCACATCCCCAATCAGTGATATCGGAAGGAGAGACCTCAGGGTTACAGTGATTCAATTTGCTTTTCCCCTCCCAGGCACAGGTGACGCCAAACCAATGATAATAATAATAATAAATCACGGGATGGCGCTCATATTGATCAGATAAAAGAAAAAAAGCTTTGCGTTCGCATACTCACATGAATTGTAATCTTCAATGTAAGATTTTCTATGTCGACTAGGGGTGAAAGATATATGCATTGGGAATATAACTTTACCAAAAAACGTGAAGAGAATACCCCTTTATAATTGTCGAAGAAGAAATGTCCTGCATCACCTTTTCTCCTCACAGGATGTTAAGTACAAGAACTTGATGCACAAGACCAACCATACAGTTCATTTCATTCTGAACTTTCACGACTGCGAGACTTATGACTACAACATTACGCTGACTTTGGCCCAAAAATCGCAACTGGAAGAAATCATATTCCCGGCAGGGTTTGAAGGTAATATTTTTTACATTGTGAAATGTTCCCTGCCCCTATACTAGCTTTCATCTTTTTTCCTGGGAGACGATTATGAAAATCGAGCAAGCCATTTCTGTTAAAAAGAAACCCTATTAGAAGCAAAGGGAGGGAGAAGGAGCGATGGTTCAGAAAGTTTTCAGATGTGTATTATAACGACTACTGTTTTATTTCATACCCGTCATTAATTGTCCATACATGACAAGGTAACATTGCGATAATATTATCGACATGATACAGGATGGTATAAGGCTTTATCATTATCATTTCTGTGTGAAGTAATATTGGAGGGAGAAATTAAATGTGTGAGAGAGAAAGAGAAAGAGAGAAATAAAGAAGGGAGAGCTCTGTGTCAAAGTGCATCTGATTCCAAGTTGTGGTATTTTTTTTCTTATTTCCGTTTTTTTTCTACGAACTTGAATCGATAATTGAGAAAGGGAGTACTATTGCCAATTTGTCATCCTTCGAAGACCGCATCAGGTAGATGTCTCAGCTCAAGCCCAGTTGACCGATATCGAAGGCCCACGAGGTCCAGATGCTCGAGTCCGCGAAATCGCAAATCGTAATCTTACCGATTCCTTGAGTTTAAAACACATGATATGGAAGAGAGGTTTATCGAATATTTTTGTATGAATATAGTGTGAATGGTTGATTTCGATATAAATTTGCGATAATAATCATGTAGGAAGAAAAATGAGTTGCTAAATACTGGTTAATATTTGAGAGAGGTTAGAGTCAGACATCTACCAAGTTTTTAATATATTTATTTCTAGAAATTGAATGTTTGAATGTTCTCACGAGTACGAGTAATGGAATGCTTTCCAGTGGGGAAGGGGTGGGGACATTAACGTAAATTTACATGGAGGCAAGCAGAGAGAGAGAAAAAAATTCTGAAGAGGGAAATCTTATTCCAATTCGGTCTAGTGAGCCTTCGGTCTCATGGGACCTTTTTCACTTTTGGTCTCCTGGGAAGACTTCAATGTGGCTAGTCTGATATTTTTTTGAAAATTCTCTGCTGAAAATACATCATCACATTGCCCGTACAGGAGTGCTTTCTTAATTATTATGCAAACACCATTTGCTATCATTTTTGTGCAGTATTTAATCCCTCTACTAGCAGGGATCTCACTAGTATTTTTTTCATTTAGGTTACGGGTCTCCTATTGTTGTTTCCTGATGATGGCCATTGTGATATAAGTAGTAAAAATAATGTCACGTTATTACAAACCACCTCCATTACTCTGAGGACGATTTTCCTGAACAGGTTGAAAGCGCAGCGTGAGGGTTTTGTGTATCTTTCAAAATTTGGGGTTATAAGCCTACATGAGTGTTCGTTTAAAAGTTACTTAAACCATCCATCTCATTCACAAAACAGGTTTGTCAGCCTCAACATAACCGCCGGGGATGCACCCCCTCCCATTAGGAACCCGAAGTCGGGTTGATTTCACCCATCAAACATATGCACCAATTTTGTACGTTACCAAAACACACATTTTGATAAAATTTTCGGTCGGGATGGGTTGTCAGACGGCCCCAGAAAATTTTTTTTTTAATTTTTCCCCTATACAGATTTCAAATGCTAAGACCGATTTATCCCTTTTTGTCAAATTGAGATATTTGCTATATAAAAGGAAAATAAAGAAAGTAATAGAAAAGTATGCTACTTTTGACCATAGGCCTATATGTAATGAGCAATAATCATTTGGAAAGTATTATTTTGTACTTTTTGATGGTGATATTATTTTTCAAAAGTGGCGTTTATTTTTTTTCACATAAATTCCTCTTTTTTCCTCTTCCCTTCTTGATATGGCCAGAATAATTATATCAAATTTAGCTCGCACATCTTTACGAATACTCCACTGATTTCTGTTGCTTGATATAATTTTTAGTGGCACGTGGTGATGTGCTGAGAGAGCAGGAATAGCTTCCCGAGGCCACATGGCCACGTTAGGCTTGTTACTATAAAGAAGCAATACTGCACCATGTTAGAGCCCAACATAGGAACTTTAGAATCTTATGAAAATAATATGAGCCTCTGGAGACCATCTTGTTTTGCGCAAATTGCCTTATAGCGCCCCATATGTTGTTAACCATATTCTTATTTTATATATCTTCAGAAGTTTTTATACTCCAAAATCAAAGACGTCCTTATGAATGATGTTTATTATCTCACTTCTTCCCCAGATCTACCCGCGGCAGGTCACCTGGTGTCTGGGTAAGGCTGCAGTTAAAATCTCAGGCTTTTTGCGATAATAGAATAAATCTACATGAAGCGCATCTTTCCTCCTCGACAAAACTTTACATGAAAATTCAGTGCCGTGGAATTTTTCAAGGGTTGACGTTTAAATTGCATGATTGAAGGAAACGACAAACGTGTATGCTTGAATTACTACTAAAGGATAATGCATCATAATTCATTTACAAGATCGCCTTTGTTTTATTTTTTTTTGTTTCGTTTTTTTTTCTGCTGTTTTTGTCCTTTTCACTGATCCTACCACGTTGACATGGTTGATGTCTCGAGAGAAGGGGACCAAAAAAAAAAATGATATGCCAATTAAAGCAATTTTTTACTTAAATTAATTTCCAGCAAACAAGCAAATCAAACACATGGCAAGCATACTGAGAAGCAAAGGATAAAAAAGCGAAATGATGGAGACAACGGTCATCGGGACACAGCCAGGACCATGAAGAAAGACCCGGGAGCTAGACCAAAAACCAGGAGAGGCGGAGGTAGGACTGTGTCGCATACCTTACAAATTAAAGAGTCGTTTACGCTCAAAACCTATCAACCACTTCCAATGGTCTAGAGTGATATCGATGAACATGATGAGCATTCAGCTTGTTTCTTAATGTTGTTAGCATGACACTGAAAGCAGTGTTGAAATACTTCAAAGAGGCTGTATAACCATTCTTCTACGGTGTGCATTCTGCTCTTACTCTAAATGCCCACAGAAAATGTATGATGGAATTTTGATATCACTCTTTTGTGAAAAGCAATCCCTTGCTTAAACGGAACAATCTGCGCAACTGCTAGACAAGCTTGTTATAAGATGCTTCATGTGGTGCCCGACGTCATTATATTACAATCATGATTATTTCATACTTCATTTTTTTCTAATAATTAGGCAGCTGCATTCAAAGTCATCCAAGGGCAAGCACTAAAATGTCATCACGAATCTCATCAGTGATAGATTCTTCAGAAAGCGAGCTTTCTTCAACATCAGCAGAAGTGCTGAGTGTTCCTCAATCCAGGTACCTAACTACAATGTCAGCCAAGTACATGTATTTGAATATCGTCGGTGAACTGTGACTAACCTAAAATGCTACTCAGTTATGAATACATCATCGGTAAACATTTCATAACAGTGCCCCCAAGCTGGGGATCAAGAAGTACAAGGTACCTTTCAGTAGCTTTGGCAAGGATATTGTATTCATTTGTCACTTGAATGCAGCCTTTATAATCATTCCTACTTTTAAGCGGAGGGCCAAAAGCAGAAAAGGGGGGTTTCGTTCCACCATCTGTACAAACTAAGTAGACCATGCTCATTTTAAAGCTTAAAGCATAACACACAATATTCAAGAGGTCTACCTCAAAAAATTAGTAGCGAAAGCTTCCAAATCCAAGATGGCGTCCAAAATGGCCGCCATTTTGACGGAATTTGAATTTTTCAAGATAAAATTCGATAGAAACATCCAATTGCAACAAAATTGGTCTCATCTGAGAGAAAATTAAATTCCCTACAGTTTGGTGCCATTTGTGAGTAATGTCAAAGTAATTCGGTCCAGATATTTAGTCAAAAAGTGTGTTTTTTGACATCTTTTCCCAAAAACTGAAAATTTGCAAAATGCATGATTTAGCATAAATCAAGAAAAAAATTTAAGAATTGTCTTGAAAACTTCCAGAAAACTTTCTTGATATTCAATAATCATCTGTGGAAAATTAGAAAGCAATACCATTCTCCGTTCTAAAGTTATAATGTCTCAAACTTGAAAACTCATATTTCATAAATTTCTCTTCTTGCACATGCATGTGTTATATTCCCATAGACTATAATGCATTAACATGCATGTACCCTGTACAAAAGTGCAGACGTGGATTTTCGCTCTACAAACCAAGAAGTCCATGCTTATATTTGTGCTTATTGACATGTTTGTAACTAAACTTGGATGATAGATGCCTTACACAAACTCCAGTGTTATTGGGGAGTCAAAGGTCACATATGTAGGTCAAAGGTCAAATGAGGTCAAATGTTAACATTTTCCGTGCATATTTCTACTGGGGTTGGTAACTTTAGAACCATAAGTCCATTTGTAACCAAACTTGGATAGTAGATGCCTTTTAGGGACATAACTGGTATTTGAGGGTCAAAGGTCATGTATGTAGGTCAAAGGTCAAATGGTAAAAAATTCATGCATATTTCTACTGGGGTTGGTAAGTTTAGAACCATAAGTCCATTTATAACAAAACTTGAATGGTAATTACCCTTTAAGGACCTCATTGTTATTTGGGGGTCAAAGGTCATGGGTGCAGGTAAAAGGTCAAAGGAGGTCAAATGTTAAAACTTTCCTGCAATTTTCTCTTGGGGTTGATAGCTTTAGAACGATGACTCCAAACTTAGATGGTAGATGCCCTATACAGGGTGGCCCAGAAAGAACGGAAAACCTGTGATCCTTAATTTCAGCGAGATTGATAATAGAATGTGATACTTTTTCATTTGGTTTGAAAGACAATTTTCTTTGAAAACGACAGTGATATTACATTTAATATTCCCAGGACTTATTTTAGACAACCACTATCAAAACGGCATTTTCAAGAGTTTTCTCCCGTTTCTCCTTGATCGTACCATTTACTGGTTCAGTTCACCTGCATGCAGTGTCCCATCACCGTGTTTGAGTCCCTTGTTTTTAATACTTATTAGAATAAAAACTAGAAACATTGGGATTTGTCAAAGAATGCATTAGCCTCAATCCCACTTTGAGTTATGGATAATTGTATCCTGAACTTAATTGATAAAATGATAAAGCAACAATGGTAGGTATCAATACAGTAGGAACTTATTTGGGATTCCCCCACGTGTCTGCATATACTGAATCGCTGTAAAACAAATATCTACATGCTGAGATGTCTGGAAATAGTATAAGGTACCTCTGAACCATACAAATACATCGTATTATTGATATATTCATCCTTTCCTTGAGGATTAAGCTTTTATCTTCATAGGCAATTTGAGTACTTAACAAATAAAGAAGGTTAATGGGAGAAATTCATGATTTGTAAACAAATTTGTTTACAAATTAAGTATTCACCTAGTGAAATTTTCAGCTCCCTGAAAAAACTTAGAATAAGATTACAAAACATATGAGAAAGTCCTTAAAATTAGCTCATTGGAAGTATGAGATGTAGAATGCTGTGTCTACACTTTTTAATTGCCTGTTGCCATTAATATTATATACAATTTATTAAAAGCACCAAAATTTCAAAAACAGAAAGGTTACAAAACAGTCCCTTTTGCCGTTTCCGATTGCTACACGAATAAGAGACAGTGCAAAGGTACAATGTTGTATGTATTTGTATTTTAATTCTATTTTGTATTAACTGGTCCAATTTCTTCTGTTGATATTTGTATGCATGCACACTGTTAATTTTATGTATTTTTATGGATTTAATGGATTGACTTTTTTATGCCGCTGTTAAAATCAACTTAAAGTTAGCTGTCTAATTAAAATTTAGATGTATATAATTATGCTGAATAATAAACTGTAATATACAAATAATGAGTTTTTAACTAATGAGAAATTAGACATATTTTTATTACTAATCACGCTTATGATAGCTTATTATGTTGTGAAGTCATTTTGTACTAATTTATATTCAATCTATATAATACAATAACCACAACTGCACCAGATAAATCAAAGAAAAACTTCCAATGAGTTGCAAAAATAACTTAATGACACTAAAATATTTAAAGTGTTCTTTGAAAGAGTGCTCTCGCTGCCATTTTACCATATTTCTAGAGCTATTATTTTCTTTCCATTAAATGTGACATGTGTAATTTGTAATTTCAAAGAATATAACACATTCAAAATTGTATAGCCATTATATACTGGCTGCGAAGCAAGATGATGAGGACCATTTCATCTATCTATCATATATCTATTTACATAATGATATTGAAACCTTTCCATCCCGGCGCTTTCTGACCCTACTCTCACTTTCACTAATTTCATGGGGGGGGGGGGGGTTTGTAGAAAAACAATATTTTCCCACTAAATATAGAATAAATTGCATGGTAACTCAACACCCCTCATGAAGGACATTCAGTTGTAAAAAAAAAATTCTTTTCATCTGAGACCTGTTTAATTCCAATTTGAAGTTTCTAACAATTTTTATGATCTAAATATATTTTCTGCCGTATCAGGACAACTCCCCCGGAGGACAACTCCCCCGGGGACGACTCCCACCTGACAACTCCCCCGGAGGACAACTCCCCCGGAGGACAGCTTCCCCGCAGGACAGCTCCCCCGCAGGACGGGTCCCCCGGAGGACATCTCCCCCGGAGGACAACTCCCCCGCAGGACAACTCCCCCGCAGGACAACTCCCCCGCAGGACAACTCCCCCGGAGGACAACTCCCCCGGAGCACAACTCCCCAGGGGATGACTCCCATCACACAACTCTCCCGGAGGACACCCCCCCCCCTTTATGGACAAAATTACGCATGAAATTTTGTTTTTATGACAACGCCTTGCTCGTGAGGAACTGTAAAATAAATCTTTCCTTTTTATAAATCAAACTTAAGTAATTAATCCAGTATTTTTTGTTTTTATTACAACTCTCCCGGAGGAGAACAGCTCCTCGGGGATGACAAATGGGGATGGGCGAGGGGTTGAGGGTTGCTATTCGTTTAATAAGTTATTATGTAATTTGTCGCTCTAATTGCTAACTTTTTTGAAAAATATCCACTCTTTTGCTCCCATTTTTGCGCCAAAGTACACATTCAAGAAAATAAAAACTCTAGTAATGGGTACGCTTTTTCGCCCAAGGGTGTTGGGTTTGACAGCTTCAGCGGCACACTCCCATCGGAACCAAATCTGATCATGAGAAGAGAGAAAAGAAAGGAATAAAATGAAGAAAGGAAAGTGAGGAAACTAAGTAGGAAGCTACAAAAGGAGAGAATGGTGTATCTAGTCGTAGTCTTCAGGAAAAGGGGGAGATGGCCCACAATCAAGCTGAAGAATAGAAGTCACTTCGCTCGATCAGCAGCCGTGATTGGGTCCCGTTTCTTTCTTTTTTTTAAATCTAAATGCACAATTTTCAGGCAAGATATCATATAAAAATCTTACTTTTTAGGGGAGCAGTCGACCCCTCCCCCCCCCCCGAGATCCGTTATCCGCCCCTTTGTTAAACTCACTGACTATAAATGAAAAGAAAACCATAACGGAATTTTATAATGAATGCATGTTAATTTCATTTTTGTTAAAGGACTTGGCTTCTACGTATTTAGCGTCCATGGAGCATGTGCGAGTATCGTTCTTTGCGCTGAAACCACATGAAAACATTTAATTATAAAATACCTCATTCAAGAGTAAAAGATAAACAAAAAGGAAAAGTCATCGTTAGATTCTTATGATTTGACAAATTTAGGCACTGTTAGGCTCTATATAACAAAGAAAAAATAAGAAGAACAAATACATAAAACTTCTAGGTTTCAGGTCAGCTGAATGCAGATATTCTAAGTAAGAAAAATGATTAATTTCATCAGCGAATTTAGATATCAAAGCTCAATATGTGTCCAAAATTGTCAAATCATAAGAATCTAACGATGACTTTTCCTTTTTGTTTATCTTCTACTCTTGAATGAGGTACTTTATTATTAATGTTTTCATGTGGTTTCAGCGCAAAGAATGATACTCGCACATGCTCGCTGGACGCTAAATACGTAGAAGCACAAGTCCTTTAACAAAAATGAAATTAACATGCATTCATTATAAAATTCCGTTAAGGTTTTCTTTTCATTTATAGTCAGTGAGTTTAACAAAGGGGCGGATAACGGATCTCGAGGGGGGGGGGGGGGGGGGGGGCGACCGCTCCCCTAAAAAGTAAGATTTTTATATGATATCTTGCCTGAAATTGTGCATTTAGATTTAAAAAAAAGGAACGGGACCCAATCACGGCTGCTGATCGAGCGAAGTGACTTCTATTCTTAAGCTTGATTGTGGGCCATCTCCCCCTTTTCCTGAAGACTACGACTAGATACACCATTCTCTACTTTTGTAGCTTCCTACTTAGGTTCCTCACTTTCCTTTCTTCATTTTATTCCTTTCTTTTCTCTCTTCTCATGATCAGATTTGGTTCCGATGGGAGTGTGCCGCTGAAGCTGTCAAACCCAACACCCTTGCTCGGAAAAGCGTACCCATTACTAGAGTTTTTATTTTCTTGAATGTGTACTTTGGCGCAAAAATGGGAGCAAAAGGGTGGGTATTTTTTTTTAAAGTTAGCAATTAGAGCGACAAATGACCTAATACCTTATTAAACGAATAGCAACCCTCAACCCCTCGCCCATCCCCATTTGTCATCCCCGAGGAGCTGTTCTCCTCCGGGAGAGTTGTAATAAAAACAAAAAATACTGGATTAATTACTTAAGTTTGATTTATAAAAAGGAAAGATTTATTTTACAGTTCCTCACGAGCAAGGCGTTGTCATAAAAACAAAATTTCATGCGTAATTTTGTCCATAAAGGGGGGGGGGGGGTGTCCTCCGGGGGAGTTGTGTGATGGAAGTCATCCCCCGGGGATTTGTGCTCCGGGGGAGTTGTCCTCCGGGGGAGTTGTCCTCGGGGGAGTTGTCCTGCGGGGGAGTTGTCCTGCGGGGGAGTTGTCCTGCGGGGGAGTTGTACTGCGGGGGAGTTGTCCTCCGGGGGAGTTGTCCTCCGGGGGAGATGTCCTCCAGGGGACCCGTCCTGCGGGGGAGTTGTCCTGCGGGGGAGTTGTCCTCCGGGGGAGTTGCCCTCCGGGGGAGCTGTCCTCCGTGGGAGTTGTCAGGTGGGAGTTGTCCCCGGGGGAGTTGTCCTCCGGGGGAGTAGTCCTAGAACCATTTTCTGCTTATGGCTCCCTGCTTATACGTGGAAGAGTCACAATGATTATGTCAACAACAAAATGAAAAGTTGTGAAGAACATATCTACATGTATCTCATGCAAAGTTTGCATCCACATATTCAATATCAAATGATATAAACCTACAACCCAAGCCCCATAACATGTGGAATTGAGGTCCCTATATAGGGCATCTACCATCTAAGTTTGGAGTCATCGTTCTAGAGCTATCAACCCCAATAGAAAATTGCAGGAAAGTTTTAACATTTGACCTCCTTTGACCTTTGACTTGCACCCATGACCTTTGACCCCCAAATAACAATGAGGTCCTTAAAGGGTAATTACCATTCAAGTTTTGTTATAAATGGACTTATGGTTCTAAACTTACCAGTAGAAATATGCATGAATATTTTACCATTTGACCTTTGACCTACATACATGACCTTTGACCCTCAAATACCAGTTATGTCCCTGAAAGGCATCTACTATTCAAGTTTGGTTACAAATGGACTTATGGTTCTAAAGTTACCAACCCCAGTAGAAATATGCACGGAAAATGTTAACATTTGACCTCATTTGACCTTTGACCTACATATGTGACCTTTGACTCCCCAATAACACTGGAGTTTGTGTAAGGCATCTATCATCCAAGTTTAGTTACAAACATGTCAATAAGCACAAATATAAGCATGGACTTCTTGGTTTGTAGAGCGAAAATCCACGTCTGCACTTTTGTACAGGGTACATGCATGTTAATGCATTATAGTCTATGGGAATATAACACATGCATGTGCAAGAAGAGAAATTTATGAAATATGAGTTTTCAAGTTTGAGACATTATAACTTTAGAACGGAGAATGGTATTGCTTTCTAATTTTCCACAGATGATTATTGAATATCAAGAAAGTTTTCTGGAAGTTTTCAAGACAATTCTTAAATTTTTTTCTTGATTTATGCTAAATCATGCATTTTGCAAATTTTCAGTTTTTGGGAAAAAATGTCAAAAAACACACTTTTTGACTAAATATCTGGACCGAATTACTTTGACATTACTCACAAATGGCACCAAACTGTAGGGAATTTAATTTTCTCTCAGATGAGACCAATTTTGTTGCAATTGGATGTTTCTATCGAATTTTATCTTGAAAAATTCAAATTGCGTCAAAATGGCGGCCATTTTGGACGCCATCTTGGATTTGGAAGCTTTCGCTACTAATTTTTTGAGGTAGACCTCTTGAATATTGTGTGTTATGCTTTAAGCTTTAAAATGAGCATGGTCTACTTAGTTTGTACAGATGGTGGAACGAACTCAAAAAATAAGCTAGATATTTGACTTTGGCCCTTCGCTTATTTGCAAAAGATGCTGTGCCCGCATCTCTTTCGACCGTGGATGCTGGGGTAATGATAATTGCGATGCCTTCAAAAAGAGCTACACTAAGTGGTAGTAGAAGTAGAAGTAGAAGTAGTAGTAGTAGTAGTAATAGTAGAAGTAGTAGTAGTAGTAGTAGTAGTAGTAGAAGTAGAAGTAGTAGTAGTAGGAAGTAGTAGTAGTAGTAGTAGTAGTAGTAGTAGTAGAAGTAGGAAGTAGTAGTAGTAGTAGTAGTAGTAGTAGTAGTAGTAGTAGTAGTAGGAGTAGTAGTAGTAGTAGAAGTAGTATTAGTAGTAGTAATAGTAGAAGTATTCATAGTAGTAGAAGTAGTAGTAGTAGTAGTAGTAGTAGTAGAACTAGTAGTAGAAGTAGTAGTAGTAGTAGTAGTAGTAGTAGTAGAAGTAGGAAGTAGTAGTAGTAGTAGTAGTAGTAGTAGTAGAAGTTAGTAGTAGTAGTAGTAGTAGGAAGTAGTAGTAGTAGAGTAGTAGTAGTAGTAGTAGAAGTAGGAAGTAGTAGTATTAGTAGTACAAGTGGTAGTAGTAGTAGTAGTAGAAGTAGTAGTAGTAGTAGTAGAGGTAGTATTAGTAGTAGTAATAGTAGAAGTATTCATAGTAGTAGAAGTAGTAGTAGTAGTACTAGTAGAACTAGTAGTAGAAGTAGTAGTAGTAGTAGTAGTCATAGTAGTAGAAGAAGTAGTAGTAATAGTAGTAGTAGTAGTGGTAGTAGTAGTAGTAGTAGTAGAATTAAGAAGAAGTAGTAGTAGTAGTAGTAGTAGTAGTAGTAGTAGTACAAGTAGTAGTAGTAGTAGTAGTAGTAGTAGTAGTAGTAGTACAAGTAGTAGTAGTAGTAGAAGTAGTAGTAGTAGTAGTAGAAGTAGTAGTAGTAGTAGTAGTAGTAGTAGGAAGTAGTAGTAGTAGTAGTAGTAGTAGTAGTAGTAGTAGTAGTAGTAGTAGAAGTAGGAAGTAGAAGTAGTAGTAGTAGTAGTAGTAGTAGTAGAAGTAGTAGTAGTAGTAGTAGAAGTAGTCATGGTAGTAGAAGTAGTAGTAGTAGTAGTAGTAGTAGAACTAGTAGTAGAAGTAGTAGTAGTAGTAGTAGTAGTAGTCATAGTAGTAGAAGTAGTAGTAATAGTAGTAGTAGTGGTAGTAGTAGTAGTAGTAGTAGAAGTAGTAGTAGTCATAGTAGTAGAAGAAGTAGTAGTAGTAATAGTAGTAGTAGTGGTAGTAGTAGTAGTAGTAGTAGTAGTAGAAGATGAGTAGTATCATTATTTCTATCATAACTATTACTACTTTTTTTCAAAAATTATTTTTATAATGACACAATGCAGTTCAGTTAGAGATGACGGTGGAGCCACTTCTGTTTCGATAACCGAGAGTAAGACTTCATTAATACAAAGCGACAGAGGTGAGGGACATGGTGATGGTAGTGACACGTCTGGAGTCCAGAAAAAGAAGAAGAAATCGAGAGGTGCTAGAGGGGAAAAGACTGAAAAGAAGGACAGAAATCTGCTCCCTCCGTCTCTTCCTTCTCCGCCTCCTCCTGCGATAATTGACGAGCTTGAATCGACAGCTTCAGAGCTGGATCAAATGAAGCTGGGGAAAGCTGGTAATTATAACGAAGAGATATATATTTAGAAACGTTACAGTGGAAAGCTTTAGAAGACAGTTCCAGTTTCCGTCCTTTTTTAAAAGAACCGGTACTTAATATGTTTAATGTGATATAATTTTCGTCAGACATTCACAGGAGTAACTGCCTTGCTCTAATAAGCATACTTTGGATAGAATATTTGTATGCATGCACTTTTCTTGATACGAAATGAAAAGCAAAGACCCGGGAGGGGGGAGGGGGAGTTAGGACGGGGAAGGGTAGGGCAGTGTCACCGGAACGTTCTGATCAGACAAAGGATTGGAGGGGCAATCCATCGTTAACACACACTGGCTTGCCCCCTCATTTTTTTTTTTCTGATCATCAGAACGTTCCGGCGTCACTGGGGTAGGGCTATACCTAAGACTCGCTCCCATTTCTTTTTATTTGTCATAGATTTTGAAGATTAACCGAATTAACGTCAACATGGGTGTTTCTTTTTGTCAGCAGTTGTAGCAGGAGAGCAAATCGGCGCTATGGCTCCATCAGAAGACGCCTTGCCAAATATACTTCAGATGGTAGGAGCGGGAAGGATGCAAGACAGGACAGCGAATGTTGCCATCTACGTCGACAATCGGACAATAAACCAACCCCTTGGGAATACTGAAAGCCCAACTCTTGTTCCAGTGCCTACTATCGTTTCCGTAAAGCTGCGCCGCAGGCTGGCAGTCTGGATGAATAAAGAGAGCCCAGTTGGTAAGGACTGGAAAGGTCTGGCCGATGAGCTTGGAGTCGGTGAGTACATCGAATCACTGGAGGATTGCAAGAACCCGACTGAAGAGCTCATCAAACTCGCAGAGTCTGAGCAGAAGATACAGAACGTAGATGACTTGGCTGAGGCCTTTCAACGGATGGAACGTGCAGATTGTGAAGAACTGTGTCGAAGTTACTTGGATAGAACATGTCCTCCAGAACAAACAATAGATGATGATTCAGATAGTTCAGCTAGCTTTTGAATACAAATGATCAGCTCTACAAAGGAACAGATTGTCTCAATTAAAAAGTCTATATTTTGTTCACTTGCTCTATATTTCTGCGTCTTCCTCTCGAAAATGGTACTTGGTCACATTCAGTCACTGCATAAAGAGCCTCAATATAACATGGTTTATTTAAGGTAAAGAAAAACACGTGGTAGGTGAAGTGTTAGAGTTTGGAGGAAAATATTCGAAAACAATTCACTCCCTAAATTACAAATTCACCTTGGTAAAATGTTAATGAGAAAGCGGGGCATGTTAATAAACACTTCAAATGCTTATAATGAAAAGAAAGGTATATCTCTGATATGTAAAATGATGTAGGTGCGACACATAAATTACATTCATTTTGTATATACGTGATTACATTCTCTTTTTTCAGTGCAATAGACATGATAGAGAAAACCAAACTACTTTTCTATACTAAACATACCAAAATAAGTTTAGATTTTTTCCACTTTGTCTACTTAGCCAATGTTTATAAGAGCAGTAATTTTTTATGTGTATTTTAATTTCGTATAGATTTTAATTGAAGACTGGGATAAAAGTCGATTGCACCCTCATGCTATTACCAAAATCAAACTAGTTCATGTAGTTGATATGGCATATATGGCATTTATATTTAGCATGATTAAAGTTAATTTTAATCCAATTAATTTTGAGATCCCCTTACGCGCGCGTACGCTTACATCCGCGCGTCAGTGCGCACGCAAAAAATAAAAATGCTCAAAATCGCTTCAAATTCATTTTGCATACGTTTCAGGCCATTTTAAGCATTTCAAAATTTTGCACGCGTCCGCGTCGGCGCGCGTATGTCCTAAATAACGCAAACACGGCGTTTTTTTTTTTTTTTTTTTTTTTACTTGATTTGCATTCCTAACACTTTTCTCAGCAATTTCCATCCATTTAGCATCGATTACCGTTTTCAAACCAAGGTACGGTCGCTGGGTACGGTCGCAGAGACCGTACCCAGCGACCGATGAAACCATGGTGTGAAAGCATTTCATCGTACTCAGCGACCGATCGTTTCCGGCCAAAACGATCGGTCGCTGAGTCCGATCTAATAGGTACTTCAGCGACCGATCGCGACCGATGCAAACTTGATGTGAAAGCACATCGTTCTCTGCGACCGATCGAAATGCAATGACCCCGCATACATGCCCACGCGCTATCTCTACTTCCGCTTCCGGCTAGGTCAGCTATACTGCGACCGATCGCTCAGGGCCTGACCAAATTTTGACGGCGGTGTGAAAGCACAGCCGATCGGTCGCTTGGTACGGTCTCTGCGACCGCACCTAGCGACCGTACCTTGGTGTGAAAGCGGTAGATTTCAACTAACCATAAGGTCGCACGCGCGCGCTTAAGTTCGAAATCCGTGCGCGTGTCAATTGGGCAAATTATTTAAAAACACGCAGAAACATGCCCTTTATAATCCGCCATAGCTCCTCAAAATGCATGGATACCCCTAATTAGGTGGTTTGTCATCTATGACAGATCACCTCTTAATTTTGTCAGAATTTTCTTTATTTATTTTTATTCCAACGCAATAATTTTTGTCCGCGCGATTTCTAAAAATTGGCTGATTCAATTTTAATGAAATTTTCATCAGTCATCAGGCCTATTGACGACATGAATTATATTAACTTTTCAAGGTCATCGGGTCATCATGACCTCATGCAGACGCCATTTTGTAAATATCTTATCATGATCATATATTCATAACGCATTGTCATTACTGGTTCACGTCTGTGGACGTCCTGCAGACGTCCACAAAACGTTTTATTGGACATTTGTAAAACGTTTTCTAAACGTTGAAAAAAAAAATTAAAGCCTTTTATGCATTTGCTTTCCAGTCTAGGGACCTGCAGAAAACCTTTAGACGTTTTACAAATGTTTTGAGAACCTTCAGAAAACCTTTTAGGAAGCTTTAGAAAACCTTGTAAGAACCTTTTAAGAATGTCCAGAAAACCTTTGATAATTATTAAAAAAAAAAAAAAATTGTCCTGAAGAAAGGTTCTTTCAGTGGAATCCTCTTAATGTTCTATGATCCCTACAGTCCTCCTGTAATCCTAACAACCCTATGCCTATATCCTATCCTATCCTATATCCTAGACCTATGAACTGATCTCTTGTCAACTCTTTCTATATATAGGGACCAGATTGCAATGACCGTAAAAAACAGTTGACGATTACGATTTTGAATTTAGACCCAGAAACACCTCTTGGAATTGCATTTTGGGCATAACAATCAATGTTTGCATTATTTTTGCATTATAGAATTTCGCATTACAAAAAGGCCAAAGTAGATTGCCATTTGTCCCTTTAAAATTATGATTTTGGTCAATTCTAGGTCTTTTGTGAATATTCATGAATCATGATCGATTACTTTCCGGTCTAAGGACCTGCAGAAAACCCTAAGACGTTTTAAAAACTTTTTTTTTTCCAGACGAAGACGTAGCGGACGTTATGAAAACGTTTTGTGAACTTTTTGAAAACGTTTTGTGTTCGCTGGGAATGAAATGTATATTTCATTTATGATATCAACCGAATGATTTTTTTGTAGAAAAATGTGTTTATTTGTTCATTTGGACATGGGAAAAAAGAAATTTGGTGTACGATTCTGCATTTGTTGAAGAAGAGTGTTTTTATTTGCTCATTCATAATGATTTGAAATTGGACGTTTTTAACACGTTTAATAAACGTTCAACCAAAAATAGGTCAGGATAAAACGTTCTGTACACGTTAGGTACCGGACGTTTAATTTTGTAACGTCCGATAACGTTCTACAAACGTTTTGTAAAGGACTTTTCATTTTGTAACGTCCATTGACGTTTTAAAAACGTTTTACAAACAATTACAAACAATGCGATAACTGCGTTATTTTGCGCCAATGTTATGATCTTTGTTGATACATTGTACATTGTTGATTTGTGTTAACGAACTCTTGTGGCGAGTTATGCTTGTCTCGGTCTTGGCATTAAAATAGGAAAACCCTATCCAGAATCGTTGGGTATTTCCTCTTTGTTAGCTGGCGTGGTGGCAGCGTTGGGATCGCACTCAGGTCTTAAGAAAAGCGCTCACAAGGATCCAAACAGAGAGAATCTAGCTCATGATATTGAGGCCAGCGCTCATCATAAAATTGATGTGATAATTCTTGGTAGCTATCATTGTTTTTCCGTGTAGTCCCTCATATTGAAGATACATGTGTGACGTCGCGTCTATGCACAGACGCATCGCCCTGACCGGGTCCACTGCATCATTGCCATCAATGCAGCGATGCACCCCCTTAGAGGCGCCCCAGCAGTGGTGTCCGAAGATACATGCAGGCTTGTCAGAGCCAACCCCCCCCCCGAATCTTGTATTCTATCACCCCCGTATTTCCATGCTAATTATGGGTGTGAAAGAGTGAAAGTAGAGTTGAGAAGTGGTTGTGAAATTAATCTAATCAGTGAATCAATGGCTGAGGTATTGGGGTTGGAGATTTTGATTGATGAGAGAATGATTGACTGTTGACCTTACTGAGTCTAGCTCTGGTACTCTTGGTCTTACTGAGCCTAGTTCTGGTACTCTGGATCTTACTGAGCCTAGCTCTGGTACTCTTAGCCTTACTGAGCCTATCTTTGACTCTGGACCTCTGACTGAGCCAAGCTCTGGAACTCTGACAGAGATAGATTGCCTGCCCGTCTGTAGTGACGATGTACTTGACCACTATTCTGGTGATAGTTGTGCTGTTGTTTGTCCAGATATTCCTGATAGGGAGCCGTATTTTTCACCGTACAATTTCTGTGCTGAGCGCCGGCTCTTTGAAAGCGCACTCCGTTTGCAGTTCACTACCAAACACCTCATAATGCAAATGATCGATGGCGATAGTACATCCGTAGTCAAAATCGACACGCTGTGCGTTGATAGTCCGTCAATT
>CM057164.1:26202666-26270413 GCA_029962745.1 Echinometra lucunter
TTTTTAGAGAGGGGGGGATGGCGTGTACAAATATCCCCCCCCCCCCCCACTTTTTAAAGGAGAATGCAACCCAGACATCAGTGTACTTCCAGTGAATGAAGAAGAACAAGAAGAGTAAACAGTGAAAATTTGAGCAAAATCGGACAATCTGTTCAAGAGTTATGAACTTTGAAAGTTTGAATAAATCCTTATTATGGGGATCCTTGAGTTGGCAACTCTACCAGCATCTGTGATGTCATCGTGGACAACTCTCCATTCATTTTGTACACAGAATTTCACATTATCTTCATTTTTAAGAAAAATAGAAATTTGTTTGATTTATTGTTTGAGCATGACATGGCTACGTCAATTCTGCAAGCATTTTGGGAAGAATTATGTTGATTCTTGACTTGAAATTTCATAAAAATTGATTTTTTTTTTTAAAATTCACGCACAAAATGAATGGAGAGATGTCCAGGATGACATCACAGATACTGGCAAAGTTGCCAACTCAAGGATCCTCAAAATAGAGATTTACTGAAACTTTCAAAATTCATAACTCTTGAACAGATTGTCTGATTTTGCTAAAATTTTCAGTGTTTACTCTTCTTGGTCATCTCCATTCACTAAGAACACACTGATGCCTGGGTTGCATTCTCCTTTAAGAAAGAAAATATATTTTAATTAATCCGTTAGTAAAATCTTTGAATATCTGTCATAAACAACCATCATATTTTAGAATTTCTATTTGAAAATGCGATTGAAAACCAAAAAAGTGGTTATCTTTGGCTCGCTCGCTTTTCATTATTTTAGAATTTCTATTCGAAAATGCGATTAAAAATGAGAAAAGTGGTTATTTTTGGCTTGCTCGCTTTGCTCGCTCATATTTTAGAATTTCTGTTAGAAAATGCGATTAAAAACTAGAAAAATGGTTATTTTTGGCTCACTCGCTTCGCTCGCTCGCAAAATAAATATTAAAATGTGTGTAGGGGGGTCTGTTGGGGTCAGTGAGGGTGTGTGCTTATACTTAAGTGTGAGATCGACAGAAAAAAAAAAATCATCAAAAAAGTCAATCATCCCCCCCCCCCCCCCACTCCTCAGAGTGGATTTACGCCGGTGGTATTTGGGGTGTAAAAGTGTTCCCTTAGTTTCTCAGACCGTAGGCCTATATAATAATAATAATAATAATAATAATAATAATAATAATAATAATAATAATAATAATATGCAACATTTATATAGCGCTTAATACAAATGTTTCTAAGCGCTGCATATCATTTTCAACATTTTCAAATACGTAATGACATCATAATTTTATCATAATACCTAACCACCTTAGTGAATTTCTGTGGGAATTTTCATATTTCACTTTGAGTTAAAGTTTGCCCATTTGAAAGTAATTATTGTTTATTTCCATCATTGAGTAGAAATATTGTCCAAAGTGTGTTGCATATATAATTTTCCTTGTGATGGGCAAAATTGTGCCTAGTCTTTTTTTTTCTACTTTTCCTTCCTTTACAGTTTGAGAAAACATAAGGGCCGATTGAGTTTGATTACTCATTCTTCTGAGTTTCTTTGGTTCTGTTCTATTCCGTTCCATTTTGTTCTCATTTTTGAGGGGGTTAAACCACCTTTACCTATGCTCATGTACCTCATTCTTTTGTATATATCACATACAATTTGACCCCAAGTTTTATACTTACCCCAAAAAGATAGAGTGATTTGCCAAGAATAATACAACTGTTTGTGTCTCTAGAAATATTGGCGCTACCTTGAAACAACAAATAGAGCGAAAATCATAGCGTGCTAGGACTTTAACACCTTGTAATGGTTTAGTTTCTTTTAAAATAGTATTTAATTTGTGCAATGTTGGCTTTGATTTTGGTTGAAACTTTCTATACTGCGGTCTTATACCATATTCATATGTCCACATCTCGCTATAAACAATTAAGGTGGACCCGTTCTTTGCAAAGTTGGGTCGAAATAATTGCAGGGCCAATGAGGGGCTTAGAAATAGATTAGAAATGATCTTTTCTATCATTGCTACTGTCATTGTTATTGTTATTATTACTATTACTATTTTTTATTATTATCATGATAAGCATTATAATTATTATTTTTTTTAATCATTCGTAACTTCAATAGCAGTGAACTCGCTCATGTGTGTTTTAGTGGTGCTACTTGAACAAGTTAGGTACCGGTAGAAAGGGGAGTTCTTCTTTATTTTTCATCTACAAATTTATTGTAAAAGTCTGAATTCGAATTGTTTTGATACACATTTTATCTATTATTTGAATGTATTGGTTGAGTTTATGCCACCGGCGTAAATCCACTTTGAGGAGTGGGGGGATGATCGACTTTTTTGACGATTTTTTTTTTCTGTCGATCTCACACTTAAGTATAAGCACACACCCTCACCGGCCCGCACAGACCCTCTTACCCACATTTTAATATTTATTTTGCCAGCAAGCAAGCCCAAAATAACCACTTTTCTGGTTTTTCGAACAGAAATGCTTAAACATGATAAGCGAGCGAAGCGAGCGAGCCAAAAAAAAAAAAAAAAACGCTTTTCTCGTTTTTAATCGCATTTTCGAATAGAAATTCTATAATAATGACGAGCGAGCCAAGCGAGCGAGCCAAAACTAACCACTATTTTGGTTTTCAATCGCTTTTTCAAATAGAAATTTTAAAATATGATGGTTGTTTAAGACAGATATATAAAGATTTTACTAACTGATTAATTAAAATATATTTTCTTCCTTAAAAATTGTGGGGGATATTTTTACACGCCCTCCCCCCTCTCAAAAAGTGTGTGAGTGTGTGTGTGTGTGTGTGTGTGTGTGTGGGGGGGGGGTTATATCCCCCCATCCCCTCCGGGATTTACGCCAATGGTTTATGCTTTCGCGCGCTGTTATTCAATCTGTTCCTTTTGACATTCAAGAGTTTCACGTGGAACTGGAAAGGCATCAGATTGTCGTGAGAATTCCGTCTTCGGAACCCGAGAACAAGCGTGAGATCACAGTTCATGAACTCACGAAAACACCGACTGATTTACTGATCAAGGAGGACGAGATGGTCATTACATCCGGGCTTCGAATGACGTCACCTGGTTTGAAGTTCAGTGAACCAATGAAAATCACAATGGCCCATTCTGGAATATTCACCAAGCCAGATCGTGCAGACATAGTCCTCTACACTCGTAAAAGCAGTAAGAAATTCAAGCAAAGCTGGAAACATTGACTCGATTCATCGTTTAAGAAGAGACATAGCACTAGTCGTGGTAGTTGTAGATTATATTATTGAAATTTCTAACCAAACATCCTATGTCCGTCTTATTCTATATTGTCTCTGCATGTCTCAGCGAAAATAATAAAGCAAAAAATATATTATACATGCACACCCAAAACACACCCTCACAATAAAAGTACTCCATAATATCATAGTAAGGAAACTAAGTAAACAAAAGCCAAGATATCGTTGATCACAGTTGAAAAAAATATAAGACCCTGTGACCATGACTCTTTTTTTAATCAAAAAATTCAGAGCAACGGACATGAAAAACCAAAAAGGCCCAGTTGTGATATGTTTAATATAGAAATCTGGAATTTGGAAATGTCATTTGAAAATGGAGAACTGAATATGTCAAATTTTTGAATACTAACAATAAAAAATATATATTGCACGTGCAGGATGGTTTATTAAATGTTAAATTCATTTTGTACCTAGAGTACGTGGGATATTCCTTTTTTTTTTAATTTTCTCTTTAAAAAAATCATCTGTTTTTCTGTTCTGTTCTTCATAGCTTTGGTGTTAAATTAAACAGAATCCTTCTTTCTATACTGTTCCAACTTCACCATTCATGCTTAAAGAACAGCAAGCAAAGAAACTGCAATTGCATTGTTACTTCTATTAGGTTCTGGACAGTTCTCAGCTATAAAACCTTCCACCAAGGGGGCTCCACGATGTATCATAAGAGAACGAGACTTGGATCTATACATCGATCATTTCTCAGATTGGTGGATTGTTGCTGTCTTCAAACGTTACTTCGTCGGGAAGAGGCTCATCTGTACGCCTTATATCCCAGTGTCCATTTGCTGGGCCAGAACGCACTGCATATACCTCTTTATGGTCGATGATATAGGATTAAAAGAGGTATTATATCATTTTCATTAGTAATCGTCCCCCGGTGTTTAAGAAGCAGTCTGTGTTAATCCTCTATCAAATGATAGCAATATATTTTAATTTCAATCACCACATAGCATTTTTTATCACTCCCTTCCTCCTTCCCCTTTTTCTCCTTTTTCTATTTCTTTTTCTTCTTCTTCTTCTTCTTCTTCTTCTTCTTCTTCTTCTTCTTCTTCTGTTTCTAATTCTTCTGCTTCTTCTCCCTCTCCTACTTATTATTCTTCCTCCTCCTTTTCCTTTTCTTCTTCATTTCATTTTTTCTGCCTTTGATTTCCTTGTAGGGATTGATGAGTTTGAATTGTCCGCTTTTCAAAACAAACTGAAAAATCTTTCAGGTTTCTTCATGATTTTTTTTTCTCATTTGTATATTTTTTTTTTCATGTAATTCATGCCAAAAGGAAAGTGCATGCAGAATGCAAATGATATCATATACAAATTCTGTTGGTTGAATAAAGATTTTGTTAATAAAATTAGGTTTCTTTAATTGAACCCCAGCTCATAAGAGTGAGGAGGCAGTTATGTTATGTGGTTAGATAAGCGTTGTGCGTGTGTGAAAGAGCGAGCGATAAGCATGTGTGTGGGCGCGTTCGTGCGTGCGTGCGTGTGTGGGTGTGTGTATGAGCACTTCTGCGAAAAAGTACAAGAAAGCAATCTATCATCTCCTCTCTCTCTCCTTCTCTCTCTAACCTGTATAATCACAAAGGAAACGTTAGATGGATTCAAGAAGGCATGTCTTGGAGAACAATTTTTCATTAAATGGCGAAAGGGAGATCTCACTATCAGATACTTGGAGAATGGCACAGAGCTGAAGAGTGAGGTGAATATCAATTATTGTTTGATATATTAAAATAAATTTCAGTTTGTTACTTCATACTGACGATAACATACGATACACGGAACAAAATAAAGGTTACACATCGAAGCACAGCTCTACGACTCTGCAGATAAAATTTGCCTGGAAAGTGGCCCCTATACTGCAATAAGCAGAAAACGTTTTCAAATATTGAATTATTCTTATTTACTGTCATGCATTGCATTTATTCGTTCCGATATTTCCAGAGAATTTTTTATGATAATAATGATACATACAATTTTCCATTTTGATTCAATGCTCAAGGTGCTTGAAAAATTACGGACATAACAAAAGAATGCTCGAACAAATCACAAACGAAAGAACACAAACTATTAGACATCCTTTAAGGGCAACCTATGAAATTACACTTATTCTGTTGTAGATTCTGAAGACAAACACTTTTTACGTTTGTGATTTGTTCAAACATTGCTTTGTTATGTCCGTAATTTTTCAAGCACCTTGAGCATTGAATGAAAATGGGAAAATAGGGAAAATTGTATGTATCACTATTATCATTGAAAATTCTCTGGAAATATCGCTACGAACAGATGCATGACAACAAAAGTGTTTGTCTTCAGAATCTGCAAATGAAAAGGTGTTAAAGGATGACGCCAAAGAGTCTGAGTAAATCAGCTCCGTAGTGAATGCCACAATGCTGGTCCGGCAGGAGCAAAAGCTCTAACTCCCCAGGATTTCTTGGAAATGGTAATATAGAAGAGACTGGATTTTCACTGGATTCACTTCTGATATACCCCTTTTCCCGATTTTCTTTTCTCTTTTCAGAATTTGAAGGAAGAAGCATTCTACCCTCTCAACAATCACCACATTCCATTCGAGCTCCGATCACGTGAGAATAAAGAAACGGGGGCCTTTATACTGTTCAACCTAGAACAAAGCATAGCAAAGAAGATAGGATTCACTCTCCACTTTGAAGGTAATTGAATTTTGAGGTTCACTTTTTTCAGGGAGAGAAGATGTTTTGTGTGATAATTATTCTAAAAACTGTAGGACGGTCAGTTCTTTACCTTCCTGACATCAAAATAGGGCATTGTCACAAAAATCTCACAACTCTTATTTGGTAAGACTTATGCGATAAGAAAAATAACACAAAGAATGCAAATTTTCTTCGAGTTCACAAAATAACCTCTTCAATATTTTAATGCTTCGGTTTTATCAGTGAAACAGTCAGATGTATGGATATGTAAGTATATTATGAATAACAATAAATGAACAAAGAATTTTAAACATTCGAATGCCTCATATAATCTATTATTACATTCCCTTGTTTCAAAGAAGATGTATGAACAAATACAAAAGGTATGAGTCTCAATTTACAAGTCTATGAAAATAAGTGTGATCCTTTGAGGGGAAAATATACCACTGCGTATTCAATCTTGAATCTTCAACTCTTGTTACTGGTAGTGGTCCCCCTTTAGTGGAATGAGCTTCAGCTCTGCATGGACCTCTATCCTAACCGAGAAATCGGGTAACCGAGTATCCGGAATAGCGGGAAACCGGGATGCCTGCACAGACACTCTGGGACACTGTGACACTGGCACAGCGGGAAGCCTGGACACTGGCACACTTGCACGGCAAGAAGCCGGGACACCATCTAAAATTAAACATGCATCCAAGCTATGAATAGTCTTTGGAATAATACCAATTATGCATCACGATAATTATCTCAAAAAAGAACAACGACAAATCGTATCAATATCTGATGTTTACTTTCAATAAATCTCTGGAAAATAATTATTTCCTGAAAGATTAACGTTTTTACACCATTTGCATATAGCTAATGAACTAGCATAATAAACATCATCGGTCTATACAATAATATTCATATTAGAAAAGAAGGCCTCTGTCATACTGAATTAATTTGCATGTGAACATTCTTCCAAAAGATTTAAGAACTGACAGAATTACTGGAATTATTTCTGGTATAAATTCTACTTTCATTTATCATTGATAAAGAAACAGGATATAAAGCATTAATTAATAAGACTTATCATTTACAGTCTTCATTCTGTATCTTTAAATTCAAGGGTTCACTTGTGACCTTGACTCTCTCAATGACAAATGCACACATGCAATTCATCATCATAGTAAAAGAAATACAAAATGAATATAAATTCAGCTTACAGCTTGACAGCTGACTAACATGCAGGAAATCTTGGTAGGCCTTGAAGTTGGTTGTGGCAACCTTGATGCTCCATGGAGAAATTAGCAGTGCAAAATGCCATATTTTGGAACATAAAACTTCGACTTAATCACCACCTACCCATAGGTCCTGCTAAGTGAAGCTAAACTGCTAGGCTAGGCAACCCACCCACTACAAAAATGTACCACCTGCTTAAGCTATGTAGAGTGCGGTGAAGCCTAACTACCCAGTGCATTGAATCGAACTCTTGAAGGTGCAGAACAATAGGAGTGCAGCATTGAGGGGAAAGGTTGAATCCTAACAGGCATATGTCCAATCAAGATCGGCACATATTTGCAAAGAATACCCCAACTTGATACGAAGTTCTAGACTTGCTATAGTGGCAATTATATGTTGACGTTGCAGGAATATTTTCAACAAGCCGTAGTGGCCAAGAAGGGTTTCTTACAATAAAGAGGCAGTATTGCACCATGTACGTATCGAGCCAAACATAGCCCCATCCTAGCAACTCTAGACTCTTGTAAAGAAATATAGGTGTCTCGATACCATCTTGTTTTGTGAAAATTTGCAGAGCCCCCCATGTTGTAAACCATAATTATTTTCTTATAAAGGTATAATCTTCAGAAGTACTGTTGTTATATTCCTAAATCAAGACGTCCTTGTGAATATTTTTTTTAATGTTTTACTTCTTCAGAGGCCATTTATTCAATAAAAAACAATCAACAATTAATATAAAAATACATATACATTCAAAGTTCAACAATAATCACCAAATAGATGAAAGACAGTCCAGATGAAACAAAAATCACAGTGTAAAATGTTGCACAGCATTAGATACAACATCTGAGATGTTTTCCAAACGCAATTCGTTTTTAAAAACGTGCAATATTGTTATACTATTGTACGTTTTCCCCTGAAAGTAGTTCAACATATATGTTTTATATATTGTGTATTGTGCATATGTAAGAACTGTATTTATATCTTTAGAATTAGAGCATTTAGAATCTATACCAACTATCAAATGTTTTTCATTCAGTGAAAGTCCATATTTTAAGCCATAACGGATAAATGCAACAATATCTTTCCAGAAAAATGTTATCTTCATGATCTTAGGGCATTCCAAGAGAACATGAACAAAAGATTCAGTTGTTTTACAAAAAGCCCATAAATTTTCGTTTACAATTTTCATTTACATAAGTTATATCTGAAGGGTAAAATGCGATGAAGTGCTTTGAAACTAAATTGCTTCACCTTATTGTTTTTAATTGTTTTAACCCTATATAGCCCGGGCTATTTTGAAATTGCATAGCCCGGGGGGGGGGCCTATTAGGCCCCCCCTCAGATCTCGGCCGTTTATCGACCGATTTTTTTTTTGCGACCAAATTTGGTGTGTGGGTGTCTCATTATGTATTTTACAAGAATGCGTTGTCAAATTTGTGATATTTATTATCATTTTTTATTTATCTAATTAATTATGCAAATATTCCAATTTTTTCAAGGAATTTTAATTTTTTGTAGTTTTCCCCCCATTTTTTGAGAAAATGCAATGGAATCAAGCATGTTAGTAGCCAGTCATGTAATCTAAAAGACAGCTCACTCAACTGTATTGAAATTGTATAATTATTAGATTATAATAGCAATTAATTATGCGCATATGCTAATTTTTCTCGAAATTCTGAATTTCACATATTTATTACCACGTCTGGGCATAATTTTTTTTTTCTAGCTGTGTACTGAAGAAAGGTGATATTGACTTTATATTTTGAGAAAGTTATGTGAGGAAAAACAGAAAAAAAACATTCATCTGACAACACTTCTTGTAAAACCCATACATTGTACACACAAAAGTCGATGGAAATTGTCATTTTCGGTGACATTGGTCACGAATATGTGCTATATCTCCGCAAGTGTACCCCCGATTTTCGCAAACAGGGTCTCAAAATGTGCGGGAGATGTGAAAGAAAAAAGTCATGAAATTTCAGCGTATTATTTTTTTGCATTTAGAAATTATCGCGAAAAATGTCGAGGGGGGGGGCCTTTTAGGCCCCCCCCCCCGGGCTATATAGGGTTAAACTTAAACTTCAATATATTTTTCCAGTCAAACTCGATTTGAAGGTCGAAATGTTCTTCCCAATTTCTTAATACAATAGGATCACTTTTCTTGTACCCACACAATAAACTATACAATGCTTTGATTTCATTTTTGACCGTCTAATGGCATCCCCTGCTTTGATTTCATGAAAGTCATTACCATAGTTGCGTACAACACCTGTTTCGTACAACACCTGTTTCGTTCTCATGCCGATTGGCCTCATTTATCCGCATGATCCAGGATTTGGGGATCGCATTTTTAAGCTTTGCATACATGAAGTCAACCAGCAGAGAATTCGAACCAAGCACATTACAAATGCAATCTCGTGATCTGAAATGTCCATTTTCTACAATATCATCAGTTCTTAAGAATCCGCTTTCTGCACTTCTGTTTATTCTTATTGTTGAAGTAATGGCATTAAAAATCAAGCAAAACAATCATATATTACATGGCAGTGAAGTTATTTCAGAAAATATCAAACCTCAAAAGTTTTTTAAATATTACAATTGGCTAATGATGCTGTTCTTTTTCTTAAATCTGTTGAATCTGCAAATATTTCATTTGAAGAAGAAAAAAGATTTGGATACTATGCTGGACTGAACTTAAATGTCATGAAAAAACAAGCAGTAACAATTACGCCTCAAGTAGAATTTGTACAAGAACCAAAATGGAATGCTGATCCAGTCAAGTATTTGGGTATATACCTAACCCGTAATAGAAAAGAATCTGATCGATTGAATTGGCCTGTAAAACTTGAAAAAAATTAAATCGATCTTAAAATTCTGGAAAATGAGAAACTTAACATTTTATGGTAAAGTTGTTATAGTTAAATCGTTAATAATTTCACACCTTGTATATGTTGCCTCAGTATTGCCCGTTCCTCCCAAACTAATTGTAGAGCTAAAGAAATTGATTTACAGTTTCCTGTGGAATTCAAAACGAGACAAGGTCAAGAGATCGGTCTTAATAAACAAACACAGTTGAAAATGCAGGACTAGGTATGGTAGATTTACATTCAAAGATTCAATCCCTTTCTTTAGCATGGTTATCAAGATATTTAGAAAGCAACAGCGATGCACCGTGGAAATTTATGTTTAAATACTGGATTGAAAGAACATGTCCGCTGTCTTTGATATTGAAAACAAACTGTTCTCGTAAGGACATGTTGTAGTTATGTTCCAAATACAAAATACCTCATTTTTATATTAATTGCCTTATATCTTCGAGTGAATTGATATGGCGACTTCTTGCAAGTCGATGATGTTCGTAATGAAGATTTATGGTACAACAGCAATATTACCCTTGCTAATAAAACCTTGTTTTTTAAAGAATGGTTTTCAAATCTCATTTCTTCCCCAGATCCCCCAGCGGCAGGTCAACTGGTATCTGGGTAAGACTGCTCACTTTTAGGCCAAAATCTCAGGTTCTTTCCATAAATGGATTGAATTTACATGAAGTGTATCTTTCCTTCTTGACAAGACTTAACATGAAAATACAATGCTGTGGAATTTTTCAAGGGGTAACGTTTAAACTGCATGATTAAAGGAAATGACAAATTTATACGCTTGAATTACTATAGAGGATAATTCATTGCGCTTTTTTCCCTGCTGTTTTTGTATTTTTCATTGATCCCATCACGTTGGCACGGTTGATGTCTCGAGAGAAGGGGACAGCTGAAATAACAAATATAATATGCCAATTAAAGGCATTGGCTAACTTTGAGAGTAGCTGATTTAAAAAATTCTCAAACTACGATGAAACATGTGTATGAGTACTTGTATTTGTACTCAAAAACCCTGAAACCAACCATAATTTGGAATGAAAATGTGTAAGTTAGACCAAGCGGCGATTTTATTATCCTTCGTCTCACGAGACAATCACTGAGAGGACCACTTTGCTTGAATTTGAAAATGCCGTTATGTGCCTCCCGCCGCGTGATACGCCAATACACACAATACGGTAAGGTGAGTCACACGCGCATGAGCACTCCTTATGTCTATTCTGTGCAACCGACCATCATATATTTTTCAATCATTGGTTAACATTTTTGATACTTAAAAATACTTCCTGTGGATATTATACTTTGAAACTTTCAGATTGGTATTTTTACACTATAACCCTTATGTTTATCCCATTTTCAAGTAACAAAACAAGATTTTTAAAAAAATCATAACAATGTTAACCAATGTCTTTAAAGCAAATTTTTACCTAAATTAATTTCCAGTAAACAAGCAACTCAAACACATGACAAGCATCCTGACAAGCAAAGGATAAAAGAGCCAGATGATGGAGACAACGGTCATCAGGACACAGCCAGGACCATCAAGAAAGACCCGGGAGCTAGACCAAAAACCAGCAGAGGCGGAGGTAGGACTGTGTCGCATACCTTACAAATCAGAGTCGTTTACGCTCAAAGTCTCTCAACCATACTCAGAAATCTAGAGTGATATCGATAAATATTCAGTTTGTTTATTAATGCTATTAGCATGACACTAAAACCAGTATTGAAATTCCTCGAAAGATAGGTTGTATAACCATTCTTCTACGGTGTGCATTCTGCTCTTACTCTAACTGCCCACAGAAAATGTATGGTGGAATTTTGATATCACTCTTTTGTGAAAAGCAATCCCTTGCTTAAACGGAACAATCTGCGCAACTGCTAGACATTTTTGTTATAAAATGCTTCATGTGGTGGCCGACTTTGTTATATTGCAATTATGATTATTTCATACTTCTTCTTTTTTTCCTTCAAATAATTAGGCAGCTGCATTCAAAGTCAATCAGGGTCGAGCACTACATCACAAATCTCATCAGTGGTAGACTCATCAGACAGCAAGCTTTCTTCAACATCAGCAGAAGTGCTCAGTGTTCCTCAGTCCAGGTACCTAACTACAATGTCACCCAAGTATTTAAATATCGTTGGTGAACTGTGACTAACCTAAAATGTTACTCAATTATGAACACATCATTGGTATATATTTAATAACAGCGCCCCCAAGCTGGTGATCAAGAAGTACAAGGTACCTTTCAGTAGCTTTGGCAAGGATGTTGTATTCATTTGTCACTTGAATGTAGCCTTTATAATCATTCCTGCTTTGCAAAAGATGCTGTGCCCACATCTCTTTCGACCGTGGATGCTGGGGTAATGATAACTGCGATGCCTTCAAAAAGAGCTACACTAAGTGGTAGTAGAAGTAGAAGTAGCAGTAGTAGCAGTAGTAGTAGTAGCAGTAGTAGTAGTAGTAGTAGTAGTAGTAGTAGAAGTGGTAGTAGTAGTAGTAGTAGAAGTAGTAGTAGTAGCAGTAGTAGAAGTGGTAGTAGTAGCAGTAGTAGTAGTAGTAGTAGTAGTAGTAGTAGTAGTAGTAGTAGAAGTAGCGGTAGTAGTAGTGGTAGTAGTAGAAGTGGTAGTAGCAGTAGTAGTAGTAGTAGTAGAAGTAGAAGTAGTAGTAGTAGTAGCGGTAGTAGAAGTGGTAGTAGTAGCAGTAGTAGTAGAAGTAGTAGTAGTAGTAGTAGTAGTAGTAGTAGTAGTAGTAGTAGTGGTAGTAGAAGTGGTAGTAGCAGTAGTAGTAGAAGTAGAAGTAGTAGTAGTAGTAGTAGTAGTAGTAGTAGTAGTAGAAGTAGTAGTAGTAGTAGTAGTAGTAGTAGTAGAAGAAGTAGTAGTAGTGGTAGTAATATAGTAGTAGTAGTAGTAGTAGTAGTAGTAGTAGTAGTAGCAGTAGTAGTAGTAGAAGTAGAAGTAGTAGTAGTAGTAGAATAGTAGTAGTAGTAGCAGTAGTAGTAGTAGTAGTAGTAGAAGTAGTAGTAGTAGTAGTAGTAGTAGTAGTAGTAGTAGTAGTAGTAGTAGAAGTGGTAGTAGTAGTAGTAGTAGTAGTAGTAGTAGTAGTAGTAGTAGAAGTAGTAGTAGTAGTAGTAGTAGTAGTAGAAGTAGTAGTAGTAGTAGTAGTAGTAGTAGTAGTAGTAGTAGTAGATTAGTAGTATCATTATTTCTATCATAACTATTACTACTTTTTTTTCTAAAATGATTTTATAATGTCACAATGCAGTTCAGTTAGAGATGACGGTGGAGCCACTTCTGTTCCGATAACCGAGAGCAAGACTTCATTAATACAAAGCGACAGAGGGGAGGGACATGGTGATGGTAGTGACACGTCTAGAGACAAGAAAAAGAAGAAGAAATCGAGAGGTGCTAGAGGGGGAAAGAATAAAAAGAAGAAGGACAGAAATCTGCTCCCTCCATCTCTTCCTTCTCCGCCTCCTCCTGCGATAATTGACGAGCTTGAATCGACAGCTTCAGAGCTGGATCAAATGAAGCTGGGGAATGCTGGTAATTATAACGCAGAGATATATTATTTAGAAATGTTACAGTGGAAAGTTTCAGAAGACAATTCCAGTTTCCGTCCATTTTTTTAACAAACCGGTACTTAATATGTTTAATGTGATATAATGTTCGTCAGACATTCACAGGAGTAACTGCCTTGCTCTAATAAGCATACTTTGGATAGAATATTTGTATGCATGCACTTTCTCTTGATACGAGCGGGGAAGGGGGTAGGGCAGTGTCACCGGAACGTTCTGATCAGACAAAGGATTGGAGGGGCAAGCCATTGTTAACACACACTGGCTTGCCCCCTCAATCTTTTGTCTGATCATCAGAACGTTCCGGCGTCACTGGGGTAGGGTTATACCTAAGACTCTGCTCCCCTTTCTTTTTATTTTGTCATAGATTTTGAAGATTAGCCGAATTAACGTCAACATGTTGTTGTTGTTTTTTGTGTGTGTGTCAGCAGTTGTAGCAGGAGAGCTAATCGGCGCTATGGCTCCATCGGAAGACGCTTTGCCAAACATACTTCAGATGGTAGGAGCGGGACGGATTCAAGACAGGACAACGAATGTTGCCATCTATGTCGACAATCGGACAATAAACCAACCCCTTGGGAATACTGAAAGCACAACTCTTGTTCCAGTGCCTACTATCGTTTCCGTAAAGCTGCGCCGCAAGCTGGCAGTCTGGATGAATACAGAGAGCCCAGTTGGTAAGGACTGGAAAGGTCTGGCCGATGAGCTTGGACTCGGTGAGTACATCGCGTCACTGGAGAATTGCAAGAACCCGACTGAAGAGCTCATCAAACTCGCAGAGTCTGAGCAGAAGATTCAGAACGTTGATGACTTGGCTGAGGCCTTTCAACGGATGAAGCGTGCAGATTGTGAAGAACTGTGTCGAAGTTACTTGGATAGGACATGTCCTCCAGAACAAACAATAGATGATGATTCAGATAGTTCAGATAGCTTTTGAATACGAATGATCAGCTCTACAAAGGAACAGATTGTCTCAATTAACAATTCTATATTTTGTTCACTTGCTCTATGTTTCTCCATCTTCCTCTCGAAAATGGTATTTGGTCACATTCAGTTACTGCATAAAGAGCATCAATATAAAATGGATCATTTGAGGTAAAGAAAAACACGTGGTCGGTGATGTGTTAGAGTTTGGAGGAAAATATTCGAAAAAATTCACTCCATAAATTACAAATCCACCTTGGTAAAATGTTAATGAGAAAGCGGGGCATGTTAATAAATACTTCAAATGCTCATAATGAAAAGAAAGGTATATCTCTGATATGTAAATAATGTAGGCGAGACGCATAGATTGCATTCATTTTGTATATACGTGATTACATTCTCATTTTTCAGTACAATATAGATGATAGAGAAAAACCAAACTACTTTTCTATACTAAACATACAAAAATAAGTTTAGATTCGTTTCCACTTTGTCTGCTTAGCCAATGTTTATACAAGCATTATTTTTTTAATGTGTATTTTAATTTTGTATAGATTTTAATTGCAGAGTGGGAAGTCGATTGCACCCTATGTATGTGCCTATATAGTATGATGCTTAATTCGAATATTGCTTTATTGTTTCATATTTATCAGTCTATGATAATATTAGCACATTTCAAATCGTTGTAAATTTGTATTTTATTCTACTAAAAATGTGTGGAGGAAATGTGATGATTGCATCATGCCGCAGTGACAACACGATTCCCCATTATCATTGTGATAAAAAACACTGACAGAGTATTGCTGTCTTCATCCTGATTATAAGGTCAACAGGGAGATAGAAATGTATATTGCCAAATATTATATGCTGTAAATGAAAATGGGCATAGATATGCTCGTATTTGAAGTGTTAATATGATATTGATACCGATTATCAACGAACATGTTGTTACCATCATTATGATATTAATTATGAAATAATGAAACATCTTTCCATTAACGGGGCAGCTCCCCCGAAGGGCTCCCCCTTTAACTTCTTGCCTAGTTATGCCTCAATATAATAATTGAAGGGCGGCGCCAAGGTATTGGGGGTGGGAAAGTATTTTTCTGGTTTTTAACCTTGTCCCACAGGTGAGTATATTTAGAATTGGACTATTGTACATGTCATAGACATGTACCTGCCGTCTCTTCCCACATTCTCTTCTTATTCCGTTCCCTTCATGACTCTGCTCCCTCCTACAATATGAATTTAATAACTGAGTACAAGCCTACAATACACCTACGTTCTTCTCAATCTTTCCTTTTGGTAATCCCCAAGACACGGAGCTCTTGGGGGGATAGAGCCTTCTCTCACTCTGGCCCCCATCTTTGGAATAGGCTCCCTCTTGAAATACGTGCCCTATCAACCCTTAGTGATTTCAAAGCTGCCCTCAAATCTAATCTCTTTTTGAATGGATACCCTTAATCTTTTACTGCTATCATTTCCTTGAATTATGTTGATTTGTATGTATCTCAGTTTAGGATTATTCTCTCCTTACTTAATTTTGTAGTCTAAGAATTTATTTTTCCAATATGTATTTTTCTCGATTGTCATATGTAATTTGTTGAGCGCCATGAGCGTCAGGACCTGGCGGATACCGGCGCTATATAAGCATCGATATTATTATCATTATTATTATTATTTCTTTTTCTTCATCATCATCATCTTCTTCTTTTTCTTCTTCTCCTTCTTCTTCTTCTTCTTCTTCTTCTTCTTCTTCTTCTTCTTCTTCTTCTTCTTCTTCTTCTTCTTTTCTTCTCCTTCTTCTCCTACTTCTTCTTCTTCTCCTCCTCTTCCTCCTCCTACTTTCCTCCTGCTGCTTCAGTAGGAGGCGCAGTGGCTCAGTGGTATAGACCAGTGGTCTCGTAACTTGAGTTCCGGGTTCGAAACTAAGTGGATGCGCTTATGTCCTTTGGTAAGGTATTAACCTTCATTACAGCCGACGCGTCGGTACCCTGATTACTTACTAACAAGTCATGCTTTCTTAGCAGTCAGGTAAAATAAACAACCATTTACTTTAATTTTTTATCACTTGAAAAATACTTTGAGGCGACCACACCCCCTTCCCCCTCCCCGACTGTAGCGCCGCGCTTGCTTCTATGATATTTACTGTATAATGATAACGCAATGTAGCAATCGTTATCCTATACAAGCAAGGTAATCATGTCATTTAATCTTCCTTATTTTACCCAGTGACATTAACTTGAATTTGAACCAAAATTTTCCTATTGTGGGCCAATTCGCCTTATACAGAAGGCTAATTTGCTTCACCTGCATAGAGCGATCTATGGATCACACTTTCCGAGGAACAACTCATCATTACATGTTTTCATTGTCAAGTACTATATAATATTGCTTCGTTGAGTAAAATACAATTCTAAATATCATTCACGAATATAGTTGGATTTATTACCTATTCATTTTTTCTGTAGCTCTGTTCGTTTATTACTAACTCTTTGATGAACTAAGCCTAGAATTAGTCATGTTCCACAATTTTGTTACTAATCAAGTTTATACTTGCACAAATAATTACACTCTAAAAAATATTGGGTAAAAATGTGTCATGAGGGTAATTATGTTTCCAACCAACTTTGGGCATTTCTTTTTATCCAATTATTTGATGGAAACATTGCCCATTCTTAAAGTAATTACTGCTTATTTTTACCCTAACTGGGCAGTATGTTTCCCGCATTGGGTAAAAATATTCCCCCGAATTGGTTGGATATCTCGTGCTGGTTATTTTCCCCCAATATTTTTTTTACATAAAGAGGAGGTGCTGTGACTCAGTGGATAGAGCAGTGGTCTCGTAACCGGGAGTACCCGGGTTCAGAACCAAGTGGATGCACTAAATGCCCTTTGGTAAGGTATTAATCCTTATTACCAAGTCCTTCGGAGGGAACTTAAAATCGTCGGTCCCCTGGTTGCTTAATGGTTGCTACAAGCATATATATGCTTTCTTAGCAGTCAGGTAAATTACCCAATCATTTAGAATAAACTTTAGAATGGTATTTCTTTATAAAATGGAAATTGTGTGTTGTATTTTCTTAAAAGGGAGTTGTCCCTTCGTATAGCTACAGTCTGAAGTTCATTATAATAATTGTGTATCGTATACAGTTGGAACTGAATAATGTCTTTTTTATGATATACTTTTTATTACATTCCATTATTGATGACTGATGTGTTTAAAGCAGCTGGTTTTTAAAAGATGAAATACTTTAATGTTGTGTTCGTCAGAATCGACCTTCAGCAAGCTTTTTTTTTTCAAAGACAATGCTGTTCAAGGCTGGAATTACGGAGCTTCCGTCTCTGAATTGTAACTTTATTATTGATGCATACTTACTGCATATCAATGTAGTAAATGAGGTAGTTCTTCAATTAAATCATGTAACGTGTCTGTAACGTTGTTCCAGCTAAATCGGTCCATCGAATTATCAAGATTATGACTTGCTTTGTAACACTTACTATGAACTGAATACATTACGTGTAGAAAAGAGAAGAGAAAGTCGAAGAGAAAGTAAACTGACACTTGATTGAACATTGTATGTTCACAGTGAATTATTAGTATAACGTTATGATACAAAATCAACAGTTCAAATTGGTTAGTATACTGACAACTGAGGAGGGTTTACTAGACTTCTGAATACGTTAGAGACCTCGACATTACATTGAACAAACCCCTTACTTTTCAAAAGCACATCAAAGACGTCTGCAAATCTGCATCTTGGGGGAGGGGGGCAGCAAACACCAAACGTTTTTAAAACGTTTAAAAAAGTTTTTTTCTAGGTCCGTAGGTCGTCGTCCTTAAAACGAACGTTTGAAAAACGTTTTAAGAACGTCCAAATGTAAATTACCATTTGTCGAAAATATGTGTTTTTTTAAAATAATGTTTATTAAAAAAAAAAAAAAGTTTTTAAATGTTCCAAAATGGGACATTGTTTACATACATCTCGTGGAACGTTTTTAAAATATCCTTAACAAACAGTTTCTTTCCGAACGTTTTTTAAACGTTTTATAGACGTTCAAAAGTTGACATGGACATGATAATTGATCATGATTCTTGAATATTCACAAAAGATCATATTAATTGACCATAATCATATTTTGAAATGGATAATGGCAATCTGTTTTGGCAATTCAATTTGAGCTATAATGCAAAATGTATTTAAAGTAATGCCCAAAATGCAATTTGACGAGGTATTTCTAGGTTTAAATTAAAAAATTGTAATATTCAACTATCTTTTAACGGTCATTGTAATCTGATCCCTATATAGAAAGACCTGACAATAGTTCAGTTGACAGGTTTAGGATAGGATATAGGTTTAGGGTTGTTAGGATTATTGGATTAGTATTATAGATAGACCATTGAGTGGATTGTACTGAAAAGGCTTCACTTCAGGTTATATTTATTGTTTTTTATTGTAATCTAATTATAAAAGGTTTTCTGGACGTTCTTACAACGTCTGTAAGGTTTTAAACGTTCTAGAAAGGCTTTTGAACGTTCTCAAAACGTTTTCAAGAGTCTAAAGATTTTCTGCAGTTCCGTAGACTGGAAAGCAAATGCATAAAAGTTATATATATATATATATATATATATATATATATATATATATATATATATATATATAAAACGTTTATAAAACGTCCAGTAAAACATTTTATGGACGTCCGAACCTTCCACAAAAAAACCTCCAAAAAACTTGTTTAAGAAACGTCCAAAGAACCAACTTGGAACGTTTTCCAAACGTTCAGAAATCCCCCGATTGTTAGTGGGGGGGGGGGGGGGATCTTCAAAACTGGAAGGATCAGGCGACTGCTCATCATGAACGCGCTTTCTTAATGAGGTAGAATCATCCGATGCACTGCTAGACATAGACATGAAGGCCTGAATTCACGTATAGGAAGATTGAATCAATCCATGGTTTGAATTGGGTTTTAACCACAATATACCACTCTAGTATGAGAACCGATAAGACTTAATGGTTACAACACACTTGAATGGTTACAACACACTTGAAGTGCCTTGCGTGAAAAATAAGTTCGAGCGAGCGTAGGGAGCGAGCTTTGTAAGAAAAAGTAGAAAAAATTGTTTCCGAGAGGCACCGTTCCTTCTAATAAAAGTTGTGGGCGGCGTTGTGCCCTTTCTGTCCCCTGCTCCATTGCCTTAATACTCCATAAAGTTTCTTTAATTTCTTTGGAGCTATTAGTAAATGGCTATTATTTATAGGGAGCTTATACCGGATGTGAAAAGAAATTTGAAAGAAGCCGGAAATGGCACGAGGGAGGAAAAGGGCATTTAGATTTGCAGGGAGCACTTATCAGAAGGATAATTGTACTTCTTTAAGGTGGCATTTACTAAAGAGGAAAATGGGTACTTATCAGAAAATGAATGGGTATTTATCAAATTTTTAAATGGGGCACTTGCCTGAATTGAAAAAGGACACTCGGAAAATGAAAAGGGCGCTAATTGCACTAATAAACAGATGGAGAAATTGGACACTTAAAAGTAAAAATTAAAATGGCACTTGTCAGCCTAAATGAGGGCAAGTACTTAGTATCAGATTGCGAATGGGGTACGTATCAGAGGTGAAAGGGGCACTCTGCAGAAGAAGATTGCACTATGAGAAAAGAAAACAGGCAGTTGAGGGGGGGGGGGGAATAATCACATTTCAAAGGGACAGGCACACTTCTCATAAGGGAATAGAGCGCTATTAAAAAGGACAAGGAGCACTAATCAGACATGAAAGGGCGCATTTCTATGTTTTCAAGAAGGGTAACTTACTGGAAACGAATAGGGGCACTTATCAACAAAGAAAGTGGGCCTTTCTAAGATAAAAGGGGCACTGAACAGGTTTGAAAGAGGCATTCTTGACAAACTTCAACATACTCAGAATCCAGCTGCCAGGGTTCTATCAGGGACATCAAGACATGAGTATATTAAATTTCTCCTGTTCTCAAAAAGGTGCACGGCTGGTTGCCAATCCACAAGCCATAGAATTCAAAGTCCTTCTCACATGGAAGGCTGTAAATGGATTGGCACCAAAGTTATCTGCAAGACCTGAAAACAAAACTTGTTATTTGTACCCATTATCGTAAATCCCGGGCGGATGGGGGATATATCCCCCTACACACTTTTTGGAGAAGGGGGGGGGGGGGGGTGGCGTGTACAAATACCCCCCCCCCCCCGCCTGCATTTTAAGGAAAAACTGATATTCTAATTAATCAGTTGGTGAAATTTTTCATTAAAATGTCATAAAAAACGGTCATATAGTGGGATTTTCATTTGAAATGCTCTTAAAAATAACAGCAAAATAAAAGAATTATATGCATGTGGGGGTCTGCTCGGGTGAGAAAGAGTGTGTGTGTGTGTGTGTGTGTGCGCGCGCGCGCGGGGGGTTGTTGTTGTGTGTGTGTGTGTGTGTGTGCGTGTGCTTGCGGCGGTTATGTGGAGTGGAAGGGAGAAGGAAGGGGTGGTAGGGTGGGAGGAGGGGGAAGTGGGTGTGGTGACGTGGTTAGGTAATGTAATCTTATATACCTCCCTCTCTTTTTTTGTTGTTTTAAGTTGTTTTATTTGGAGAAAAAAGGATATTGTATAATCATGTATAATTTGAGATTTCTCTATGATCTTTGAGTTGATGTAATTAAGTTGGTTATTTTTTTTATCAATTCATGAATCTAAATGTATATGATTAACTGTTCATGAATATGTCTTGTACACTGATGATTTAATTTGTTAATTTTATGTATTGCTGCATGAGAGGAAGGAAATAAAATATCTCTTAAAACAAAAAAAAATGTGTGTGTGTGCGTGTGCGTGGGTGTGCGTGTGTGTGTGTGTGTGTGTGTGTGTGTGTGTGTCTATATACTTAAGTGTGAGTTCACGCAAGAAATTTCGGCAAAAAAAAAGTCGATCATTCCCCCCCCCCCCCGCCTCCTCAAAACGGATTTACGCCGGTGTTTGTAACCTATAGTTGACGGCGATTGAAGCTGAAAAACAGCCTACCCTAATACGGAAAACGTCGACGATGCCGTATTTGAAAACAGACCCCTTTTCGACGCTGTGAACGCGGAACCTTAGTGTGGCACATCATATTGCTGACATAATACTGACATGTTTGCTTGCAAATTTGCAAAGCTCTTGTGTTTCTCTCTCTCTCTCTCTTCTTGTATAATATTAACTTGTTTCAAGACTGTGATTATGTTATTATCGATTTGTTTGTTCGATTTTATCTCCATTCTTTTCTGTTCTTTTTGTTCTTGTTTCAAGACAAAATGTGCCATCTTGACGAAATGGCGAGATATGTTGTCTTGCCATGTCGACTTAATAGCCTTATTATGTCGACATGGCGACATAAGGTAACCTTGCCAAGCATTAACCACCCCCAATAAAAAACAACAAAAACAAAAAGATACGTTATCTCGCCATGTCGACTACTCCCAAAATGGGTAGTAGCAGAAATTAATAAAACATGTTTTGAATTTATATGGAATGGAAAAGATCGAATCAAAAGGGCTATTTGTTACCAGGATTATGGGGATGGTGGATTAAGAATGATAGATTTTGAATTATTTGTAAAAACTCAAAGGATAATGTGGTTAAAAAGGCTGTTGTATGGTGAAAAGAGTATGGTATGGAAACTTTTTTTTGACCACACCTTAAGGACAGTAGGGGGGAGATTTATCTTCTTGTGTAATTACGATACAAAATTATTGGAACTAAAAACCTCTCAATTTTATTTAGAAATCTTAAGGGCATGGCAAGATATGGAGGGTATTAGAAACTTTAAAGAAGGAAAGATTAATCCAATTTTTTTCAATAATAAGGAGTATCTGTATAGAGGTAAAATGATTTTTCATAAAGACTTATTTGAGAATAATTTATATTTAGTGGACCAAATTCTTGAAAAGGATCAAATTAGAGCAATTACTTATTTTCATAATTTAGGACTAGGTAGTGAAAATATAGTTAAAATTTGGAAAATATGTGATGTAATTTTAAAAAGCGGGAAATACAAAGGGAATATATATGACTTTTACCCTGTTGATGTTCAAGATTTTAATATTTCGTTGAAGATTTTTGAAAATATTATTTTACTCAAAGATGTCCCATCCAGAAAGTTATTTGAACAGTTTGTATTACATCTACAGCACTCATACACTCTACGAATTAAAGATAACCACAACGATTTTGTATTTTCAAATAAAGAGATCACGAATATCTTCCTAAGGGCACGGAGTACAACACTTTTAACAAAAATTAGGGAATTTCAGTATAAATTACTACATGGGGCTATATATACAAAGGAAAACCTTTTAAGGTTTGGGTTTGTTGATAATAATCTGTGTTCCTTTTGTGATAGAGGGGTGGAAACGTATGAACATTTATTTTGGGATTGTGTTTACATCAAACCTTTATGGCAAAAAGTCATAGAAAGATTTGAGATGACAGTTCTTCAAAATGCAGGGTGGAAAGATATTCATGTTGGGATTCAGGGGAAGGGCCTTGATATTAAATGTTGTAATACGGTAATTTTTATTCTAAAATACCTAATTTTTCGATCTAGGTCGGAGGGTGTAACTCTTACTCATGAGACAATATTCAAAAAGATATTAGAATATCGAAACGAAGAAAAAGAAATTGCTTTAAAAAGAAACAAGCTAGGAATACATTTGTTAAAATGGGAGAATGTTATATCTTAAAATAAGAGCGTAGGAATTTTTTTTTCTTTTTTTTTCTCTCAGCAATATATATTCATCATCGTCATGAAAGCCATGATTATGTGCAGTCCTTAACCGTGAGGCTATGACAAACTCGGAATGAATATACAATGCATTAAATGATTTGAAGGCATCAAGACGGTATCGGTGCGTATGAGGGTGTATTGGTAACTGGGTGTGGGATGGGTGTGTGTGTGTGTGTGTGTGTGTATGTGAGTGTGTGTGTGTGTGCGTGCGTGTTTGTGGGTGTTTCTGTGTGTGAAGGGAGGGCAGGGGTATACAGGGTTTTTTTTGGGGGGGGGGGGTGTTTTTGTTTGTGTTTTTTTTTTGTGTGTGTGTTTTTTTTTTTTAGAAAAGATTTCATTCTTCAGACAGAATTAATGAAAGTATTTTTTTTTTTTTAAATCATAAGATTGTGTTATAAGATATTCAAGTTGAATATGGCTTATGATTATAATTATGTTCGAATAAAGTATTATGGTTTACTATGTTCATATATATTAAAGTGGAATATGGCTTATTATGGTTATATTTTCAAGTGAAATATGTTTTCATGTACACATGTTCAAGAGGAATATTTTGTATGTTACATTTTATCATTTGATTTGTGAATGGAATCGAATAAAGAATACGGAAAAACAAAAAATGTCGACATACAACTTTTTTATAAGTCGACTTTTCAAGAGACCTTATGTCGCCATGTCGACATAATAAGGCTATTAAGTCGACATGGCAAGATAAAATATCCCGGAAAGTATCTCGACATCTCGTCAAGTATAGATGGAACTTTCGTAGAAATGTGATTTGTTTGTTCGTCTTGATTTTCTCTTCGTTCTTTCTTTTTTTTTTTCTTTAAAAGAGTGTAATAAACTTAATATTATTATACTGAGCAGTGGCGTAATGAGCCAAAATATTTATTTATTTATTTATTTTATTTTATTTATTTTTTTTTTTTTTGGGGGGGGGGGGGGCTCAATCTTTGCGAGGAGTGAAGCGACCGAGCCGGGGTACCCTCCCCCCCTCACGATACGGAGCTTTTTCATTTTTTCGACTTAAAAATGTGCAATCTGCAAAACCTGAAAAGGAAATTCCAACTTCAGTTCAGTTCAATTTTTTTATTTTTTTTCTCATTTCCAACAAAAGAAGTAAATATCATGAAAAATAAACATTTTAAGTTGAATACAAACAATATGAAACATCAAATTTGATGACATGTACTATTATCATGATTATGGATAAGCGTGTCATGAATCTACCGACCGGAAAAGATTTTTTTTCATGAGCTTGGAAACATGATTATGAAAACATGCAGCCCATAAAATCTTAAGTTTCAAACAAATGCCAGCATTACACAAAATACTTTGTTACTTATACAGACAAAGACACTATAAAATGAAAGGGACGAGCATGGAGAGGGTGTGATGCGGTGGTGTACCAGAGTTTTCACTCCCACAGTGGCGTAGCTAGGATTTCATTTAAGTGGGGCGGTAGTGAGCGCGCGAAGCGCGCTCCCTAGGGGGGAGGATGCAGGGAAGGGGGAGTTTCCCCCTCTTCTACTTTTTTCTTTCTTTTTCGTTGGCGTTTTGGAGGGGTTGACCGCCCCCATCGCCCCCCCCCCCCCTTGGCTACGCAAGTGCACTCCCATGGCCAAAAATAACCACTTTTCTCGATTTTAATCGCATTTTTGGATGGAAGTCCTAAGATTTTGATAAGCGAGCGAAGCGAGCGAGCCAAAAATAACCACTTTTTGTTTTCAGTAGCATTTTCAAATAGAAATTCTAAAATATGATGATTGTTTATGATAGATATATATTCAGAATTTTTACTAACTGATTAATTAAAATATATTTTCTTCTTTAAAAAGTGTGTCTGCATGGCGGGAAAATTGTACAAACCATCCCCCCTCTCCCCCAGGTGGGGTGATAGATCCCCCACCCCCTGGAATTTACGCCAAGAGGGGAAGGTGGAATTTTCCCACCTCCCTCGCGAAGCGCGGAAGCTCCGACGTTTCTCTGCATTGTAACTTTGTCGGTAATTAAGTCTATCTTCTGCGGCGCAACTAGGATTTCATTTTAGGAGGACGGTAGTGCTCCCTAGGAAGGAGGGTGCAGGGAGGGGGGAGTTTTCCCCCTCCCGCGCAAAGCGCTGAAGCTCCGGCGTTTTTTCGCTGTCAGTTCCCGCTCTTCTTACGCTCTCTGCCTGTTATCGGGGGGGGGGGGGTAGGGGGCAGGTTCGGTGTAAAAATGTCAGAGGTAAAAATGTTAGAGGTAAAAATGTCAGAGGTAAAAATATCAGAAGTAAAAATGTCAGAGGTGAAAATATCAGAAGTAAAAATGTCAGAGGTAAAAATGTTAGAGGTAAAAATGTCAGAGGTGAAAATATCAGAAGTAAAAATGTCAGAGGTAAAATGTCAGAGGTAAAAATGTCAGAGGTAAAAATGTCAGAGGTAAAAATGTCAGAGGTAAAAAAGCCAGAGACAAAAATGTCAGCTCTGGAAATGCCGAAGTGAACATGTTACAGTACAGGTAGGCCCCCCTACGAATATTGAATTAGAAGGCTTTGGCCGCTTCACATGCACTGTGAAACATGTGACAATTGAATAAGTAAATTGCGCCTTCTGCGTAAGAAATGTCACGTGGGATGATGTCTATTGTTTTCTTTGAGATTAATGGGAAATAAGTTCTTAATGAAACTACAGAGTGGAAAGAAAATATTCACGTTTGATGTTTTGCATATGCTAACACAATTAACTAATTAAGTACAGGTAATTTTTTGAAAAGATGTAAATTCCGCAGCGTATCCGATGAGCGACTATATAAATATCGAATTAGTTCCATTCGCTTGCTTCCTAATCCACGTATTAGGAAAATAATATTCAGGCATTTGTTTACGTACACCACGCTTTATATACGAAGAGAAATGTGTACATTTATAATCGTGACTCATGTGAAATGAATGTTGTCAGCTACTAATGTTACAAGTTAAAGTTTTTCCCACCATCGTTTTTACAATGTTCATTAACGTGCAATTTTTAACTGTACATGTATGCTTAATTCACCCCCCCCCCCCTCACTCATACATGTACTTAGTTTTTGTTTTCTACATAATAAGTAATGTAGAAAACGATGAAAGATTGAACAAGATAAGCAGAAATCTCGCGTGCCCCTTCCTTTCTATAACTCAGTATCTTTACCTTTAACATGTTTACTTCAACATTTTCTAATCTGACATACCTCTGACATTTCTACCTCTGACTTTTTACCTCTGTCATATTCAAATCTGAGATTTTTACCTCTTGCATGTTTACCTCTGAAATTTTTACCTCTGGCATTTCACCCTGGCATTTTACCTCTGACATTTTTACCTCTGACATTATTACCTCTGACATTTTTACCTCTTACAATTTTTACCTCTGACATTTTTATCTCTGACATTTCTACCTCTGACAATTTTACCTCTGATATTTTTACCTCTGACATTTTTACCTGGCACCAGGGGGCATACGCATAGCCAAAAATTTCCCGGTAATTAAGTTTAGAATCAGTGGTGTAGCTAGGATTTTCTCTTAGGAGAACGATAGTGCAAGGCGCGCTCCCTAGGCATGTTATAGGGGGAGGGTGCAAGGATGGTGATTTTCCCCGCCCGCGCGAAGCGCGGAAGCTCTGACGTTTCTTTGAATTGTTCGTTGTCTGTTCCCGGTCTCATACATTCTGTGCCTGTTATCGGGGTGGGGGGCAGAGCTGAAAATTTCCCGGTAACTTAAGTCTAGAAATAGAATATGCGGAGATAAGCCCGAACAACGAGATGCTTGTTGCGAAGCCTTTAGCGGGTGGGGGCCCAGGGTTCTGGCTTAGGGCCCCTGATGGGAGTCTACAGGGAAAGCCACTGCGGGGGTCCAGGGAGTGGAGCACCCGGAAACTCCGGGGTTTGGTACTAAATTTTCCCTCATTTCTTTTGTTTCCCTTTGCTTTCTTCTTTTTCCCCTTTCCTTCTTTTCCCCCTCTCTCTCTTCTTTTTCCCCTTTCTCCTTTTTTCTTTCCCTTTCTTCTTCTTTCTTTTCATTTCTTCTTCTTTTTTTTCCTTTCTTCTTCTTTCTTTTCCTTTCTTCTTCTTCCTTCCCCTTTCTCCATTCCCTTTTCTTCCTTTCCCTCCTTTTCATTTTTTCCCGGTGGTTTGGTGGATTTTCCCGCTGAAATCCTTCAGGGGGGCACTCTGCCCCCCCCCCGCCCCCGGCTGTTACGCCACTGGTTTTCTGCCTTGCTATGCATGCTATTGGGGAAATTGTGAATGCGTTACTTAACAGTAGAAAGGGAGTCTAGAGAGAAGTAATGAAATTCGCGTGATATCACTAATATAAAATTGAAAATGAACTATGGTTGAAATTTATTTGGGGGGAGGGGGGCTGACGTCCCCAAGCCCCCCCCCCCCCTCCAGTACGCCAGTGATACTGAGATAAAAGGAGCAATAATTATAATTACGAACACATTTATAATAGACTCAGATTACATAATTATTTTGGTTGTTATTTTATATATTTCGAAAAACTGTTGTAAATATTATATTCTGACTTGGCCTGTGGCTCTTTTTGTTTTTGTTGTTGTTTTTTTATTTCGGGGGGGGGGGGGGTGGTTAATGCTATTCTTTCAGTGGTAATAATGACATGCATGCTCATCTTCAATTATTTCTCTGTTTCATGTTCCGTGTTTGTACATTTTCTGTTATATTTTGTTAATTCAGAATGATCCTGAATTTTTGGATTCAAATCAATTTTGAATCTGAAATTGAATTTGTGGTGGGCGACTCCTCCCCACCGCACCCTCCCAGTGGCTCTAAGTATCGGAGCTCCGAGCCCGTCCAAGGCCATCCAGGCCTGAGCGACTAGCTAGAGGCCTGTTTGCCACGTCCAAATGACGATTACGCAATCCACGCTAGAGCAGCGAGATGGGTTTCCCTGATAATTGATCATGGAGCTATATGACGGCTATGACCATGGATGGTACGGTATGACCGTATGGCGGAGAGGACTCCTATGGCGGGCCGTATGTAGTGATCGCTCGATCACTACATCACTACACTGAGCAAGAAAAGAAAAAAAGTAAAATAAGGTAAGAAAAGCGAAAGAAGAAGAAGGAAAAAAAAAAAAAAAAACGAAGACAATTTAAGCTCTGCATTTCTCCCGCCTGGCAGGCGCACTTAATCATCACTATACCGCCCCCTTACACTAAAATTCTAACAGAGTAATAATCACCGATACATTTTTAAACAAATTTTCTTCCATAGATGGCTAACGCTCGTGGAATTTTCCACGGGTACTGCGGGGGTACTGCTGCTATTGTATTCAAAGATTTGTCATGTTCTGCTTAATGTTCCAATGTGCTAATCACATGTTCTGATTGAAATAAAGAATATTTTATCTGTCACGTTCTGGTTAGGCCTATACCGCGATGCGACTGAGACTGCAATTTCCAATCAACAGGTCACCTGGTTAATATACAGCTTTGTTTTATCCAAGTCTTTTATGTACCTTGCCACTATCTGTACATTGACCATTTTAAATATATATATATTTTTTAAAAGTTGTAAGTATGCCAAACTTGTTAACATGAATTATCCAGCTTTAGCTGCTTTTCATGTGAAATGACTATGTACATGTTTATTCCAGATAAAACCATTTTTGATTGATTGATTAATTGATGATATAATCGCATACTGTTAGGATGTTTCTGTGAACCAAAAAGTTGAAATATTCTATAACAATCAGTGGTCAGCTTTAAACCTGTAATTCATGCATGCCCTGTGATGACAACTGAAAATGCATTTCTTGCACATAATAGGCCTATACCTGTTTCCTGGATCATAGCTCAAATTTGTGTGACTCCTTCAAAGGGGGGGGGGGGGGGGATATTGTTGCTGTCTTTGTACATTGTGTGAAACAGATTTAGTTGAGTGTCAGAGTGTCATTCATCTTTCTGTGACTTTCCTTCCCCTTCTCTCCTTTTCTCTTTCTATCATACTTTTAATTCTCTTTCTATTTTCCTTGTTTATTTCAATCTTTTCTCTTTCCTCATAGCTGTTTTTTTTTCTTTGATTTCTCATTTACTGTTTTTCCTGATGTTATCTTCGTTGTTTTCCTTTTACCCTGCTCTTTTGCTTATGTATTTCTTTGTTTTTCCTTCAATCTTTCACCTCTATTCTTTGATTTCCTTAATCTCTCCCCTGCAGTAGCTATAGTTTGTTTTCCTTTCAAGGCCGCTCTCCCATTCTCCTTTCCCGGTTAATTACGTTTTCCTTTGTTTTCCCTTCAATCTCACCCTTGCTCTTTTCCTTATTTATTTATCTGTTTTCCTTCAATCTATCACCTCTTAAAGACGTTCCACAGTTAAAATCAAATCCATGTCATTTTCTCCAAATTTTGCATAGAGTTACTTTGGTACCTATGTAGGCCAAAAATGCAAAAAATAATATAGGTTCATGTGCTTATTTTTTTTCTACGGGACTTTGAAGTTGCCATAATTGGATGGCAGATAAAATGACGCAATCAAGAGATTTAGGCCTCTATTAGACCTCACGATTTCGACAAACGAGTATAAATCACTTTTACTCTGTCAAAACCCTATTAAACTTCATCAAATCTTCCAGATTTGTAGCGAAATGTGTGACAGAGGTGGAAAAACTCTTTAAACTGGGCCATCTGTACTTCTCTTTAAACTAGCAGCGCCCTCATGTGGCGAAAATGATGCCAAAAAGGACAAAAAACATAATCTTAGATGCTTGGAATCTAGACGAAAAATAAAAAGGACAGTTTAAGCTGCACTTTATTCAAAATCCATGTCATTTTCATGAAAATGTGCAAAGTTGTAGAGGAATGCCTACTGAAGGGGTAAACACATTAAAAAAGGGGGGTTCATGTTCTCGTTTTCAAGCTGTCGGAGCCCTAATGGCTGCGAATCGGCTTGAAAACCACAAAAACGCGCCCAAAATACTGAGAATCTAATCCCAAATACGACCGATTCAATTCTATGGTCCCAAACATTCAAAACCCATGTCATATTCGTCTTTCTCTCTAGAATGGTAGAGGAAAGTATACTGAAGAGATTAAAACATTTAAAAAGGGGGGTCCATGTGCTTGTTTTTGAACTATCGTCCCCCTGATATTTGCGAATTGGCTTGAAAACCACAAAAACGCGCCAAAAACAGTAATGAAAAAGGCTGAGGATCTAATCCAAAATACGGATGATTCAAATTTATGGTCCCAAATATTCTAAACCCATGTCATATTCGTCTTTCTCTCTAGAATTGTAGAGGAAAGTATACTGAAGAGATTAAAACATTTAAAAAGTGGGGTCCATGTGCTTGTTTTTTAAATATCGTCGCCCTAATATTTGCGAATTGGCTTGAAAACCACAAAAACGCGCCAAAAACATGCAAAAGGCTGAGAATCTACACTGAAAACGAAAGTTGGTCAAATAACTAAAAAGATTAGTCATTCACTATGTCTTATTTGACTAAGAAATAATTAGTCATTTGTTTTTAAACTGACTGATATTAATTAGTCAATCAAATTATGTCTTATTTGAGTAATCCTGGAAATAATTAGTATTGCATGAGAAAGAATTGGTCCGTAAATAGTCCTACACTGAAATCAGTTAGTCTTACATTAGTCTTTCATTAGTCTTTTTACTAATCATTTGCTAGTCAATGATGACATGACATGACGTGGTGCTGAGGTAAGCTGTCAGTCATGGAAACTAATTTCACACATGCATATTCAAATTCTATATACTTTTTAAAAACAATGGCTGTTCTTGACACCCTGAATGCTTGTCATAGGCTTGACTGACATAGCAACAAGCACAGCTGAAGTAGTGTACGCAAACTTGATTCCGAGTTATTTTTGTAGTTAATAGACCTGTTTACTAACATATTCAAATTGTATGCATACCTTTCAATCATTGGTTGTTGTTGATAACCGGAAAGCTTGCCAAAGGCTTTCAAGACAGAGCAACAAGATTAGTAATATTACCCAAGTAGTGTACTAGTGTTTGTTCATTACTGACAGGTTTAAGGAATATCTCCTTAGTCTATAGTGCAGACGTCCGGTCCAGGTTTTCCTGAGATGATATAAACACTTTTCACTGGACTTCTCAATTAAACACAGGAATAATGCCTGCAGAAATAGGTAAAAATATCCCCTTAGGTTTGCAGTATTCAGTTTTCTGAGAGTAGGAACTCGAAAAGAGGGGTTTTCCCACTAAAGAAAGTCTATAGTGCAGACGTCCGGTCCAGGTTTCCCTGAGATGATATAAACACTTTTCATTGGACTTCTCAATTAAACACAGGAATAATGCCTGCAGAAATAGGTAAAATATCCCCTCAGGTTTGCAGTATTCAGTTTTCTGAGAGTAGGAACTCGAAAAGAGGGGTTTTCCCACTAAAGAAAGTCTATAGTGCAGACGTCCGGTCCAGGTTTTCCTGAGATGATATAAACACTTTTCATTGGACTTCTCAATTAAACACAGGAATAATGCCTGCAGAAATAGGTAAAATATCCCCTCAGGTATGCAGTATTCAGTTTCTGAGAGTAGGAACTCCAAAAGAGGGGGTTTTCCCACTAAAGAAAGCACACGAATTGCGAATCGCGAGCAATATTCGCCGATTCACATTACATTTCATTACACAATGCTATTGCTATTTGAACATAATCACTGTGACCACCTAATTTGCCATTAGGCAACCTAACCAATTGTACTGGTTGCCTGGCTGGCAACCAAGAAAAAAAGTGAAGTGAGAGCCCTGTGAATCTTTACTAAAGCTTTAGACAGGCTTTACAATCAATTGTAATTGTTACCATATATCATGACGAATGTAAATCTAGTCAATTTTGCAAACCAAAACCAGGCAGCGAGAGCTAGCTGCGGCGCTCTAGGCCGGCCAGGTCGGCAGCGCAGGCTCGGTGTTGCATCTGCGCTGTGATGCAGCACCGTGAGCAATCAGCTGATGACGCGCACAGCTGATCCATCAGCTGTGCGCGTGACGTTTTAACCTGCGCGGTAGGGATGCGCAGAAACATAACTGTGGAACGTCCTTAAATTCCTTATTTTCTTGATTCGCTTGTCGTGTAAATACTCACTGCAGTATTTCCCTTCCCTTGTGTGTACATTACATTACATGTACGCTCGTACCGTGCACAAAGTCACGTTTGCTGTTCGCGCGACGTTCGAGATCATCAGTGTTCGCTGTTCATGTGCGCTAGCGCTCACGAGTTAGACTCATTTACCACCGGTTTTCTTGAATTTTATTGCAAATATGGCAGAACTCCAGTGTAAAAAAATATGCGCGTGCGGCGCGGCGATGGCGCTCGCTCGCGCGCAATATAAATTGCCAAAACCGTACCCACGTGTCCTGCGCGGGCGATCGACAGGCAAGGCCGGCCATGTGGTGCGGGATACGCTCGCATTACAGTCAGTTTAGTCTGTGTAGTTGCAGTGAACTGAAAGTCCGACTGCACCCGTACTTTTGCCTTGCATGTGCATGTGGCAGGTTAATTTTGGACTTGAGTTTCCCGCGTGAAGTCGTAATTTCCTCGCTGGTAGTGATAGTCCTGAAGTAGTTCTACACTGCCCTTCAAACTCGGAAAAGTTTGCAGCGTCTTCGAAGTTCGAATTCTACTTGGTGAACTGATCGATGTCAAAATGAAGACTGTCGTCTGTCTGCTGACGATCATGACGATTGTCTCAACTACTTTTCATGCTTTTGCAGCTAGTAAGTTTCATGAAATGAGTTTGCATTTTATTCTCATAATAATTTAAGTATTAAGTGCATCCAGTGTAAACCACTTCTAATCAGCGCTTGATATACTGGCACAACCTTCCTCTAAAATACGGAACCAAAGAAGGCAAGACTTCCTTATTTTGCGACAGCCACTCAACATGCAAGGTCAGAAGGTGTGCTTTAACCCATTCGTGACAGGAATTATTTAGAGCTTAATTTGATCAGCTTTTATTCTTCGAATTGGCAACACCAACAGTTTTATTTTATTGCTACATTTTTCTGATAAAATTTCATGTAGATCTAGATCTATCTGAAATGAATATAAATTGACAGAAATTATGATGAGAAGTCAAAAAATTGCCAATTTGCAGGGGAAAACAGTGATTTTAAACTTTCTGTTCCATTGCCAATTTAAGGATTTTAATGCTTATTTTCCTTTAAAAAAGTTTCAGCATCAAACAACGAATATTGACGCAACCAAAATGGGCACAGTTTGTGTAGAATTTTTTGCCCTTTCTGCTCATGTATTGGTATGATTTTTAGGGTTTTGCATCAAAAGATACGAGGACAAACCACAAAATGTGGACCTCTGTCACGAATGGGTTAATCCGTTAGCCCCGGGGGGCCACTGTATGTACAACACTGTAACCATGCGCGTGCACAAAAACGCGGAATAAGGGGTGTTTTTTCAGGCAGAGCACGGATCCGCGCAGATCCGCGATAAGGGTATCAAAATCGCCGATTTGAGAGAAAAAGGGGGTCTTTTCAGCGCTAAATCCGCGCTAAGGGTCATTTTTTGCATAATCTGAAGTGAAATAAAAATGTACTTAACTGTGAATTAAAAAGTACTCAATGAATGTCAACACTGTCTGTATTGTGTGTCATTTATATCACTGTGTTCATGACATTTGATGCAGAGTTGCCACGTAGTATGATGGGGGGACCATACATTGTAGTTCGCGCACATTTTAATTTTTTTATGTAGGCAATTTTTGATCCATAATTTCGAAATTTTTACCAAAAATTATTATGATTTAAATGGCACCAAAGGCAAAGCAAAATTTTAGATTTCAAATGGGCGCAAGAAGAACATGTTATAAATATGAAGAATTCCCGAGATATCGCGATCGCAAAATTCGATGTCGTATCGCACCGCTCTGGACCTGGAAAAGTGTTACAAAAATAACGAGACCTAACTTCGCGCACGCCAATTTTCAAGTGATTAATACAAAACAGAGATCCATAAAAAGTAAGATAATTGCATTACTAGGAAGACAAAATGCCTCTGAATAATTTGATACCACATTTTACTTACAATTTTGATAAGATCGTCTCTCGAAAAGAGGAATTCTAGACCCTTGTCGACAAGTCCAGTTTTTGTCAGAACGAACGCAAAACGCTGCCAAATTTGCCGATTTTTCATTCATAATTTCAAAATTCCTTCTCTAATTTCAAAAGGAAAGTAACTTACAGAGTAATTTTAGGGTGCTCTTTCCGTTGGTACTACCAGTTTTTCACAGTCTTTTCTAGTTTTTGAGATATGGCCCTGTGCGCGAAGTTAGGACCTGCGCGAAGTTAGGTCACTCTGCCATACTGATTTTCAGTATTTCATCCTGAAATTTGTGAAGAATACTGTTCATAGTGGTAATTGAGAAGAATACAAAATACTCATTTTTAAATGTCCAGTTTCTCTGTTCTGTTGTTTATCTATTTGAGAAACACGGATTTCCTTAACAAATACTGATTGGAGTACTGAAATGTTCCAGTGAAATGTGGCAGCTCTGTTGATGCAACCCGAGGAAATGGCATGATTTTAGAATTAGTTAATTTTTGATTTATCATGTTAAAACTACAATTATTGTTTACCACCCCCTTTTTTATAATCAAAATATGAACTTAGTCCCTGTTGCTTTTGAAAGAACTTTTAAATGATACATTCTTACTATTCCTACAGTCTTGCTCTAATGATAAGAGTTATATTTGAGCTAGTCCTTGTTAAGGGTGCTTTTTAAGTCCAATGCTCTCAATCATTGTTAATGGTATACGGAGAGAGAAAAATCCTAGTTTAAGGGTATGCGTTGAGAGAAAAATCCTAGTTAAGGGTATGCGTGGAGAGAAAAATCCTAGTTAAGAGTATACGTGGAGAGAAAAAAATCCTAGTTAGGGGTATGCGTGGAGAGAAAAATCCTTGTTAAGGCCAAGGGTATGTGTGGAGAGAAAATCCTAGTTAAGGGTATACGTGGAGAGAAAAATCCTTGTTAAGGGTATGCGTGGAGAGAAAAATCCTAGTTAAGGGTATACGTGGAGAGAAAAATCCTAGTTAAGGGTATGCTGGAGAGAAAAATCCTAGTTAAGGGTATGCTGGAGAGAAAAAATCCTAGTTAAGGGTAGCTTTTTTTGAGCTCCGCGAATCCTAGTTAAGGGTACTTTTTGAAAGGGTGTGCACGAGCATGGTTACAGTGTTGTACATAGAGTGGCCCCCCCGGGCCGTTAGCAAGTAATCTATCATGTCTAGATTCTATGGGTGGCGGTCGCAAAAGGAAGTCTTTCCCTTACATGTAGGCCTAGATCGAAATCATCTGGATTAAGTGAATTTTGAAAAATATTTTTCTGATCAACGCTCTTGTTCCTCTGTCCTCAAAATTGGACAAAGAACAGTACTTTCCTATTGTTGGCAATTTGCACTGTATAGGCCTAATTCAGTGCAAGGTTATCTGATGATAACCTGGCATTCATGTAAGTGTATCTAGGGATACTGAATGCGGGCATATCATGCCTCTGTACACTTTCTAGATTCTTCCTCTTTAAGATAGCTGGCTCACTTCCAGCTACAGCAGACCTACCAGTACCAAGTCTCATGCCTCCGGCGTGAGACTCACACCTCAGCACCTCATCTCACGCTCACACACCCAGCATCCATTTTCTCAAGCCTCCAACCGCGGCAAGGGGGGGGGGGGGGGAAAGGACCGCAAAATGGGTAAAATGTACTATTAATAGTTATCTCAAAAGGTATATTTATAAGACTAGCTTTTAAAACACATGTCCTATGAGAGTCCCACAGAATGGGGTCTAACTGTTTGGTCTCACTTTTTCTCCAAGTTTGTAAGAGTATGGCTTTGCAAAAAAAAGAGAATTATTTCAGCAAAGAGTTGAGCATTTATTTGATTAACTTCAAAGGCAAAATGCAGACATGAATTTGGTGATCTGAGGGGGTGTAACATATAACATACAATCAATCTTACGATTGATATCAATCGTAAGTCTACTATGGCAAACCATGTACTAAAGAGATACAATTGATTGTAAGATTGATTGTATCTCTTTATGTTACACCCCCCCCCCCCCCCCATGCAGACATGAATTTGGTGATCTGAGGGGGTGTAACATATAACATACAATCAATCTTACGATTGATATCAATCGTAAGTCTACTATGGCAAACCATGTACTAAAGAGATACAATTGATTGTAAGATTGATTGTATCTCTTTATGTTACACCCCCCCCCCCCCGGTTTCAGATATTTTGCTTTGTGCAAGGGCTATTTCTGAGTGTGTATAGAATACATGCAAATAATGCAAGTCATTTTGTGATGTTGTTATACGAGTTCGTAGGGTTATAAATGTAAAAGGTATTTGTTTTGGCCTGATGTCACAATAAGACATGCGGAGAATAAGAGAGAATTACTTTAAAGTTTCATCTAAAATACTATGGAAAACTTATGGAAGACATAGATGGTTTTGTAAAATCAATATCCATTCAATATTTGTAACATTTTCTACTTTTCAGGTGATAGATACAAACTCGACATCATGAGTTTTAAAGCAAATACTTTAAAGGGGGTACCCAATGCTGAAACAATGTTAGTTCATTTAAAAGAGTATGATTTCATTAGCAGAAAATCATCTGCCTAAAGTTTTTTAAAAAGTCGTGTTGCCAAGGAAACCCCCAAATGTGGTAAGGTTTCAGGATATTTTTGACCCCTCAGCTGTGACCCAGTTTCAACTGGGTACCCACTTTGACGTCAAAATGACGTCAAAGTGGGTACAGTGTACCATGTCGCGCAATTCTAGCAAAATGCGCGCAAGGTATAATACATATTGTACAGTCTAGCGCGCAGCACAACTGCAATGCGCGAAGCTGGGTACCCACTTTGACGTCATACCTCATACTCAAATTTTTTGGTCAACTCTTGACTTTTTATGAGAAAATTAACCAAAATGCATTGATTTCGATTGAAAATCATCAAATTTTTAATGTTATTCTTCTTAGAATTCCATTCTCGATTATATATTTTAAAAAATCTTACCATTGTGTAATCACTTTAAAACATATACATGTGTACGTATGGAACATATTTACGGTATGCACATGGATTCATAGACTGAATGAAAACGGTCACTTGTACCTCGTACAACTTTACACAGACTATTCCAGCCTTCATTTTTTCTGTTCAGTGATCCTGTGAATGCAAAATTATGTTACTGTTGTTATCAAGTTATGGGGGCAGCCCCCACCCTCTCACGGTTGGGAGATTTTTTAGTTTGGTGCATGAAATCTGGTGCATACCTTTATGCAATTTCATTAATAAAATTGCAATTTTATTAATAAAATCTTGAGATTTGGTGCATAACTGTAATGCAATTTCATTAACGAATTGCCTCACAGGTATGCACCAAATCCCATAATTTCATATTCCAAATTAAAAAATCTCCCTACTGTGGGGGGGGGGGGGGGGACTGCCCCCTCCCACACCCTCCCCCACTTGGTTGCTTCGCTCCCTCGCAGAGTCTCACTCCCAGCCACTTCACAAACTTGGCATCTCTGCTACAGACAAAGGGCTTTTGTAGTCATTCCTATTTGTAGTACATTAACTTAAAACATCTTTTTTTTTTTTTTCAATCTTTGACAGAGGCTGCAGAAAGTTTTTTTTTGAAAGGGGGTTACATGACACCCAAACAGGCAGGGTCCACGACCAGGGGCTGTATTAATAGGGCCCTTACCTAATGCTGGGGCTTCTGCCCCCCTTCTGCAGCCCCAGTTTGAATATATCCTGTGTATGTGATTTTTTTTTTTCACATGACCATTAAACATAATTTGTAAACCAGCATGAGGGCGATGGGGGGGGGGGGGCGTGCCAAGGGATTTTTTCAGGCCCCTAAAGCTCCGCCATTTTGTCCAGATCCATTAGAAGGCCGACCTAAGCATCCATCAATATTCATGATCAAAAATGAATAATTCATTTTGTAAGATGATTCCAACTAGTAGCATTTGTTTGAACACATCATGAAACTTTACACACATCAGCTTACCGCATGCGCAGTTAATGCACAATAAATATGCAACAAATGCGCATTAAATCAAAGTGTTACAATAAAACTAATACGAGCCATAGTGCAACAGTGTAATCAATATCATGGCCGATCATGGCGATAACTGGTGCTTAGGTCGGCCTTCAAATGATCCGAAAGAGGTGGGGCCTAATGCCATTCGTGTAATGATATCCGCGTGTGCTGCTTTTCATCTAGTAAATTTATTATATGTATATGGATTTCTTGCTTGTCAGCAAATTTTCAGGCAAAATAGACTCGTGAAAATGCATGTGAGAAATTCTGGATCCACTGCTATCTTGAATCATTGTATCAAATCCTTTATTCCAGCAACCCAGATGAGATGGTGCACATCCTCTACTCATGAGGAGCAGAAATGTGTTGCTATGAGAACAGCATTCAGTAGCAATAATCTGTCTCCTGAGGTTGTCTGTGTGGCAGGGAGTGATATTCCGGTAAGTTACTAACCTGCATGATCATAACTAGTGGGTTCTTATAGCACTCATGTCCGTCAGAATTGATGCTCCTTCTTGAACTTGACTAGCCGTGCATTATGCTTTTGGGAATGAGAACATTCATACATGTAAGTAAATAATAAGCCCTTAAAATAATAATAATGATAATAAATATGTTTTGTTTATTCAGGGTAGCCTCTGCAGTACTACATGTATGTACTGTTCTCCAGAGTGCTCTGCATGCAAGCATATTATCACCTCATGTTATTACCCGGGCTTTAGCACGACTATACCATAGTGCTCAGTGCATTCATGAAATAAATCCTACCAGATACCACACCTCAGTGTAATGTGGCAAATTTAGTAGTGTCTTGCCAAAGGATGTTAGTCATGAGGCAGGGATTCAAAACCCTTAACTTACCGGTATGGTTCGAAGTCCGAAGACTTAACTGTCATTGCAAGGTGGACACCATGTTCGTACATGGACATTCAAAATGGACCCTAAACAAGTAATTATCCTTTGATCTCAGAATACCCTAAACTAGTATTTTGCCATGTTTTCCCCACCCTTAACAAGTATCATAGTTCATACCCTTTACACACAACCAAGCTGTTGTAAAAGTACCCTTTTTCCTGATTTTCCAATTTTTATACCCTTTTCGCGTGTACATAGCCCGTCCATGAAAAACAACCCTTTTTACTAGTTTTTGTGAACGAGCATGGTATCCACCTTGTAATGGTAGTGCCCCCCCCCCCCCCTGGGGAGTATTCCTCTAATCCTCTTTAAATCTTAGGCCTACAGAAATGAGTGCTTTGTGTAAAGTTTTACAGAAAAGGTCAAGTTACAAAAAGGTTCCTTTGATCCCCATCATCACATTCAGTAAATTTACAATTTTCTTGCTGTGTGAAATGTAACAACATAAAACACTGTATAAAGTAGGGCTCTCGATTGCATTTTGACGACCAAGAACCTGGGAAAACCCAGTGTGCAGTTTGTCACAAACACATGTCTACATTCACTACAGAGCAGAAGGTATGAGGCTGAGCTGTTCTTTGTCTCTATTTGTCTCACTCTCTCAGGGCTGCGTTTCACGAAACCGTTGTAAGTCTAACTTCTTGGACATCCCATAAAAATGCGTGTTGTAGAATTCACACGCGTTTCAGTGGGATGTCCATGAACTTAGACTTACCGTATGATTGTTTCTTGAAACGCAGCCCATATCTCTTTCTTTTATTGCTCCCTATTGAATTGTTTGGTTATCAATATCAATCTGGATCATGAGAAAGCTCCACAAAGTTAGATTTATACTGGTAGAGGGTGCAAACTTCAGAGAGTTTAATTAAGGCCTTTTTATTTTGGAGTAGATCTTTTTTCACCTTACAACGTCAGTCTGCCTCGTGTGTTCAAAGGGCATTGGAGTCAGAAGAACAAAACATGTCTACAGGTCTGGGTCAAAGAAAGACGGGTTATTTTAATCAAAATATTTATATTATGTTTCCTTTAAATCCTTTATCAGCTTTTATACTGCTTTGTAGTAACTTACGAACAATTATATAATTGTTTGCATCACAGATGGAGCTTTGTTGAATATTTTCATTCAAACTGAAATGTTTAACTCATTGAGCTTCTCTCTGAGCGTAAAACCGATGAAAGTTTGGCTATGTCAAGGTCAAAGGTCACAGAATTCAATTTCAAAATTTCAGGGTCATATTTTGTGATCATTGGGACTTGGCAAGTTGGCAGACAGTAGCTTAAATGAAATGATTTCAGTCGAGGAGCCCCCCAAAGACATGTATGTATGTAAGTGTAACCATGGTAATGGACAAATATTCAAGTGAAATCTTCATCCACTCTAAGGCAAAATCTATTTCTATGCTCTTTATTTATACAAAATCATCATTACAATTTACTCCAATCATAAAAGCTTCTTTACTACTGTAACAAGAGAAAGAAAGCTCTTGGAAAAAAAGGAGAATAGCCTTGGCAATTTCACTTTTTATTTCCCCTACGTTGATCTGGTTTCCAACCTAGCAGCGCTGGTCTTATAAACCCAATGGACAGTTCTCATGCTTCAAACAAAATCACAAGGCCAGGGAGCCACCCCAGGGGTCCTTGTATATTAGAGCCAGCCATTGCAGCCATATACTGAAAAAGCAGTAGTCATTGCCTGTGTCTCAAACACACTGAGTATGGATGACTGCAAGTCTCTTTCGAACCACGTTTATGCTTACAGTACACAAAAAAACACAACCCTAGACTGAAATTTCTTGAAGTACATGTATAGCATACAGCACAGCTTTGGGTACATTTATGCTTTTCTGACATACATAGCTAAGAAATATGATGTAGAATGTTGGACAATCATGGGCCAAGCATATCAGGTCACATTCTTGAAATACAAAAGTGAAAGAAAGAATGTAAAGGGAATGATGTTAATGCTGACATAATTTTTCACCCAGAATATAATTGTAGTCTGATACCGGGATGATACTGGAGATATATTTCTCCTATGTATGATCAATAAATTAAACTTTTCGGTGAAGATATATATGTAGTAACTGTGCATAATCAGTAAATTGTACCCTTTCCATTGGTAAGTGTACAATGTACCTACAGACAGGTCAAGTCTCACGTAGTAGGCGTGAGACTCCCGCATTTGGGGCTCTTGCTCATCCCCCGAAATCTCTTTCTCGTGCCTACATCACAGCCTATCCTCATATTACATGCCTGGCGATCTCAGCATTGCCTGACTAAAACCACCCGCATTAACGGCCTTTGACCTTGGCGTCTCTGTACCTAATGTGCAGTATGTACATTTACTAATTGGTATTTTGCAATCTTTACTGGGATATGATTTATGCCCCAAACCTAGCTGGCATAGCCACATAACCACAGCATGATGTTGTTGTAACATGTGGTGAAATGTATTTTCAAAGTAATACATGCCCAAGGTCAGAATACAGTATATGGAGATGTCTCACTCTTTCCCATCACTTCACATCCTGTTAAAGACAGCGGTGTTGCCATTTTCTAATTGCCCTTCTTATGTGTAGTAAAATGTGTACATACATGTAGAATGTTGATCATAGACGTAGATAATGTTCAACAGAAGGAAATTCATCCAAATATATTCAGCTTTGACATTAAGATATTTCAAAATCTCCCCCAAAATCTCTGCCAATTGACATGTGTAAATGTAAGTCTAACTTTCAACAGTTAGTCTACGTGCGTGTGGTTCGCTCTTCTCTTCTGGGCACCGTGTGACTTTTGCAATTCAGTGCATTTTTCTTCTAACGTGCTACTTGTTTTACAAGAAAGTGTCAATGCAGAATCATCAGTAGCATAATTTCCAACGTTTTGATAGCTAATGTGAATTTTGGGGACTATTCTGCCGTCTTGCAATCCATCAAAAACGTACATGTACTCCTGCCTAACGTTAGTGCTTCACATCATTGTCCTGCACCGCACACGTCAAAGAATGGCAACACCGCTGTCTTTAACGAGACGTATCACTTCACAGGCGGCCATGTTCAGAAAAGCCAGTTTCTTTTTATATTCAAAGGCAATGCTCTATCGCTTTATCTTCACTAAAAATACTCTCACCATTGTCAGTGATGTGTTACAAGTGAGCTGATGGGGTTTTCCAATGATACTATGAGCATGTTTCTACTGAACTTTAAAAATTTGAGGCAGTGTCGGTGATGCAAGGTGATGTGAGGTGATGCGAGGTAACACCTCATATTTTCCTTCGTAGAAACACACCAGGTGGGTGATGCGCGGTGATGCGAGTGACGATTCTCTTTAGAAACGGCAGGTAACAAATTCCTTCCAGGGAGAGTCCTTGTGTTTATTTAGTTGATCATACACATCCCGATTTGTGACCTTATGGTACGCGACTTCCTGGTTTAACACATTTTGCAAGTTCCCTCGCATTACCCTGCATCACCGCGTATGTTATTGCTCAGTAGAAATACATTGGGTAGTAGTAAAATACGAGGTGATGCAGGTGACCAAATGTGAGGTCATTCGAGGTGTCCAGTAGAAACACCCTCTATGTAATGTTTTGGTGGCATTTGCCCTATGCCGTATTTTTAAATGCAATACTGTACATGTAGGCTTAGTAAGTTTTGTTGCAGTTTACCATCATTCATTGCACTATCCATTACACAGGTGATTGGAATTTAGATTTAGGCTTTAGTACATTTAAGTCATTATGCTGTTGATGTTGTTTATGGAAAAAATTAAAATTCACATCTTTTAGCTTTCTTCAAATCAGGGGCCCTTAACACAAAGCTTCGTAATTGATCGCACAATTGGTCTTTGCGATTGATTACATTGACCACTAGGTGCAATCAATTGCAAAAATTTATTGTACAATCAAGCGCTAAGCTTTGTGTTACAGGGGCCCAGATGTGATTGGGAGGTGAAACAAAAAAGCAAGCATCGGTGTCACTTTCAGAGTCTTAGAGAATAGGAAACTATCCTGAGAAAACTTCGGAACACAAACATGTACCTGTTGGAGATATCGGCTGACACATTTTTCCAGGTACCAAGTCAGGATCAGGAAGGGAACGTGAACTTCAGTATCTTGTTGAAAGTGATTTGTACAGGGTGGAAGAAAGGGAAGTTCCCTTTTTTATGTATTTGGTAATTTTATTGCTCATTATTTGGACTACTCACTTCCTGAACCTCCTCAATAAAAGTTTTACAACTTTTTTTAACCTAGCTTGGAGGCTTGAAGGTTATTTGTACATTTTGATGGTTAGCAAAATAGTGAAACATCCCTTTGTTTTAAGTTTGTTACATAATACAGTTGGCCTTTTGCCTTTTATTTTCAAATTGTGTGTAGTTTTTTTGATTGCAGGGGGTTAAGGCAACTTTTGTGACATACATTGTACCAGAACTAAAACATTGTCCATGTCCCATTCATTCAGACTAGGCAAATCTGCTTATAATGACTTCATCAAAGAAATGGTGCCTCAACAAGTTTTACTTCTACTGCAGTTACAGACCTGAGAGTTTATTGCAGATTATCTGTGTTGCAATGAATCCATAAAAGATTTCCTATACATGCATAATGGTAGGAAACCGTCCTCACATTGACACATACATGTACATGTATCAAAACTTATCCACCTGTGAAATGATCTTGATTGTGAAATGAAACTGTTGATACCAGACATCAGGGCCTTGTTTCATAAAACTTGTGATCAATAACAATTGCCACAATTCTATGACAAATTTGCTCTCAGCCAATCAGATTCCAGGATTTCAGTTATACCAGGGGGATGTTTCACAAAGACTAAGATTGACTCAAATCGCTTTTCACTATGGCAGGCCATTCATGCCACTGTTTGCTTTCACTATAGGTCCCTCAAGGGATACGCAAATCATGGTCACAAATTTGCAGAATTTAGATTTGTTTGTTTTCTCCATCAATGAATATGATATTTCATTTTTCTTTCTTATCATTTTCTTCTTTCTAGCGTTTGTATTGAGTGCATTATAAATACAAATTATTATTATTATTATTATGAACTACATATATTGTATAAAAATTGTCAATTCTGCAGATATGTGACCATGATTTACAAATCCTTTAAAAGATCCATGGTGAAAGAGAACAGTGGCATGAACAGCCAACCATAGTTAAGTGCAGTTTTAGTAAATCTTAGTCTTTGTGAAACACCCCCAGTTATTGCAACTTGTTAGCAATAACAATCTGCAATATGAAACAGAGGCCCAGAAGATTTTGTTGTCCAAATCCAATGGAATGACACAGATTTGAACACGTTGGCTGCTGGAACTGGGTGACCCCTGTATTAAGTCTATGGGAAAGAGGGAATTCAGTATTCAATGGGTTAAGAGGAGGTAGAATAGGCCAAAAATGAATCATGAGAACTGTCAAAAAGGTCATTAGGTTGATAGAAACTAGAAATGTAGGCCTTATTTCCTTGACTTCACCATAATGTGTCAGTTTGTTTGTTGTTCATACTTTTGAATTAGATTTAAGATATGAATTGTGAAAGTGAATTTGAGAGTATAACTATGGAGGGTAGACAAATGGGGAAGTCTCTGTTGGGTACATTTGGCTACCTATTTGCACTATTTACTTGTGCCACTTTCAAAATTAGATATGATTCTTGAGTTCCTTGCTGAACAGGTTTAATGTTAAAGAAATGGCATTGAACTTGAAGTATTCATAGGTAGGGCAGTTTAGGCTTCAATATTTTCTTTTAAGATATATCAGATAGGTCATGTCAAGAGCTTGCTTGTAGTTGCCTATTCATCAATTCTTTGGCGACTGGAACCAGATGACCCCTCTATAGAGTCTATATGTGAATATAAGAATTCAGTAGTCAATGGGTTAACCTGTTGAATACAATGATTTTGTCTGTTTGGAGCCAGAAGGGTGCTAAGTCTGTATCAAGTGATATGAGTTAACCCATTCATGACAGAGGTCCACATTTTGTGGTTTGGCCTAATATCTTTTTATGCAAAGCCCTAAAAATCATACCAAATACACTGTACATGAGCAGAAAGAGCAAAAAATTCTACACAAACTGTGCCCATTTTGGTTGCATCAGTATTCATTGTTTGATGCTGAATTTTTTTTAAAGGAAAATAAGCATTAAATCCTTAAATTGGCAATGTGATAGAAAGTTTAAAATCACCATTTTCCCCTGCAAATTGGCAACTTTCTGACTTCTCATAATTTCTGTCAATTTATATTCATTTCAGATACATGACGTTTTATAAGAAAAATGTAGCAATAAAATAAAAATGTTGGTGTTGCCAATTTGAAGAATAAAAGCTGATCATATTAGGCTTTAAATAATTCCTGTCACGAATGGGTTAATACCCTTCTGGCTCTGAACAGACGATATTATTACACACATTTTCCATTGACTCGAACCAGAGTTATCTCAGGCTTAGTACTAAAATGGGTTCAAATCTTCCATGGCTTGTATTGTAGACTAACTGCATGGTGGGTTTAAAGGCATTGGCTAACTTTGTGAGCAGCTGATTTAAAAAAATTCTCAAAGATGAAACATGTGTATGAGTACTTGTATTTGTACTCAAAAATCCTGAAACCAACCAAAATTTTGAATGTCTCAGAGACAATAAATAAGAGCTCGAGTTTAAAAAAAAATTATTTAATGCCTCCCTCTGTGTGATACGCCAATACTCACAGTACTGTCTGGTGAGCCATGCGCGCATACATTTGTACGCACTCCTTACGTCTTATCTGTGCAACCGACCCTTAAATATTTTTCAAATGTTCACATTTCTAATATTTAAAAATACTTCCTGTGGATACTACTGTACTTTGAAACTTTCAGACTTGTATTTTTACACTATAACCCATATGTTTATCCCATTTTCAAGTAACAGAATTAGAATTTTTAATATTATAACAATGTTAATCAATGCCTTTAAGGGTGAAAGTGTTTATGTTGCATGAAATTTTACCTGTCTGGCGGATGAGGAAGCAGGGAACCAGAAGAATGCTGCCCAACTTTGACAAATTAAAGGAAGGAAGTGACAAAAGGGAGGTTTGTAGTAAATGGGCAAAACATGTTTTTCTCTTGGCCCTCCTTGTTAAAGATTAATGGTTCCTTGGTACAATGTACATGTATAACATTATCCAAATACTACTCAGAGAACACTTTTTAGGCAACCAGTTATGTTCACATGAAATCATATATATTAAATATGTCTCTTGTCAAAGTATTATGATCGATGTTCTATTGCAAAACTGACAAAAGCAAGCAACGTCATATCGACGTTCTAAAACAGCCCTGTATAAAAAATAAAAATGATTGATGGATATCGTATATATTTTGGTCTACTTTTAATTCTATCATTTTCATACAAAGAGAGAGAGGTTACAAAAGTATGGAGAGGGGAGGGGTCAGGTTTTAGGAGGGGCAATTTAAGCCCATCATGTTCTAGGGTTGATGACTGAGTACACCTGCCTGCATTTCTAGCTTATGCATCTGTACCCTTTTATCCCTACTCTGTATATTCTTTACCTTTTCTGGTTTCTTTTTTATTCGCTTGTTCACTGGTTCATCTCTGTCTTCTTCCCCACCACCTCTTTCATTTTTTTTCCTATTTATTGTTCTCTACCTTTGCTCCCTTCGCCAATCTTTTTCTTCTCTTCACTTAATCTCTTCTCTTGTTCACCTTTCCTTCTCCTGCTCTCTCTCTATCCCACATTCATTTTCATTTTTGTTTTTTATCCAGCCTCACTATTCCCCGAATTCTTACTAAAGGCTATAGATGGCTATCTAGCCAAGCCCAGGTCCAGGGAGGTATGACCGCTATGGCCCCAATTACGGCATGTACTCTGAGTCTCCTAAAAACTGAATCTTTCATTTTCACTTCTCATTAACTAGTCCAGACAATATCTACTACTTCATGTTCAATCCCCTATTAGTAGAGTTCAGTCACTTGAATTTATGATCATATATCATAAATCTATCAGTTGGGCTATCTTTAATTGTGTCCAACTCCGCCCACAATAAAGTGGACAAAATGTGAGAATGTGGGATACACAAAAGATTTCGAATACACAACAGAATACGATCCGTTGTATACAAATTCTCTACATAAAATGCTGATTCACTCTTTTATCTTCAGATAAATGGGTATGCCAAAAAATAATCAAATAGACACTATGGGAGATGACATTAGAGAAGTTCAGCATTTTCTAATTAATGTTTGTGTTGTACAGCTACAAAATTGGGGTAAACATGGTCTCATAGGGATTCAGAGCTCTCTCATTGGCTGGCTGCACCACACCTCCAGGTGGCCTGCTGCATTGTGATTGGCTGACTGGATAAATTGTCACTTGGTTCCTTTTGTCAAAGTATTATGATAATATGTGTGCACTTGCTTCCTTTTGACCAGTCAATATTTCATAACTGGAAAGTCAAGTGACATTATTTTTGTTGGTAACATGTTTATCATACCCTAAACACCCCAGAAAGTGAAATGACTCAATTTTGAAAAAAAAAATGTCACTTGCTTCCTTTTGACCCATCAATATTTCATAACTGGAAAGTCAAGTGACATTATCTTTGTTGGTTACATGTTTATCATACCTTAAACACCCAGAAAGTGAAATGACTCAATTTTGAAAAAAAATGTCACTTGCTTCCTTTTGTCAAAGTAGAGCAGAATGGTCTACTACATTTCTCTTGAATTAACCACACACAAAAAAAGCAAAATCAGTAGTCTAGCAAAAAGGAGAAGCAAATGAAAAAATATAGCAATTTAATTGTCCTTCCTGTTTTCTGCTATTGTTCAGAATATGTTCTTTGGCAGAGGCTTAGTCCTTGAATTTCATCTGGGAACATATTTCCTGAACTTCATGTGATCGTTGCCAACATTGCCAAGCAGCTGCCAAAAAAGAGATGATTCCTCTATAATGCACGCTTGAACACAATAAGACAGCCATATTCAAACACTGTTCTTATTTCATCATGTACTTTTATTTATTTATTTGAATCGCATATTTAAAAGAGGGTAGCCCAAATCAGCGAATATTTGCTGGTTTTCATTGGGGCCCTTTAAACTACAAACAAAGATATATACATGAAAAACAAAGTGAAAAGTACATTGAATACAACAAGATGCAACAATACACATCAGTTTTTAATGCCTAGTAAACTTGAAAAGCTTGGAACTTTTGTGAATGTTGAATTCATGAAACTCATTTCCATGGCACTGGACTTTTGTGATTTGCTCATGTTGGGTGTTTTGTTGTTTAATTTAATTTTGTTTTTGTAAGAAAAGAAACACAACAACAACAAGAAAAATTTTAGCTGCAAATATTTTTATTCCGGAAATAAAACATGAATATGTCAGTTCATTACAATTTACATGTACCTTGCTAGACCGATTTGGCCTTTGTCAATCCCCACCACATTTTAAGTATGTCTTTGTTCTTATTTTTTTAATTAATGTATTTGTTCTTATGTACATTCTGATTGTTAGTCTTGTATGTTCTTATTCAAGTTGTGGAAAATAAAACTGAACTAAACTGACATGAACTGATAATTTAATTCCATTTTGTTTGTGACAGGATTCTTCAGTGATGGTTCAGAGTAGCCAGGCTTATCATCATCATCATCATCATCATCATCATCATCACCATCACCATCATCATCATCATCATCATCACCACAACCATGATCATCACCACCACCATGATCATCATCATCATCACCATCATCATCACCATCACCATCATCATCATCACCATCATCATCACCACCACCATGATCATCATCATCATCATCATCACCACCATCGTCATCATCATCACCACCACCATGATCATCATCATGATCATCATCATCATTGTAATCGTTATCTGTTTTTTTTCTTTTTGAATTTGTTATTCTTATTCCAGGATTGTTTGATGAAGTTCAAGATGGTCAGGCTGATTTGATCACTTTAGATGGAGGTGATATCTATCTTGCTGGCAAGGAGTACGGCCTACGTCCTATCATACAGGAAATATACGAAACGGGTAATTCTCATTTCCAGGGACTCCACGCTAAAGGCTCATTTTGATATATGCCTTGATAACCATCCCCCCCCCTAGAAAATATATAGTTTCAATAGTTTAATATTGTGTAATGCATAAATGGCAAATCATGGGGTTAAGTATGCAACAATTGAGAGACCAACATGTATTTCTTACCTGTATGTGTTTTGAGACACAGAACTGAAAGTCTGTAAGCTTTACATCTTTTTTTAAGCCTTTTACTACTACATATGTGAACGAACCTCTACAGGTGCCATGGATTCCCCCCCCCCCCCCTTCCCTTGTGACAGGTTAGCCTTGTGCTAAACAAGTTATCCAATAAAATCTACTACATGTACTACTACAACTACTAATTTAAAACTTATGACATACATGTAGGGCTCATTGTGTACAGACCCTAAAACTTGAATCCAGACACCTCATAAAAAGGTTAGTATGAAACCCTATCATTTTATAACAGATAATCAGGATTCTTGTTTTGGGGGATGGTATTTGTGTTTGGTGCTGTACCCCAGGAGAGCTACCTTTTAAAAAGCAGAAATTAAAAAAAAATACATGGGAGCTGAGAGCAATTTATTTAGCTCATGGCTCCAGAAGAGCTGTGGAAAACTAACTTACAGAAGCCTACATTAATCTATCTGTGCAGAATACTCAATTTTAGTGAAAATAATTTTGCCCTATTATGACTGCAAAATAAGAGATTATATATTTGAATGGCTAATTCCATGCCATTAAAAAAAAACTTTTCACAAATAGCAAAATTTTAATTTTATTTTACTTGTTTTGTTGTAAGTAATTAATCTGAATGACTTCTGACGTTTTTCTAAATTTTTTTAGGCTATTGTAACCTAATGACCAGCGAATTTGTTGATTCCCAGAGATGCAGGAACCAGTATACTCCCAATAGGACGCAAGAGGTTAGAATATAATTTGTATAATTGCTTTACAATTTTAGGAAGATACAGATACCCTGGTATTGCTGTAGTCAGAGCCAATGACACCGATATCCGTATGAACAATCTAAAGGGAAGGAATTCATGCCATACAGGTGTAAGAAGGACGGCAGGATGGAATATTCCTGTTGGTTTCCTTCTGGAGTCTGGATACATGACGCCTACAGATTGTGGAGACGATATCAACGCTGTGGCTAACTTCTTCAACCAGAGCTGTGCTCCAGGTTAGTCTGTATTCTGTCAGGGGTGATATATTTTCTTATGAAATTAAAAAAAGATTAAAGGTAGAAGAACCCATTGGCAAATGTTATGCTAACCTCATGAAACTTGCAAGGGTTGAACAGTATGCCAGAACTGATCATGTGTATGAAATATCATAGTCGGGCTTTCCAATTCTTTTGTAGGGGGTTTCGACTGGAGAGTGCTCTGGTGTGGAGACGCCTGGGTGGGGCGGGGCTAACCTAAAAGGATTGCACTCTCCTATACTTCTCCTTCTGTCTCTTTAGCTTCTCTCTTTTCTCTTCTCTGTAATCCTTTTTCTTCTTCATATTCTCATGCAATACAAATTTTAAATTGTGATTATCTTCAAATGTATCTTGTGTATGTCAATCTACATGTTATTTTATATTGTATTACAATTATTTAGATTATGTGTACTCACTCAAATGTCCGAAGACGAATTTTCTGTATTTTTACATGACAATAAATTATCTTGAATCTTGAATCTTGAATCTTGAAATGAAAAACTATCTCCACTCACTTGAACTGTTACAACTGTACAGTTAAAATTCAAATATTGAAAGATGAGTGCCATATCTACTGGCTGTAGCACGTGAAATAGGCCAGTAATAAGTCTATAATACTGTGTATGGTGCATGTACTTCCGGTGTGTGTGTTGCGCATAGTGTTGTCGGGATATTCTTGGACATGTACATCACTGAATTGGAAAACATGTCCCTTACCAAGGCTATGCTTTGCAGCATCTTGCTGCTGCTATAATTGTATGCAGGCTCATTATTACCTGTGATTCAATTGAAATTTATTATCTGTACATGTACCCCTGCAGACAAAGTCTGGAGGAGGCATTAAGCGTTGCACCTGTCCGTCCCCAAATTTGTTTTCGCGTAAAAACTTGAAAAATATTGGACAGATTTAAATCACTTTTGGTGTGTAGGTAGATCACACTGAAATACAGGTCATGTTTGAATTCGGAGTCCACAGGTCAAAGGTCAAAGGTCACACTTTATTATATATGCAAATCAGTCAAAAAATATAACTTCTGAAATGTCTGATGGATTTTAATCTTTTTGTTATGTCACTAGTTGATTTATTGGTTTTGTAATACACAAATGTGTATCTGACTGTAATTTTTTTTACTTTAATTCAGGATTTAGAATGAAATCACCATCTCTTAAAATCTCTTTTTTCAGACCAAAGAACTAAGAAATGCTTACCGGGTATTAATCACATTAAGCAGGAGTCTCCGTGTCCTTTGGACAAAACACACCTCTAGTATTTTCCTTTTCCCCATTAACAAGAAGTTTAAGGTTTACAACTTGATTTTGAGGGAAGATCTTTATCATCTACATGTAACTTGACTATATGACAAGCTCTGAAAGTAAGTTGATTTGGGGGGCTGTAAAAGGGATATTCTACCTTTAAACTCAGATGATTCAATTTTAAACTTGCATGGTGAATGAAAATACGCTGAATAATTAGCAGGGAAAAAATGAGGCAAATCATGCTACATACATGTACATGTGGTAGATGTACCAATGTTGTATGTTTTTCTAAGTGTGAGTTGTGCTTTTCAGCTTGTTTCTTGTACTTTTGCATAATCAAAGCTCTTCATTCTCTTCTAAATAAATTCTCCTCTAAATAAATTCTCCTGTTTGTTTCTCCTTTGTTTTCTTTTTTTCTTTGACATGAAGGTGCATATACTGCAAAGAATGATCCATATGGAACAAACCCTGCCAGTCTTTGTGGAATCTGTACCAACAAACAATGTCCCCCTGATTCAAGTGAACTTTACCAGAGCCATGCTGGGGCTTTCAGGTAGGTTGGAATCATCATGAGCTCCACTTTAGCCCAGTAGTCTTAACCCATTGAGCATGATTCTATTTGGGTGTAAAACACATTTTTCATAGACCCTAAATTGAGTCATCTGGGTTTTAGTATTCAACAGGTCAAGAATTTAGGCTATCATGATGGTCTCTCAGCTTGGGTAGGGGCTAAATAACCCCCTCCCCCTCCCTTTAGGCTATCATGATGGCCTCTCAGCTAGGGTAGGGGCTAAATAACCCCCTCCCCCTCCCTTTTGGCTATCATGATGGCCTCTCAGCTAGGGTAGGGGCTAAATAACCCCCTCCCCCTCCCTTTTGGCTATCATGATGGTCTCTCAGCTAGGGTAGGGGCTAAATAACCCCCTCCCCCTCCCTTTAGGCTATCATGATGGTCTCTCAGCTAGGGTAGAGGCTAAATAACCTCCTCCCCCTCCCTTTTGGCTATCATGATGGTCTCTCAGCTAGGGTAGGGTCTAAGTAACCCCCTCCCCCTCCCTTTAGGCTATCATGATGGTCTCTCAGCTAGGGTAGGGGCTAAATAACCCCCTCCCCTCCCTTTTGGCTATCATGATGGTCTCTGAGCTAGGGTAGGGGCTAAATAACCCCCTCCCCCTCCCTTTTGGCTATCATGATGGCCTCTCAGCTTGGGTAGGGGCTAAATAACCCCCTCCCCCTCCCTTTGGCTATCATGATGGCCTCTGAGCTAGGGTAGGGGCTAAATAACCCCCTCCCCCTCCCTTTAGGCTATCATGATGGCCTCTCAGCTAGGGTGGGGGCTAAATAACCCCTTCCCCCTCCCTTTTGGCTATCATGATGGCCTCTCAGCTTGGGTAGGGCTAAATAACCCCCTCCCCCTCCCTTTAGGCTATCATGATGGCCTCTCAGCTAGGGTAGGGGCTAAATAACCCCCTCCCCCTCCCTTCAGGCTATCATGATGGCCTCTCAGCTAGGGTATGGCTAAATAACCCCCTCCCCCTCCCTTTTGGCTATCATGATGGTCTCTCAGCTTGGGTAGGGGCTAAATAACCCCCTCCCCCTCCCCCACCCTTAGGACTTTCTTCGTCCCTTTAAAGGTGGAATATTTGACAGTCTCTCAACATGTTAGCCTGTGTTAAGGGAAAGAAGGTAAAAAATGAAGGCAGGATTTTTGTTTTCATTGTCTGAACTTACACATTATAATCTTTAAAAAATAAGATTAGGTTGAAACCAGAATGAATTTTTAGGAAAATTCAGATTCCTTGTAGGCTATATGATGTATGTATTTCAGCCTGTGGTGTTTTTGAACTCTTTGAAAAGCAGGAAAGTACACATAACATGTAGATAAGAGACATCTCGTGATCAGGAAAATTGCCTTGTTATTCGAAACCTTCAAAATAATAGACTACATAAAAAGCTGGACCAGCACAACTTCATTGTTATTACGAGAATATGTGTTTTTTATAATAGGGTTCACTTTGAGCTGTTCTTCTTTGGAAATGATGCATGCAGTTCTTGTTATTCCATTGTAATTAATGACATGCCCTTGAAAGACTCATAATGATAAAATGAAAAGATAAATCACTGCTTTATCTTGAAACCCAAGCTACTTGAAACTGTCATTATCTGAAAACAGATTTAGTTATTCCTTCAATACAGATTGCAGGATGTATGCTCACATTATTATATCCTCTGCTTGCATCGTAATCATGTTATTGTGGTCAGGGGACATTAACTCAAGACATATATTCTTTCCCCTTATAAACAATTTGGCAAGCATAAATCACAAACTTTGAATTATGATTCTAATTTTGCAGTGCATGTACCATGTTTTTGCTCTTTTTTTTTTTTGTATATGAAATGCAATAGTGAACAATAGCCTCACCAATGACAATGACAATGACAATGACAATGACAATGATAATGACAATGAATTTTATTCTTGAACGGCCCCGCCAGGGGGCATGGAAGAATAACAAACAAGTAAGATATAAAGATAACACAGAAAGCATATATATACTATTTACAAATCATGAACTTCATAAGGCAAACAACTTCAATTAACTAACTAATGATCAAATACTATTACTAAATAATAGTTAAATAGGTACTTAATGGCAAACAGTGGCAGTAGTATCTTTCAAAATATGTATACAATGTAAAAGGAAAATAGTGTGAAGACATCAAAATCTGGACATTATGATTTGACAGAATCGTGATAATTTCTTTAATACATTTTTGTTTCTAGAATTAAAAAGCTGCTTCATTTTCAAAACATTCGGTCGACGAGCATAAAGGAATTAATCAGAGCTTTCCGATCTGTTTCAAAAAAACGGACATTTAAAAAGAAAATGAAACTCGTCACCTGGATCATTCATTTTACACAAGGTGCACCTTACAGCCATGGAATCAACAGGTGTGCCAAGCACATCTGTTTGAATTTTGAAGAATCCTTTATAATTTTGACAGTGCAAGGCAACAACAGTTTATGTAGCATTGAAATAATTACTTTCTGAAAATGTTTTCATGAAACTTTATTTTTCCATCTCCCTTTTTTTTTTCTTCTTTTCTTTCTTTTTTTTTGGTATAGATATTCCATTTTTCTGTTATGTCCATATTGGCTATGGATATTAGCTATGGATTGAAACCCTGGAATACCACATTGTTTGCTTTGTTTTGTACAAAATTATACAATGTACATGCAGGGTTCTCACTAGAAAATAATCCACACAAGATTCCCCCTCTGCGCAAAGCACAAAATTTTTGGAAATGTTACGGAACAACACCTACAGTGAGGTGTGGCGGCAGTATAATTTTTATGCTAAAGCAAAAGGATGAAAAATACTTCTTGGTGAGCAGAAGTTGTCTACTAATGGCATAATAGCACAAATACATTGCCAAAAAGCAAAACAGTCTGTGGCACTTATCATTATTATTAGGAATATACTCCAATATTTTTTTACCCTTGTCACCACACATGGTGCAGCAATTTCACACATGGTTCTTCCTTGTCTGAAATGCTGTATGCATGGTATTGGAACCATGGGTGTTATGTAGTCAATGAAATCATTGAAATGGCAGCACAACACTTGTGCCATTAGTCAGCAAAAGCTTCCAGTGGGTTAAAGTACACGGGAGCGTTTCATGAACTTTCTAGTCAGTGATTTTTACTGATAAATTTGCTCTCAGCCAATCAGGTGCAAAGATTTTTTCTTCTCTCCCTTACCTTTTCTTCTGTCTTTATTATTTCATACTGCCCCATCTTATTTTCTTCTTTTTCTCTTTCTTTTTATGCCTCTTTTTTCTTTTTCTTTTCTGGATGGGAAGGGGTGTTAGTACAGTTGGTGTAGTTTTCTGAATGTCATAGCATAATAGGATTCAACCCATTTCTAAACTTATAAACTTGCATCTGTTTTTTATATTGTTATCATTGCTATTATTATTATAATTACTATTGTTGTATTTTTTTCTATATCTTTGAATGTATTACTAGTATGTATTATGTTGCTTGATTGTCCCTTAGATAGTGGAGGATGAATTTCTGTATTTCTAATTCAGACAATAAACCATCTTGAATCTTAATTTCAGTAGCTTATAACAGTTGTCAGTAAAAATCACTGACAAAATGAAACACTTCCCTGGTATATACTATGAGCAATTTATGATATGGGTGGGAAAGCAGCATAAGCAGAGAATCAATTTTCTGACAGCCAAGATGGTGCCAGAGGCAAGATGGTGCCAGAGGCATTGTTATATAAACAAAAAGTGTGATTTATCTCTTCTATTCACAATGATACATGTTCTATATATTTACTTGGATGTACAAGAATACATAAAAGGAGTTTGTGTAACTGTGGGTAAATTTAGGTGTGAACATTTTTCATTGTCACAAGTGAATTACACAGGATGTGTGCTGGTATGTTATGATTTCTTTTGAAATTTTTCCTGTTCCTGTTTTGTTGTTAAGGGAACAGCTGCTGTCCACCCCCCTTTCCGATAGTGAGATTGGTTTATATTATTCATTAATTAATGAAAGCCAGCTCATCCTACCCTGTCTGCAGCCATATATAACAATCTTACCAGCATTTGAACTATGATTGCATCTTTTTTCCTGTCTTTCTCTTATCTGTGTTTAATGATCTTTCCAGCACATATCATCGTCTGGCTGGCAGAAGGGCAGTAACATGCACGCACACCATACCTTTCGCGTAGCGCGCGCTCGAGCTTCCGCCCTTCTTCCAGCCAGGGGGATGTATAAAATCGAGCACCCCCTTATGCCAGCTGGGCGACGATATGTTGAAATACATTTTTTCTTGCCTCTCTCTTCAATTCCCTACTCTCATTCATGGTTATAATTTTTTGTTTTCAGCTGTTGAATTATTTTAAGTATTGTTTTAATTTGATGCTCTCTTCATCATTCTCTCTGATTCATGTTGTATATTCAAGAAGCTGAAGTATATTTTTTTCTACCTCTTTCTCTCTCTCTCTCTCTCCCTTGAATAAGATATTAATCATGAAAATTTATGGAGTGCAGCTCACAATCCCATCCGAGGATGCTTATAACACTAGCCCAGAAACATTTATCTTTATTACAAGTATATTATAAATTTATTTTACTTTAGTAGTTAGTTATTACTACTCAAAACTTAAAACAGATTCTCATTATTTGCATCACCCATAGTAATTCTCAGTTCCACCAAGCTATTGATGAAGTTTTTTTTTTTCTTTCTTTCTTTCTTTTTCTCTCTCTTTTTTTTCTCTCTTTTTTTTTCGTCTTCTTTCTCTTGCTTTCTCTTCACCTCATACAGGTGCCTTGCTGAGAATGCTGGTGATGTAGCCTTTACCAAGCCTCAAACAATTATTGACAACACCGATGGCAATGGGCAGGAAGCTTGGAACCGAGACCTAAGATCTGAGAACTTCAGGCTTCTATGTCCTGATAACACACAGTCTACTACTAACGATGTTGAAAACTGTCACCTTGCTAAGGTAAATGCAGTCTGCTTCCTGTACATGGGGGAAAAAAAGATGAAGGAAATTAGTCGTTTTTTGCCATTTTGTAGCCATTTTTTTCTCTCTTTTTCTCTTTTATAGCCATTTTGTAGCTGTTTTGTAGCCCTTGTGAAAACAGCTATAAAACAGCAAAAACAAAAATTGCAAAACTGTTTCCCTTTTGGAAATAACTCTGTAAATGGCTACAAAATGGCAAAAAAATGGTGAAAAAAACTGCACTTTGCATATTTGGTTGACTGTGACCAAAGTTTATGGCCTAGTGCAACTAGAAAAAATGAGGAGTTTGATTTTGAAAAAAAAATCAATTATGGCATTTTTTTCACATTTAGATAGTGAAACCTTTGCATGAAAGAGAAAATGTCTTACATTTGATACTTCACTCATAATATATCAAGGAAAAGGTTTAGAATTATGATCATAATTATCACCTATGTTTTTGTTATTTTCTTTATATTTCAGCAACTTATTGCAAATATCTTGAATTTACCAAAGGGGATGTATCATGGTGTTTCTTTTTCATTCAAACTCCTCTATTATTGCCATTGGCAATGTGTACAAACTTTGATGAAGAATGGACATGCAGGTCATACAGTTTGAAGCACGGAAAACATTATAAAAGCATGTAGAAGGAATTAGTGTTTGTAAGCAAAACACTGTTTTCGTATATCTCCTACATGTAGATCAGTCAAATGATGATATCAATTATTTCGAAGTACTCATGAACACAAAGTTATGCTGTTCATTGTATGAGAATGTACTGGTAAATATAAGCAGAACGATTGAATATAAATAATGAATTTTGATTAAAGGCATTGGCTAACTTTGTGAGCAGCCAATTAAAAAAATTCTCAAACTAAGATGAAACATGTGTATGAGTACTTGTATTTGTACTCAAAAACCCTGAAACCAACCATGATTTAGAATGAAAAACTTGGTAAGATGCAAACCGCGATTTATATTTTTGTCTCAGAGACATTAAATAAGAGGACCGTTTTGCTCGAATTAAAGAAGACCGTTATCTGCCTCCCTCCACGTGATACACCAGTACACACACTGGGGTCACAAGGTCAGAGGTCAGAGGTCATAGAGGTCATTATGTACATAGAAATGGTTCGTTCTCGTGATAACTCAACAACCATCTGATAAATCAACTTCAAACTTAGCACATGTATGCATATGGGAGGTAAAATGATCTGATTAGATTTTGGGGTCTGAAGGTCAAAGGTCATAAGGTCAAAGGTCATAAATTATGTACATAGAAATGGTCCGTTCTCACAATAACAACCATTTGACGGAGCAGCTTCATACTTGGCACATGTGTGCATATGGGAGGGACAATGATGTGATTAGATTTTTGGGTCTCAATATTAAAGGTCAAAGGTCAAAGGTCATAGAGGTCAATGTAGACAGGAAAATTGCTTGTACTTGCGATAACTTAACAACTCTGTGACGATTCATCTCCAAACTTGGCTCATGCATGCATATGGAAGTCTCATAATATTCTCATTAGGTTTGGGAGTCACAAGGTCAAAGATGTTATTTTATACATCGAAATAAAAAAATCAACATGAGTGTCCATATATTTCCAATCTGGCAATGGCGGAGGCATAAATTTTGACCGCGCACGGTCGAGGATTCATCTAGTGTTTATCCCATTTTCAGGTAGCAACTATAACAATGCTAACCAATGCCTTTAAATGATAAAAATGGGAAAAAGGCTATGATTTCATTTCACATCAATTAGATTTCCATATTTATTTCGATTTTATTGTCTATTGGAAATTTGCTTTGCTCACATATGTACAGGTAATGATGTCGTAATTTAGCGTACATTGATATAGATATCATTACACTACGTTAACATCTTATAATTATTCTCTGTGCATTTAGTCCATCTTTCATGGTATTGCCTACAACAAAACATGTGCTCATATAAGGCATTAGCAATTATATTCGCTGAAAAGCTTTGCTCATTTGACCCAAATGGAATTGAGGATATGACTACAAGCTTAGAAGCAAGCAAGCAAGCAGTAGGGTCACAAATAACCTGAATCTTAGACAGGTATATATATATATATAGTGCTGACATGATTTATAATGAAATATTTATCTCCTTTCAAATTTTCAATCTCTTTTGAGAATTTGTTCCTCAAAAGATATTGGATCTAGTAATAAACATCTACTTGACAGCTCATTGAAACTACATAAAAGAATAGGGAGAATAATTATAATTGTTATCATTCAGCCTTAGCACGCTGCCTCAGTGAATATTGCTCTCTAAGAAAGTTATTAATTTGTTGATTGTTGTATATTTATATTATATTGGATGGCTCTGAATGGGATACCAGAGAATATTCCATGAATTAGGACCAATATTGCACGAATCGAAGATGAGTGCAATATTGGCCCTAGAGAGTGGAATATTCCTGGTATTCCATGAAATAAAGCCATCCAATATAATTATTATTATCTAAACCCAACAGAAAACAGATTTAAAATTCAATAAATGTCATTTTAGCAACTAAAAAGGGCCCCCATCATACATTTATTTTGATCACAGTTTGACTTACCTCTTTATGACGTCATCAATGTGTCGTTTGTGCCATTGTTTGTGCATTGCGTGTATTGCGTGTCCGCGCATTGTAGTCCTTATTGCGCATGTTTGTTTTATTGCTCGCACGCGAAGAGACCATGCAATATCGCATAATATTGCACGGCAAATTTTGTACATGAGCCTATGGGGAATTCGGCGTTTTATACAATATACTCTGATATTGCATAGATCTCAAGCAGACAAAATATATGTGTTTTAATGCGCCGCTAAAATGCCCTATATAGATAATAATGTATATTGTTGTTACACTGAATGTTGAAGAATAGAATATTTATTCTAATTTCAGTCTCCTGCCCATGCTATTGTGACATCACCATCCAAATCAGCTGAGGATATCCAGGCTTTCCAAGCTGTATTGCAACAAGCTGTGGTATGTTGACCTCTCACATTTTCATATATATATCCAGTTATTCCAGTATGTTTTTAAAACATTCAGTCTTGGGCTTTCATGGGGAGTGGATCATGATTTGCTGACACCAGACTTAGTGAAAAGCACTGGATATGCCTGTAATAGAGCTACATTTCTGGAGCACAGCAAAACAAGCTGTCCCACCATAAACATTCTTCAGCCTGCTTGGGGCATTCTCGGGCCAGGGAAAGTGAGATAATGACTTGGGGCAAAGGGTAGATATACATAGTAATACATAAGGTCTGTTGGTCATAAAACTTGTGGTGATGGACAACACCTGTAATACTGGGTAAGCACCCATGGTGTCAAATTCCCCATGAAAGCCCACAACTGAGCGTCTTTAAACTGATAACTACTGAATTCTTAAATTCCCATAGGCTTTGTGCAGAGACCACCCATTTCCAATAGCCAAAGGGCTAATAGTAATGATAGTAACCAGAGACTCCAACTCTCCCGTTTTCGGTGGGAGATCTCCCGCCCTAGGTGTGATTCTCCTTTTTTCTCCCTCCCAACCACCTTTTTGAAAAAATGAATCTGAATCACTGGATTTTACCTCATTTAGTGTTGTCATATATTAAAAAAATAAGCCTAAGATAGCACCAGAGAGCTTCTGTAACCCTAAAAGTGGCCTCCGGCTGCAAAGAATTTCGTGCTTTGCCTGGTGATGTGGACCACGCGCGCATGGAGTCAGAGTCTCCTGTTTGCTAGGGGGTCTCGGCGGGAGAATCTCCCGCTTAAGAGGTGCTTAGGGTTGGAGTCTCTGATTAACACACTGCGTACTGGAACCAGGTTGTCCCTTTACAAAAGTCAGCAGTCAGTGGGTTGGTGATATGGCCACTTACCAAAAGTCACGTCTCGTGTCTTTGATCATCTTCTCCGTGACCGTCTTTTTACATCGGCTTTCCCGATCCCCCTTGTTTTGTCTAAAGAGAAACGGGAGGGTCGGAGGGGAAAAGACACTGAGCAGGAAAGACGCTACCGCTGCATTCCAAATTAACTCTGACTTTTGATAAGGTGCCTAATGATGGTGGTAATAATGATATAAATGCTTATTACTATGTGTCTGTTACCAACCATAATTTGGAATGAAAAGCTGTAAGTTAGACGCAAACTGCAATTTTATTAGCTTTCGTCTCGAGAGACAATGAACTAAGAGGACTGTTTGCACGAATTAAAAAATACCGTTACCTGCCTTCCTCCGCGTGATACGTCAATATACTCAGTGCGGTCCGTTGAGTCATGTGTGCATGCACACTCCTTACGTTTGGTCTGTGCAACCGACCCTTGTATATTTTTCAAACATTGGTTCACATTTCTAATATTTATATTATATATTATACTCTGAAACTTTCAAACTGTTATTTTTACTCTATAACCCTTATGTTAGTCCCATTTTCAAGTAACAAAATGAGATTTTTAAAAATTCATAACAATGTTAACCAATGTCTTTAAGAGGGTTATCTGAACCAATATTCAGAATACATGATAATTACAGCTTACAGAAGAAATTGATAGGTGATAGAGAAGAAACAAGAGGATATGCAATTTCCAATTCACTTTGTACACAAAAGCAGAAATCGGATCCTTTTATTCAAGAGAGTCTGTGTATTAAAAATCTGATGGACTATTTTGCACTTAGGCTTTGTTTGGAGATGACAACAATCAGAATGGCTTCAAGATGTTTGATTCAATGGACTACAATGGTCGTGATTTGCTCTTCAAAGATACCACACAGAATCTGGCCAACCTTCAATCAGGTCAGACCTACAGGACATACCTCGGAACCTATGCCAACACTATCGATGGTAAGCTTTTAAATCTCCATTTGCTTTTCTTACTTACTTATGGATACTTATGGAAGCTTCTGAACACAGGCCTAAGCTTTCATATGCAGTTCCAGATTCTGTCGTCGTTTTAGGTTGGCAGGATCATGATCGGGTGGTAAAGAAATCTTGTGTGTCAGGTGTGTGTCATGGCTGGATGCTGCATCCTCCTTACCATGGTAAAAATACCCAGGGGCGACGGGCGGATCTCAAAAAGCTCCCAAAAATCCTTAAAACCCAATTCCTTAGGGTGACCATTTTCTTCTGAGTCGCCCTTGGATTGGCTTCAAAATTAAGCAATAAATTCACGAATCATGAGCTAGGAGCAGCAGAATTAAAATTTCTTGAAACAACACACACATTAACGCATCTTACTGATACTCAATTACGCATACTCTCAAGGAGAAACTTTTGATATTGGTGATTCAAATTCAACATAACTCTTTGGGCCTAGAAAATAGCTGCTGTAAAGTTGTCCACCAGAGCTGTTTTTTCAGAGAATAGATCTCATGGCAAAAGAAAGGAATTTTTATCTTGCTCCATACCCCGCATCATACTACTATGACTGCAAAACCTGATTCTCAATCTTTTTCTTGTCTTTCTTCTCTCTCTCTTTCTCATTCTCTCTCTCTCAGGACTGAAGATGTGTCCACCAAATACTTTGAGGTGGTGCACAACATCATCGATTGAGACTCGCAAGTGTCGGGACATGAAAGCTGAATTCAAAGGAGCTAACCTTACTCCAGAGATTTCATGCTATGAAGAGGCCAGCCCAGGACACTGTATCGACAGGATTGTTTGTAAGTTAATCCATTCCAGTCATATCTCATTTTCTTTTTGTAGGCTGAAAAATAAAGGCATCATCAACCTGTCGGGGCTCATACGGGTCAGGGAATTTGTCAATTTCTTATGGAAAGTCATGGAAAATCATTCATTCAAGATATTTTCATATTAATAAATTTACGCTCTGGCCAGCCCTGCATTCATGGCACTCAGATCAGCTTTGTAATTCTTTTAATCAGCGCGCATTTTATGTAAGTTTTACATCACTTGTGATCGGTGAGTCATGGAAATTGAAAAAATATAAGTGTATGAACCCTGACCTGTGAATACCTTTTTATTTTATGTTAACCAGTAATAATAATAATGGATAGTGATAGTGATAATGATAATAATAATAATGGTAATAGTGATAATGATAATGATAATGATAATGATGATGATAATGATTATAATAATAATGATAATAATAATAATAATGATGATGATAATAGTGATAATAATGATCATAATGATAATAATACTAATAATAGTGATAATAGTGATAATAATAATAATGATAGTAATGATAGTAATGATAATAATAATAATGATAATAATGATAATAATAATAATAATGATAATAATGATGAAAAATAATAATAATAGTGATAATAATAATGATAGTAATGATAATAATAATAATAATAGTGATAATAATGATAATAACAAATGCTAGAGTGCCGTAATGGCAGCAGTGCTAAAGCAGGGGTAATAACAGTGAAGCACCAAGAATGTCAAGTGTGACAGACATGATAAGTGCTGTAGAAGAATCCTCTATTATTATTTAATCATGTAGCACCTTTTCCGCTGGATACCAAGTTTCAGAATAAATTTTGTCTTTATACTGCACTTGAAATGTTTGACTGTTGGTAAAGATTTCAGATGAGGAGGAAGCCTGTTCCATAGTTTTGGAGCAGTGAAGGAGAAATCTGCATCGCCAGGTAGTTGTTGTTGTTCAGTGGTTGCAGGAAAGTCACCGACATTGACAACTAGTGCACTTAGAATGAGAATGTTGCATACGACACTCTTCAATATCCGTTTGAGCTCTGTTGTTGACCATTTTGTTGACCAGTAGAATGTGTTGAAGATTTAAGAAAGAATTGCAAATAATGAATAAGAACGAAAAAAAAATTGATATATAAAAACTGTTGTTACAATCACAGCTGGAGATGCAGATGTTGTGACCTTAGATGGTGGTGATCTGTATGAAGGTAGGGACAAAATTGCTCCCATTGCTGGCGAGAGCTACAATGTTGGCGGCAACGACCCTGATGCAAGCTATTGGGCGGTGGCTGTTGCTCGTGCTGGAACTGAGTTTGGTATCGATGAGCTTGAGAATCGCAAGTCCTGTCATACAGGAATTGGCAAGACGTCTGGATGGAATGTACCAGTTGGACACCTGATCAGACAAGGCCACATTACTGTCAATGATGGATGTGACGTCCCTATGGCTGTTGGTAAGTTGAAGGAGAAATGGTAATCCAACAACAATTACACAGTGTACATGAATGTGTAGAATATTGTTTTATAGGTTATGTACATTTTGGTGGGCCCTCAAAATCTTTTTTGTCAGATTGTTTGCTTGTCACTTCTCAGCAGCAACATGAAAGCAAAATTAAGATGCTGTGAAGTTCTTTCTTTTTCAGCTAGGACTTTTCAATTCCCTATGGGTTTCAGATTTCCTGTTTGTAATAGTCTCAACCCATACACCAACCCAAGATGAATGAAAGGCCTGGTTTGTCGGTCCATTTGAGCTTCTGCGCAGAAATTTTTAAAAAGTATTAATTGCATTTGAATTTTACTCGTTATAGGAGAATTCTTCTCCGGTGGGAGCTGTGCACCTGGAGCAAAAACCATAAAGTATGATCCTTTTGGAACCAACCCCAGCAGTCTTTGCGACCTGTGCATTGGGACAGGGAATGACAACTGTGTCAGGAATGCAAACGAACCCTATTATGACTATGCTGGTGCTTTCAGGTAATACTGATTTCTTTGAAAGTATTCAGCTAATTCTTTAGACATTTACAGTGTAAGATTACAAAGGTTAATCTCTTTCAGGTAATTATATTGATATCTGAGATATTTGGCTGAGATTATATGGAAATTCTGTATTGCTTTTGGAGAAGTTGATGATGATTGTGATGTTTCTGAATATTGTGCTGTTAGCACTATCCTAATGATTCACTGTGGCAAGTACTGGTACATTTTAGGGAATCTTTCAAAAAATTGTATTTCTGTGTAACCTTCATGGTTACAGTGCAACATAGTTCGTTCTTTCCCTTCAACCAGTTTTTACTGAAAAATAATATACATGTATATACGGCCATGCTAGGGTCTGGTTAGAAAACTATGGCACCCAAAGTGATGTGATTGGGACTATTTTTCTTTAGGGCGTAGCCATGAAGAAAGTGGTCATACTGTAGTCACTGAGGACACCATAGTTTAACTGACACTTGAACAGAGGCAGTATATATTTGATTTATATCCATCATCTTCAGTGAATGTTTTCTTCATGGAAATTGGTTAAATGGAATTTTACTTGCAATCGATGGAAATCCCACTGTGTAACAGCAATAATAGAAATGGATGTAGGCACTGGTTCAAAGATCAACTATACCTTAAAACTTCTTGTAGATGCTTGGCAGAGAACAAAGGTGACGTTTGCATTTGTGAAGCATGCCACTGTACCCGACAACACAGATGGAAATGGGAATGAGGTGTGGAGTATGAACCTTCGCAGTGAAGATTATGAGCTCTTGTGTGCAAACAACACTCGCCGGCCTGTTACAGAATGGAAGACTTGCAACCTGGCTAGGGTCCCATCTCATGCTGTAGTGACAAGCAAAGACAAGACAGCTGCTCAGAAGCAGGAGATACTTGATCTGTTACTTAATGCTCAGGTAAGAATAAACATTGATCAGGGTCAAAGTGAATCATTGTAACTAGGCTAGAGTTGCAATTACTCTCAACTTAAAAAAAAATGATTAGCAAAGATCTTTGTATTGATTAAAAGCCCATTCCCACATACTTTTGACCACTCTCCTGTGATTCCAGAACAGAGTTAAAGGGGATAGAAACTGAGAAATCATGGGGGAAAGGCCAGGGTGATCTCGGATGAGAGAGGGAGAATGCAGTCGGGCCCGCTCGAGTTTCAAGAAAAGGGATAATCCATTCTAAACAACTGTGATTTATTACCCTACGTGTTTCAAATTTCGCGCAGTGAAAAAGCTAATAACAGATAGTCATAAGGAAAAACAATTAATGGCCAGCTCCCTGGGAGAGCCTAAGGGGTATTACGTAAGTTACGTAATCCGCAGCGACGACGTGTCGGGGAAAGGCAATGGAGTTTATGGCTAGACTAACAAACCAGAAGTAAACTATATTTTGCATTTTGAAATGTTGGAGCATTATACAAGACATTTCTTCGAGTGAACACGATGAGACCCGTTTAAGAGTCTAAACACTTAGAGTTGTTGAGAAATGTGAGAACCCCGAAGTGTATGACTAGGTTGAGTTCGGTAAACTTCGTGCTGTCAGAACTTTTATCGCATTAGTCGACGGGCTCGCATAACGGACGGATTATAGTGTACAAGTAAACAAGCCTTTTGCAAATTCATTTTCCCCCATGATTTCCCATTTGCTGGCCCTTTTAAGATGCTGACTTCCTTAAGTTGACCACATTGAAGAGAAGATTTAAAAATATGTTAATGTTACATGTAGGTTGAAATCTGCCAGAATCATTTTGTGGTGGGGAAGAAGACCCATTGAACTCTGGAAATGTCATAGAGAACTGCATTGTTAAAAAGATTGTTTCTATTCTTTTGTTCACTGTAGGATCTGTTTGGCAGTGACACCGGCAACAAATTCAAGATGTTTGACTCACAGGCCTATGATGACACTGATCTCCTCTTCAAGGATTCCACTCAGATGCTTGTCGCCGTTGGCAGCCAGGATACGACAAATGAGTGGCTCGGCGAGGAGTACATTGAGGCCCTTAACGCTATCTACTGTAGTACAGGCGGAGCTACGAAGACCGTCGAGATGTCGATGGTTGTTGTAATGCTAGCATTCCTCATCCAGGCATTGTGGGTTGGGGTGCTAACCAGCAAGTAAACATGGATAGGTGGCTAGGTATAGGCTGGAATACAGTACATGCTAGATGCTAGGGTGGACATTCTCATTTAGTTCAGTTTACACCATGTCAGAGTTATTTTCCTGATATGTACCCTGAGCTTGCACAGGCTTGCTCATTTAAGAATAGTAAACATAAGCATCTATGCATATAAGCAGTTAATGAAAGCCTGCTCCTAGCTCTTTTGCATACCTATTTAGCTGTCGACGTAAGAAGCGTCACCATACTTGGCCTATGCTTCTAATTCTTGGATGATCGTCGGCATGAGTCTATGTCACTTTCAACAGACCTGACATGATAAATGACCACACTCCACATAGAGGAAATGAATGGAAAATATGGACAGACACCATGTGAATATCTCTCTGGTAGTAGCATTCTCAACCTCAATGAAATCCCTATCTGTATAATAACTTAAAAATGATGCAATAAGAATTTATTGTAAAACATTATAACCTACATATCAGCTGAAAGTTTCGGGATGTTTTCTGTAATTGTCAACAGTACCGTGAATTACCTTA
>CM057164.1:26270913-26337581 GCA_029962745.1 Echinometra lucunter
TGCCTGCATTTCTAGCTTATGCATCTGTACCCTTTATATCCCTACTCTGTATATTCTTTAACCTTTTCTGGTTTTCTTTTTTATTCGCTTGTTCACTGGTTCATCTCTGTCGCTTACCCCACCACACTCTCTTTCATTTTTTTCCTATTTATTGTTCTCTACCTTTGCTCCCTTCGCCAATCTTTTTCTTCTCTTCACTTAATCTCTTCTCTTGTTCACCTTTCCTTCTCCTGCTCTCTCTCTATCCCACATTCATTTTCATTTTTGTTTTTTATCCAGCCTCACTATTCCCGAACTTCTTACTAAAGGCTATAGATGGCTATCTAGCCAGCCCAGGTCCAGGGAGGATATGACCGCTATGGCCCCAATTACGGCATGTACTCTGAGTCTCCTAAAAACTGAATCTTTCATTTTCACTTCTCATTAACTAGTCCAGACAATATCTACTACTTCATGTTCAATCCCCTATTAGTAGAGTTCAGTCACTCTGAATTTATGATCATATATCATAAATCTATCAGTTGGGCTATCTTTAATTGTGTCCAACTCCGCCCACAATAAAGTGGACAAAATGTGAGAATGTGGGATACACAAAAGATTTCGAATACACAACAGAATACGATCCGTTGTATACAAATTCTCTACATAAAATGCTGATTCACTCTTTTATCTTCAGATAAATGGGTATGCCAAAAAATAATCAATAGACACTATGGGGAGATGACATTAGAGAAGTTCAGCATTTTCTAATTAATGTTTGTGTTGTACAGCTACAAAATTGGGGTAAACATGGTCTCATAGGGATTCAGAGCTCTCTCATTGGCTGGCTGCACCACACCTCCAGGTGGCCTGCTGCATTGTGATTGGCTGACTGGATAAATTGTCACTTGGTTCCTTTTGTCAAAGTATTATGATAATAGTGTGTGCACTTGCTTCCTTTTGACCAGTCAATATTTCATAACTGGAAAGTCAAGTGACATTATTTTTGTTGGTAACATGTTTATCATACCCTAAACACCCCAGAAAGTGAAATGACTCAATTTTGAAAAAAAAAATGTCACTTGCTTCCTTTTGACCCATCAATATTTCATAACTGGAAAGTCAAGTGACATTATCTTTGTTGGTTACATGTTTATCATACCTTAAACACCCAGAAAGTGAAATGACTCAATTTTGAAAAAAAATGTCACTTGCTTCCTTTTGTCAAAGTAGAGCAGAATGGTCTACTACATTTCTCTTGAATTAACCACACACAAAAAAGCAAAATCAGTAGTCTAGCAAAAAGGAGAAGCAAATGAAAAAATATAGCAATTTAATTGTCCTTCCTGTTTTCTGCTATTGTTCAGAATATGTTCTTTGGCAGAGGCTTAGTCCTTGAATTTCATCTGGGAACATTTTCCTGAACTTCATGTGATCGTTGCCAACATTGCCAAGCAGCTGCCAAAAAAGAGATGATTCCTCTATAATGCACGCTTGAACACAATAAGACAGCCATATTCAAACACTGTTCTTATTTCATCATGTACTTTTATTTATTTATTTGAATCGCATATTTAAAAGAGGGTAGCCCAAATCAGCGAATATTTGCTGGTTTTCATTGGGGCCCTTTAAACTACAAACAAAGATATATACATGAAAAACAAAGTGAAAAGTACATTGAATACAACAAGATGCAACAATACACATCAGTTTTTAATGCCTAGTAAACTTGAAAAGCTTGGAACTTTTGTGAATGTTGAATTCATGAAACTCATTTCCATGGCACTGGACTTTTGTGATTTGCTCATGTTGGGTGTTTTGTTGTTTAATTTAATTTTGTTTTTGTAAGAAAAGAAACACACAACAACAACAAGAAAATTTTTAGCTGCAAATATTTTTATTCCGGAAATAAAACATGAATATGTCAGTTCATTACAATTTACATGTACCTCCTTGCTAGACCGATTTGGCCTTTGTCAATCCCCACCACATTTAAGTATGTCTTTGTTCTTATTTTTTAATTAATGTATTTGTTCTTATGTACATTCTGATTGTTAGTCTTGTATGTTCTTATTCAAGTTGTGGAAATAAAACTGAACTAAACTGACATGAACTGATAATTTAATTCCATTTTGTTTGTGACAGGATTCTTCAGTGATGGTTCAGAGTAGCCAGGCTTATCATCATCATCATCATCATCATCATCATCATCACCATCACCATCATCATCATCATCATCATCACCACAACATGATCATCACCACCACCATGATCATCATCATCATCATCACCATCATCATCACCATCACCATCATCATCATCACCATCATCATCACCACCACCAATGATCATCATCATCATCATCATCACCACCATCGTCATCATCATCACCACCACCATGATCATCATCATGATCATCATCATCATTGTAATCGTTATCTGTTTTTTTTCTTTTTGAATTTGTTATTCTTATTCCAGGATTGTTTGATGAAAGTTCAAGATGGTCAGGCTGATTTGATCACTTTAGATGGAGGTGATATCTATCTTGCTGGCAAGGAGTACGGCCTACGTCCTATCATACAGGAAATATACGAAACGGGTAATTCTCATTTCCAGGGACTCCACGCTAAAGGCTCATTTTGATATATGCCTTGATAACCATCCCCCCCCCTAGAAAATATATAGTTTCAATAGTTTAATATTGTGTAATGCATAAATGGCAAATCATGGGGTTAAGTATGCAACAATTGAGAGACCAACATGTATTTCTTACCTGTATGTGTTTTGAGACACAGAACTGAAAGTCTGTAAGCTTTACATCTTTTTTTAAGCCTTTTACTACTACATATGTGAACGAACCTCTACAGGTGCCATGGATTCCCCCCCCCCCCCCCTTCCCTTGTGACAGGTTAGCCTTGTGCTAAAAAGTATCCAATAAAATCTACTACATGTACTACTACAACTACTAATTTAAAACTTATGACATACATGTAGGGCTCATTGTGTACAGACCCTAAAACTTGAATCCAGACACCTCATAAAAAGGTTAGTATGAAACCCTATCATTTTATAACAGATAATCAGGATTCTTGTTTTGGGGGATGGTATTTGTGTTTGGTGCTGTACCCCAGGAGAGCTACCTTTTAAAAAGCAGAAATTAAAAAAAAATACATGGGAGCTGAGAGCAATTTATTTAGCTCATGGCTCCAGAAGAGCTGTGGAAAACTAAACTTACAGAAGCCTACATTAATCTATCTGTGCAGAATACTCAATTTTAGTGAAAATAATTTTGCCCTATTATGACTGCAAAATAAGAGATTATATATTTGAATGGCTAATTCCATGCCATTAAAAAAAACTTTTCACAAATAGCAAAATTTTAATTTTATTTTACTTGTTTTGTTGTAAGTAATAATCTGAATGACTTCTGACGTTTTTCTAAATTTTTTTAGGCTATTGTAACCTAATGACCAGCGAATTTGTTGATTCCCAGAGATGCAGGAACCAGTATACTCCCAATAGGACGCAAGAGGTTAGAATATAATTTGTATAATTGCTTTACAATTTTAGGAAGATACAGATACCCTGGTATTGCTGTAGTCAGAGCCAATGACACCGATATCCGTATGAACAATCTAAAGGGAAGGAATTCATGCCATACAGGTGTAAGAAGGACGGCAGGATGGAATATTCCTGTTGGTTTCCTTCTGGAGTCTGGATACATGACGCCTACAGATTGTGGAGACGATATCAACGCTGTGGCTAACTTCTTCAACCAGAGCTGTGCTCCAGGTTAGTCTGTATTCTGTCAGGGGTGATATATTTCTTATAATTAAAAAAAAAGATTAAAGGTAGAAGAACCCATTGGCAAATGTTATGCTAACCTCATGAAACTTGCAAGGGTTGAACAGTATGCCAGAACTGATCATGTGTATGAAATATCATAGTCGGGCTTTCCAATTCTTTTGTAGGGGGTTTCGACTGGAGAGTGCTCTGGTGTGGAGACGCCTGGGTGGGGCGGGGCTAACCTAAAAGGATTGCACTCTCCTATACTTCTCCTTCTGTCTCTTTAGCTTCTCTCTTTTCTCTTCTCTGTCTGTAATCCTTTTTCTTCTTCATATTCTCATGCAATACAAATTTTAAATTGTGATTATCTTCAAATGTATCTTGTGTATGTCAATCTACATGTTATTTTATATTGTATACAATTATTTAGATTATGTGTACTCACTCAAATGTCCGAAGACGAATTTTCTGTATTTTTACATGACAATAAATTATCTTGAATCTTGAATCTTGAATCTTGAAATGAAAAACTATCTCCACTCACTTGAACTGTTACAACTGTACAGTTAAAATTCAAATATTGAAAGATGAGTGCCATATCTACTGGCTGTAGCACGTGAAATAGGCCAGTAATATCTATAATACTGTGTATGGTGCATGTACTTCGGTGTGTGTGTGTGCGCATAGTGTTGTCGGGATATTCTTGGACATGTACATCACTGAATTGGAAAACATGTCCCTTACCAAGGCTATGCTTTGCAGCATCTTGCTGCTGCTATAATTGTATGCAGGCTCATTATTACCTGTGATTCAATTGAAATTTTTATCTTGTACATGTACCCCTGCAGACAAAGTCTGGAGGAGGCATTAAGCGTTGCACCTGTCCGTCCCCAAATTTGTTTTCGCGTAAAAACTTGAAAAATATTGGACAGATTTAAATCACTTTTGGTGTGTAGGTAGATCACACTGAAATACAGGTCATGTTTGAATTCGGAGTCCACAGGTCAAAGGTCAAAGGTCACACTTTATTATATATGCAAATCAGTCAAAAAATATAACTTCTGAAATGTCTGATGGATTTTAATCTTTTTTGTTATGTCACTAGTTGATTTATTGGTTTTGTAATACACAAATGTGTATCTGACTGTAATTTTTTTTTACTTTAATTCAGGATTTAGAATGAAATCACCATCTCTTAAAATCTCTTTTTTCAGACCAAAGAACTAAGAAATGCTTACCGGGTATTAATCACATTAAGCAGGAGTCTCCGTGTCCTTTGGACAAAACACACCTCTAGTATTTTCCTTTTCCCCATTACAAGAAGTTTAAGGTTTACAACTTGATTTTGAGGGAAGATCTTTATCATCTACATGTAACTTGACTATATGACAAGCTCTGAAAGTAAGTTGATTTGGGGGGCTGTAAAGGGATATTCTACCTTTAAACTCAGATGATTCAATTTTAAACTTGCATGGTGAATGAAAATACGCTGAATAATTAGCAGGGAAAAAATGAGGCAAATCATGCTACATACATGTACATGTGGTAGATGTACCAATGTTGTATGTTTTTCTAAGTGTGAGTTGTGCTTTTCAGCTTGTTTCTTGTACTTTTGCATAATCAAAGCTCTTCATTCTCTCTAAATAAATTCTCCTCTAAATAAATTCTCCTGTTTGTTTCTCCTTTGTTTTCTTTTTTTCTTTGACATGAAGGTGCATATACTGCAAAGAATGATCCATATGGAACAAACCCTGCCAGTCTTTGTGGAATCTGTACCAACAAACAATGTCCCCCTGATTCAAGTGAACTTTACCAGAGCCATGCTGGGGCTTTCAGGTAGGTTGGAATCATCATGAGCTCCACTTTAGCCCAGTAGTCTTAACCCATTGAGCATGATTCTATTTGGGTGTAAAAACACATTTTTCATAGACCCTAAATTGAGTCATCTGGGTTTTAGTATTCAACAGGTCAAGAATTTAGGCTATCATGATGGTCTCTCAGCTTGGGTAGGGGCTAAATAACCCCCTCCCCCTCCCTTTAGGCTATCATGATGGCCTCTCAGCTAGGGTAGGGGCTAAATAACCCCCTCCCCCTCCCTTTTGGCTATCATGATGGCCTCTCAGCTAGGGTAGGGGCTAAATAACCCCCTCCCCCTCCCTTTTGGCTATCATGATGGTCTCTCAGCTAGGGTAGGGGCTAAATAACCCCCTCCCCCTCCCTTTAGGCTATCATGATGGTCTCTCAGCTAGGGTAGAGGCTAAATAACCTCCTCCCCCTCCCTTTTGGCTATCATGATGGTCTCTCAGCTAGGGTAGGGTCTAAGTAACCCCCTCCCCCTCCCTTTAGGCTATCATGATGGTCTCTCAGCTAGGGTAGGGGCTAAATAACCCCCTCCCCTCCCTTTTGGCTATCATGATGGTCTCTGAGCTAGGGTAGGGGCTAAATAACCCCCTCCCCCTCCCTTTTGGCTATCATGATGGCCTCTCAGCTTGGGTAGGGGCTAAATAACCCCCTCCCCCTCCCTTTTGGCTATCATGATGGCCTCTGAGCTAGGGTAGGGGCTAAATAACCCCCTCCCCTCCCTTTAGGCTATCATGATGGCCTCTCAGCTAGGGTGGGGGCTAATAAACCCCTTCCCCCTCCCTTTTGGCTATCATGATGGCCTCTCAGCTTGGGTAGGGGCTAAATAACCCCCCCCCCCTCCCTTTAGGCTATCATGATGGCCTCTCAGCTAGGGTAGGGGCTAAATAACCCCCTCCCCCTCCCTTCAGGCTATCATGATGGCCTCTCAGCTAGGGTATGGGCTAAATAACCCCCTCCCCCTCCCTTTTGGCTATCATGATGGTCTCTCAGCTTGGTAGGGGCTAAATAACCCCCTCCCCCTCCCCCACCCTTAGGACTTTCTTCGTCCCTTTAAAGGTGGAATATTTTGACAGTCTCTCAACATGTTAGCCTGTGTTAAGGGAAAGAAGGTAAAAAATGAAGGCAGGATTTTTGTTTTCATTGTCTGAACTTACACATTATAATCTTTAAAAAATAAGATTAGGTTGAAACCAGAATGAATTTTTAGGAAAATTCAGATTCCTTGTAGGCTATATGATGTATGTATTTCAGCCTGTGGTGTTTTTGAACTCTTTGAAAAGCAGGAAAGTACACATAACATGTAGATAAGAGACATCTCGTGATCAGGAAATTGCCTTGTTATTCGAAACCTTCAAAATAATAGACTACATAAAAAGCTGGACCAGCACAACTTCATTGTTATTACGAGAATATGTTGTTTTTATAATAGGTTCACTTTGAGCTGTTCTTCTTTGGAAATGATGCATGCAGTTCTTGTTATTCCATTGTAATTAATGACATGCCCTTGAAAGACTCATAATGATAAAATGAAAAGATAAATCACTGCTTTATCTTGAAACCCAAGCTACTTGAAACTGTCATTATCTGAAAACAGATTTAGTTATTCCTTCAATACAGATTGCAGGATGTATGCTCACATTATTATATCCTCTGCTTGCATCGTAATCATGTTATTGTGGTCAGGGGACATTAACTCAAGACATATATTCTTTCCCCTTATAAACAATTTGGCAAGCATAAATCACAAACTTTGAATTATGATTCTAATTTTGCAGTGCATGTACCATGTTTTTGCTCTTTTTTTTTTTTGTATATGAAATGCAATAGTGAACAATAGCCTCACCAATGACAATGACAATGACAATGACAATGACAATGATAATGACAATGAATTTTATTCTTGAACGGCCCCGCCAGGGGGCATGGAAGAATAACAAACAAGTAAGATATAAAGATAACACAGAAAGCATATATATACTATTTACAAATCATGAAACTTCATAAGGCAAAACAACTTCAATTAACTACTAATGATCAAATACTATTACTAAATAATAGTAAATAGGTACTTAATGGCAAACAGTGGCAGTAGTATCTTTCAAATATGTATACAATGTAAAAGGAAAATAGTGTGAAGACATCAAAATCTGGACATTATGATTTGACAGAATCGTGATAATTTCTTTAATACATTTTGTTTCTAGAATTAAAAAGCTGCTTCATTTTCAAAACATTCGGTCGACGAGCATAAAAGGAATTAATCAGAGCTTTCCGATTGTTTCAAAAAACGGACATTTAAAAAGAAAATGAAACTCGTCACCTGGATCATTCATTTTACACAAGGTGCACCTTACAGCCATGGAATCAACAGGTGTGCCAAGCACATCTGTTTGAATTTTGAAGAATCCTTTATAATTTTGACAGTGCAAGGCAAAAACAGTTTATGTAGCATTGAAATAATTACTTTCTGAAATGTTTTCATGAAACTTTATTTTTCCATCTCCCTTTTTTTTTTTTCTTTTCTTTCTTTTTTTTTGTATAGATATTCCATTTTTCTGTTATGTCCATATTGGCTATGGATATTAGCTATGGATTGAAACCCTGGAATACCACATTGTTTGCTTTGTTTTGTACAAATTATACAATGTACATGCAGGGTTCTCACTAGAAAATAATCCACACAAGATTCCCCCTCTGCGCAAAGCACAAAATTTTGGAAATGTTACGGAACAACACCTACAGTGAGGTGTGGCGGCAGTATAATTTTTATGCTAAAGCAAAAGGATGAAAAATACTTCTTGGTGAGCAGAAGTTGTCTACTAATGGCATAATAGCACAAATACATTGCCAAAAAGCAAAACAGTCTGTGGCACTTATCATTATTATTAGGAATATACTCCAATATTTTTTTACCCTTGTCACCACACATGGTGCAGCAATTTCACACATGGTTCTTCCTTGTCTGAAATGCTGTATGCATGGTATTGGAACCATGGGTGTTATGTAGTCAATGAAATCATTGAAATGGCAGCACAACACTTGTGCCATTAGTCAGCAAAAGCTTCCAGTGGGTTAAGTACACGGAGCGTTTCATGACTTCTTAGTCAGTGATTTTACTGAATAAATTTGCTCTCAGCCAATCAAAGTGATGCAAAGATTTTTTCTTCTCTCCCTTACCTTTTCCTTCTGTCTTATTATTTCCTACTGCCCCCCATCTTATTTTCTTCTTTTTCCTCTTCTTTTTATATGCCTCTTTTTTCTTTTTCTTTTCTGGATGGGAAGGGTGTGTTAGTACAGTTGGTGTAGTTTTCTGAATGTCATAGCATAATAGGATTCAACCCTTTCTAAACTTATAAACTTGCATCTGTTTTTTATTTGTTATCATTGCTATTATTATTATAATTACTATTGTTGTATTTTTTTCTATATCTTTGATGTATTACTAGTATGTATTATGTTGCTTGATTGTCCCTAGATAGTGGAGGATGAATTTCTGTATTTCTAATTCAGACAATAAACCATCTGAATCTTAATTTCAGTAGCTTATAACAGTTGTCAGTAAAATCACTGACAAGAATGAAACACTATTCCCTGGTATATACTATGAGCAATTTATGATATGGGTGGGAAAGCAGCATAAGCAGAGAATCAATTTTCTGACAGCCAAGATGGGCCAGATGCAAGATGGTGCCAGAGGCATGTTATATAAACAAAAAAGTGTGATTTATCTCTTCTATTCACAATGATAACATGTTCTATGTATTTACTTGGATGTACAAGAATACATAAAAGGAGTTTGTGTAACTGTGGGTAAATTTAGGTGTGAACATTTTTCAATTGTCACAAGTGAATTACACAGGGATGTGTGCTGGTATGTTATGATTTCTTTTGAAATTTTTCCTGTTCCTGTTTTGTTGTTAAGGGAACAGCTGCTGTCCACCCCCCCTTTCGATAGTGAGATTGGTTTATATTATTCATTAATTAATGAAAGCCAGCTCATCCTACCCTGTCTGCAGCCATATATAACAATCTTCCAGCATTTGAAACTATGATTGAATCTTTTTTCCTGTCTTTCTCTTATCTGTGTTTAATGATCTTTCCAGCACATATCATCGTCTGGCTGGCAGAAGGGCAGTAACATGCACGCACACCATACCTTTCGCGTAGCGCGCGCTCGAGCTTCCGCCCTTCTTCCAGCCAGGGGATGTAAAAATCGAGCACCCCCTTATGCCAGCTGGGCGACGATATGTTTTGGAAATACATTTTTCTTTCTTGGCCCTCTCTCTTCAATTCCCTACTCTCATTCATGGTTATAATTTTTTGTTTTCAGCTGTTGAATTATTTTAAGTATTGTTTTAATTTGATGCTCTCTTCATCATTCTCTCATGATTCATGTTGTATATTCAAGAAGCTGAAGTATATTTTTTCTTCCCTACCTCTTTCTCTCTCTCTCTTCTCCTCCCTTGAATAAATATTAATCATGAAAATTATGGAGTGCAGCTCACAATCCCATCCGAGATGCTTAACACTAGCCCAGAAACATTTATCTTTATTACAAGTATATTATAAATTTATTTTAACTTAGTAGTTAGTTATTACTACTCAAAACTTAAAAACAATTCTCATTATTTGCATCACCCATAGTAATTCTCAGTTCCACCAAGCTATTGATGAAGTTTTTTTTTTTCTTTTCTTTCTTTCTTTTCGCTCTCTCTTTTTTTTCTCTCCTCTTTTTTTTTTCGTCTTCTTTCTCTTGCTTTCTCTTCACCTCATAAGGTGCCTTGCTGAGAATGCTGGTGATGTAGCCTTACCAAGCCTCAAACAATTATTGACAACAAACCGATGGCAATGGGCAGGAAGCTTGGAACCGAGACCTAAAGATCTGAGAACTTCAGTGCTTCTATGTCCTGATAACACACAGTCTACTACTAACGATGTTGAAAACTGTCACCTTGCTAAGGTAAATGCAGTCTGCTTCCTGTACATGGGGGAAAAAAGATGAAGGAAATTAGTCGTTTTTTGCCATTTTGTAGCCATTTTTTCTCTCTTCTTTTCTCTTTATAGCCATTTTGTAGCTGTTTTGTAGCCCTTGTGAAAACAGTCTATAAAACAGCAAAAACAAAAATTGCAAAACTGTTTCCCTGTTGGAAATAACTCTGTAAATGGCTACAAAATGGCAAAAAAATGGTGAAAAAACTGCACTTGCATATTTGGTTGACTGTGACCAAGTTTATGGCCTAGTGCAACTAGAAAAAATGAGGAGTTTGATTTTGAAAAAAAATCAATTATGGCATTTTTTTCACATTTAGATAGTGAAACCTTTGCAGAAAGAGAAAATGTCTTACATTTGATACTTCACTCATAATATATCAAGGAAAAGGTTTAGAATTATGATCATAATTATCACCTATGTTTTTGTTATTTTCTTTATATTTCAGCAACTTATTGCAAATATCTTGAATTTACCAAAGGGGATGTATCATGGTTTTCTTTTCATTCCAAACTCCTCTATATTGCCATTGCAATGTGTACAAACTTTGATGAAGAATGGACATGCAGGTCATACAGTTTGAAGCACGGAAAACATTATAAAAGCATGTAGAAGGAATTAGTGTTTGTAAGCAAAACACTGTTTCGTATATCTCCTACATGTAGATCAGTCAAATGATGATATCAATTATTTCGAAGTACTCATGAACACAAAGTTATGCTGTTCATTGTATGAGAATGTACTGGTAAATATAAGCAGAACGATTGAATATAAATAATGAATTTTGATTAAAGGCATTGGCTACTTTGTGAGCAGCAATTAAAAAAAATTCTCAAACTAAGATGAAACATGTGTATGAGTACTTGTATTTGTACTCAAAAACCCTGAAACCAACCATGATTTAGAATGAAAAACTTGGTAAGATGCAAACCGCGATTTATATTTTTGTCTCAGAGACATTAATAAGAGGACCGTTTTGCTCGAATTAAAGAAGACCGTTATCTGCCTCCCTCACGTGATACACCAGTACACACACTGGGGTCACAAGGTCAGAGGTCAGAGGTCATAGAGGTCATTATGTACATAGAAATGGTTCGTTCTCGTGATAACTCAACAACCATCTGATAAATCAACTTCAAACTTAGCACATGTATGCATATGGGAGGTAAATGATCTGATAGATTTGGGGTCTGAAGGTCAAGGTCATAAGGTCAAAGGTCATAAATATGTACATAGAAATGGTCCGTTCTCACAATAACAACCATTTGACGGAGCAGCTTCATACTTGGCACATGTGTGCATATGGGAGGGACAATGATGTGATTAGATTTTTGGGTCTCAATATTAAAGGTCAAAGGTCAAAGGTCATAGAGGTCAATGTAGACAGGAAAATTGCTTGTACTTGCGATAACTTAACAACTCTGTGACGATTCATCTCCAAACTTGGCTCATGCATGCATATGAAGTCTCATAATATTCTCATTAGGTTTGGGAGTCACAAGGTCAAAGATGTTATTTTATACATCGAAATAAAAAAATCAACATGAGTGTCCATATATTTCCAATCTGGCAATGGCGGAGGCATAAATTTTGACCGCGCACGGTCGAGGATTCATCTAGTGTTTATCCCATTTTCAGGTAGCAACTATAACAATGCTAACCAATGCCTTTAAATGATAAAAATGGGAAAAAGGCTATGATTTCATTTCACATCAATTAGATTCCATATTTATTTCGATTTTATTGTCTATTGGAAATTTGCTTTGCTCACATATGTACAGGTAATGATGTCGTAATTTAGCGTACATTGATATAGATATCATTACACTACGTTAACATCTTATAATTATTCTCTGTGCATTTAGTCCATCTTTCATGGTATTGCCTACAACAAAACATGTGCTCATATAAGGCATTAGCAATTATATTCGCTGAAAAGCTTTGCTCATTTGACCCAAATGGAATTGAGGATAGACTACAAGCTTAGAAGCAAGCAAGCAAGCAGTAGGGTCACAAATAACCTGAATCTTAGACAGGTATATATATATATATAGTGCTGACATGATTTATAATGAAATATTTATCTCCTTTCAAATTTTCAATCTCTTTGAGAATTTGTTCCTCAAAAGATATTGGATCTAGTAATAAACATCTACTTGACAGCTCATTGAAACTACATAAAAGAATAGGGAGAATAATTATAATTGTTATCATTCAGCCTTAGCACGCTGCCTCAGTGAATATTGCTCTCTAAGAAAGTTATTAATTTGTTGATTGTTGTATATTTATATTATATTGGATGGCTCTGAATGGGATACCAGAGAATATTCCATGAATTAGGACCAATATTGCACGAATCGAAGATGAGTGCAATATTGGCCCTAGAGAGTGGAATATTCCTGGTATTCCATGAAATAAAGCCATCCAATATAATTATTATTATCTAAACCCAACAGAAAACAGATTTAAAATTCAATAAATGTCATTTTAGCAACTAAAAAGGGCCCCCATCATACATTTATTTTGATCACAGTTTGACTTACCTCTTTATGACGTCATCAATGTGTCGTTTGTGCCATTGTTTGTGCATTGCGTGTATTGCGTGTCCGCGCATTGTAGTCCTTATTGCGCATGTTTGTTTTATTGCTCGCACGCGAAGAGACCATGCAATATCGCATAATATTGCACGGCAAATTTTGTACATGAGCCTATGGGGAATTCGGCGTTTTATACAATATACTCTGATATTGCATAGATCTCAAGCAGACAAAATATATGTGTTTTTAATGCGCCGCTAAAATGCCCTATATAGATAATAATGTATATTGTTGTTACACTGAATGTTGAAGAATAGAATATTTATTCTAATTTCAGTCTCCTGCCCATGCTATTGTGACATCACCATCCAAATCAGCTGAGGATATCCAGGCTTTCCAAGCTGTATTGCAACAAGCTGTGGTATGTTGACCTCTCACATTTTCATATATATATCCAGTTATTCCAGTATGTTTTTAAAAACATTCAGTCTTGGGCTTTCATGGGGAGTGGATCATGATTTGCTGACACCAGACTTAGTGAAAAGCACTGGATATGCCTGTAATAGAGCTACATTTCTGGAGCACAGCAAAACAAGCTGTCCCACCATAACATTCTTCAGCCTGCTTGGGGCATTCTCGGGCCAGGGAAAGTGAGATAATGACTTGGGGCAAAGGGTAGATATACATAGTAATACATAAGGTCTGTTGGTCATAAAACTTGTGGTGATGGACAACACCTGTAATACTGGGTAAGCACCCATGGTGTCAAATTCCCCATGAAAGCCCACAACTGAGCGTCTTTAAACTGATAACTACTGAATTCTTAAATTCCCATAGGCTTTGTGCAGAGACCACCCATTTCCAATAGCCAAAGGGCTAATAGTAATGATAGTAACCAGAGACTCCAACTCTCCCGTTTTCGGTGGGAGATCTCCCGCCCTAGGTGTGATTCTCCTTTTTTCTCCCTCCCAACCACCTTTTTGAAAAAAATGAATCTGAATCACTGGATTTTACCTCATTTAGTGTTGTCATATATTAAAAAAATAAGCCTAAGATAGCACCAGAGAGCTTCTGTAACCCTAAAAGTGGCCTCCGGCTGCAAAGAATTTCGTGCTTTGCCTGGTGATGTGGACCACGCGCGCATGGAGTCAGAGTCTCCTGTTTGCTAGGGGGTCTCGGCGGGAGAATCTCCCGCTTAAGAGGTGCTTAGGGTTGGAGTCTCTGATTAACACACTGCGTACTGGAACCAGGTTGTCCCTTTACAAAAGTCAGCAGTCAGTGGGTTGGTGATATGGCCACTTACCAAAAGTCACGTCTCGTGTCTTTGATCATCTTCTCCGTGACCGTCTTTTTACATCGGCTTTCCCGATCCCCCTTGTTTTGTCTAAAGAGAAACGGGAGGGTCGGAGGGGAAAAGACACTGAGCAGGAAAGACGCTACCGCTGCATTCCAAATTAACTCTGACTTTTGATAAGGTGCCTAATGATGGTGGTAATAATGATATAAATGCTTATTACTATGTGTCTGTTACCAACCATAATTTGGAATGAAAAGCTGTAAGTTAGACGCAAACTGCAATTTTATTAGCTTTCGTCTCGAGAGACAATGAACTAAGAGGACTGTTTGCACGAATTAAAAATACCGTTACCTGCCTTCCTCCGCGTGATACGTCAATATACTCAGTGCGGTCCGTTGAGTCATGTGTGCATGCACACTCCTTACGTTTGGTCTGTGCAACCGACCCTTGTATATTTTTCAAACATTGGTTCACATTTCTAATATTTATATTATATATTATACTCTGAAACTTTCAAACTGTTATTTTTACTCTATAACCCTTATGTTAGTCCCATTTTCAAGTAACAAAATGAGATTTTTAAAAATTCATAACAATGTTAACCAATGTCTTTAAGAGGGTTATCTGAACCAATATTCAGAATACATGATAATTACAGCTTACAGAAGAAATTGATAGGTGATAGAGAAGAAACAAGAGGATATGCAATTTCCAATTCACTTTGTACACAAAAGCAGAAATCGGATCCTTTTATTCAAGAGAGTCTGTGTATTAAAAATCTGATGGACTATTTTGCACTTAGGCTTTGTTTGGAGATGACAACAATCAGAATGGCTTCAAGATGTTTGATTCAATGGACTACAATGGTCGTGATTTGCTCTTCAAAGATACCACACAGAATCTGGCCAACCTTCAATCAGGTCAGACCTACAGGACATACCTCGGAACCTATGCCAACACTATCGATGGTAAGCTTTTAAATCTCCATTTGCTTTTCTTACTTACTTATGGATACTTATGGAAGCTTCTGAACACAGGCCTAAGCTTTCATATGCAGTTCCAGATTCTGTCGTCGTTTTAGGTTGGCAGGATCATGATCGGGTGGTAAAGAAATCTTGTGTGTCAGGTGTGTGTCATGGCTGGATGCTGCATCCTCCTTACCATGGTAAAAATACCCAGGGGCGACGGGCGGATCTCAAAAAGCTCCCAAAAATCCTTAAAACCCAATTCCTTAGGGTGACCATTTTCTTCTGAGTCGCCCTTGGATTGGCTTCAAAATTAAGCAATAAATTCACGAATCATGAGCTAGGAGCAGCAGAATTAAAATTTCTTGAAACAACACACACATTAACGCATCTTACTGATACTCAATTACGCATACTCTCAAGGAGAAACTTTTGATATTGGTGATTCAAATTCAACATAACTCTTTGGGCCTAGAAAATAGCTGCTGTAAAGTTGTCCACCAGAGCTGTTTTTTCAGAGAATAGATCTCATGGCAAAAGAAAGGAATTTTTATCTTGCTCCATACCCCGCATCATACTACTATGACTGCAAAACCTGATTCTCAATCTTTTTCTTGTCTTTACTTCTCTCTCTCTTTCTCATTCTCTCTCTCTCAGGACTGAAGATGTGTCCACCAAATACTTTGAGGTGGTGCACAACATCATCGATTGAGACTCGCAAGTGTCGGGACATGAAAGCTGAATTCAAAGGAGCTAACCTTACTCCAGAGATTTCATGCTATGAAGAGGCCAGCCCAGGACACTGTATCGACAGGATTGTTTGTAAGTTAATCCATTCCAGTCATATCTCATTTTCTTTTTGTAGGCTGAAAAATAAAGGCATCATCAACCTGTCGGGGCTCATACGGGTCAGGGAATTTGTCAATTTCTTATGGAAAGTCATGGAAAATCATTCATTCAAGATATTTTCATATTAATAAATTTACGCTCTGGCCAGCCCTGCATTCATGGCACTCAGATCAGCTTTGTAATTCTTTTAATCAGCGCGCATTTTATGTAAGTTTTACATCACTTGTGATCGGTGAGTCATGGAAATTGAAAAAATATAAGTGTATGAACCCTGACCTGTGAATACCTTTTTATTTTATGTTAACCAGTAATAATAATAATGGATAGTGATAGTGATAATGATAATAATAATAATGGTAATAGTGATAATGATAATGATAATGATAATGATGATGATAATGATTATAATAATAATGATAATAATAATAATAATGATGATGATAATAGTGATAATAATGATCATAATGATAATAATACTAATAATAGTGATAATAGTGATAATAATAATAATGATAGTAATGATAGTAATGATAATAATAATAATGATAATAATGATAATAATAATAATAATGATAATAATGATGAAAAATAATAATAATAGTGATAATAATAATGATAGTAATGATAATAATAATAATAATAGTGATAATAATGATAATAACAAATGCTAGAGTGCCGTAATGGCAGCAGTGCTAAAGCAGGGGTAATAACAGTGAAGCACCAAGAATGTCAAGTGTGACAGACATGATAAGTGCTGTAGAAGAATCCTCTATTATTATTTAATCATGTAGCACCTTTTCCGCTGGATACCAAGTTTCAGAATAAATTTTGTCTTTATACTGCACTTGAAATGTTTGACTGTTGGTAAAGATTTCAGATGAGGAGGAAGCCTGTTCCATAGTTTTGGAGCAGTGAAGGAGAAATCTGCATCGCCAGGTAGTTGTTGTTGTTCAGTGGTTGCAGGAAAGTCACCGACATTGACAACTAGTGCACTTAGAATGAGAATGTTGCATACGACACTCTTCAATATCCGTTTGAGCTCTGTTGTTGACCATTTTGTTGACCAGTAGAATGTGTTGAAGATTTAAGAAAGAATTGCAAATAATGAATAAGAACGAAAAAAAAATTGATATATAAAAACTGTTGTTACAATCACAGCTGGAGATGCAGATGTTGTGACCTTAGATGGTGGTGATCTGTATGAAGGTAGGGACAAAATTGCTCCCATTGCTGGCGAGAGCTACAATGTTGGCGGCAACGACCCTGATGCAAGCTATTGGGCGGTGGCTGTTGCTCGTGCTGGAACTGAGTTTGGTATCGATGAGCTTGAGAATCGCAAGTCCTGTCATACAGGAATTGGCAAGACGTCTGGATGGAATGTACCAGTTGGACACCTGATCAGACAAGGCCACATTACTGTCAATGATGGATGTGACGTCCCTATGGCTGTTGGTAAGTTGAAGGAGAAATGGTAATCCAACAACAATTACACAGTGTACATGAATGTGTAGAATATTGTTTTATAGGTTATGTACATTTTGGTGGGCCCTCAAAATCTTTTTTGTCAGATTTGTTTGCTTGTCACTTCTCAGCAGCAACATGAAAGCAAAATTAAGATGCTGTGAAGTTCTTTCTTTTTCAGCTAGGACTTTTCAATTCCCTATGGGTTTCAGATTTCCTGTTTGTAATAGTCTCAACCCATACACCAACCCAAGATGAATGAAAGGCCTGGTTTGTCGGTCCATTTGAGCTTCTGCGCAGAAATTTTTAAAAAGTATTAATTGCATTTGAATTTTACTCGTTATAGGAGAATTCTTCTCCGGTGGGAGCTGTGCACCTGGAGCAAAAACCATAAAGTATGATCCTTTTGGAACCAACCCCAGCAGTCTTTGCGACCTGTGCATTGGGACAGGGAATGACAACTGTGTCAGGAATGCAAACGAACCCTATTATGACTATGCTGGTGCTTTCAGGTAATACTGATTTCTTTGAAAGTATTCAGCTAATTCTTTAGACATTTACAGTGTAAGATTACAAAGGTTAATCTCTTTCAGGTAATTATATTGATATCTGAGATATTTGGCTGAGATTATATGGAAATTCTGTATTGCTTTTGGAGAAGTTGATGATGATTGTGATGTTTCTGAATATTGTGCTGTTAGCACTATCCTAATGATTCACTGTGGCAAGTACTGGTACATTTTAGGGAATCTTTCAAAAAATTGTATTTCTGTGTAACCTTCATGGTTACAGTGCAACATAGTTCGTTCTTTCCCTTCAACCAGTTTTTACTGAAAAATAATATACATGTATATACGGCCATGCTAGGGTCTGGTTAGAAACTATGGCACCCAAAGTGATGTGATTGGGACTATTTTTCTTTAGGGCGTAGCCATGAAGAAAGTGGTCATACTGTAGTCACTGAGGACACCATAGTTTAACTGACACTTGAACAGAGGCAGTATATATTTGATTTATATCCATCATCTTCAGTGAATGTTTTCTTCATGGAAATTGGTTAAATGGAATTTTACTTGCAATCGATGGAAATCCCACTGTGTAACAGCAATAATAGAAATGGATGTAGGCACTGGTTCAAAGATCAACTATACCTTAAAACTTCTTGTAGATGCTTGGCAGAGAACAAAGGTGACGTTGCATTTGTGAAGCATGCCACTGTACCCGACAACACAGATGGAAATGGGAATGAGGTGTGGAGTATGAACCTTCGCAGTGAAGATTATGAGCTCTTGTGTGCAAACAACACTCGCCGGCCTGTTACAGAATGGAAGACTTGCAACCTGGCTAGGGTCCCATCTCATGCTGTAGTGACAAGCAAAGACAAGACAGCTGCTCAGAAGCAGGAGATACTTGATCTGTTACTTAATGCTCAGGTAAGAATAAAACATTGATCAGGGTCAAAGTGAAATCATTGTAACTAGGCTAGAGTTGCAATTACTCTCAACTTAAAAAAAAAATGATTAGCAAAGATCTTTGTATTGATTAAAAGCCCATTCCCACATACTTTTGACCACTCTCCTGTGATTCCAGAACAGAGTTAAAGGGGATAGAAACTGAGAAATCATGGGGAAAGGCCAGGGTGATCTCGGATGAGAGAGGGAGAATGCAGTCGGCCGCTCGAGTTTCAAGAAAAGGGATAATCCATTCTAAACAACTGTGATTTATTACCCTACGTGTTTCAAATTTCGCGCAGTGAAAAAGCTAATAAACAGATAGTCATAAGGAAAAACAATTAATGGCCAGCTCCCTGGGAGAGCCTAAGGGGTATTACGTAAGTTACGTAATCCGCAGCGACGACGTGTCGGGGAAAGGCAATGGAGTTTAATGGCTAGACTAACAAACCAGAAGTAAACTATATTTTGCATTTTGAAATGTTGGAGCATTATACAAGACATTTCTTCGAGTGAACACGATGAGACCCGTTAAGAGTCTAAACACTTAGAGTTGTTGAGAAATGTGAGAACCCGAAGTGTATGACTAGGTTGAGTTCGGTAAACTTCGTGCTGTCAGAACTTTTATCGCATTAGTCCGACGGGCTCGCATAACGGACGGATTATAGTGTACAAGTAAACAAGCCTTTTGCAAATTCATTTTCCCCATGATTTCCCATTTGCTGGCCCTTTTAAGATGCTGACTTCCTTAAGTTGACCACATTGAAGAAGAAGATTTAAAAAATATGTTAATGTACATGTAGGTTGAAATCTGCCAGAATCATTTTTGTGGTGGGGAAGAAGACCCATTGAACTCTGGAAATGTCATAGAGAACTGCATTGTTAAAAAGATTGTTTCTATTCTTTTGTTCACTGTAGGATCTGTTTGGCAGTGACACCGGCAACAAATTCAAGATGTTTGACTCACAGGCCTATGATGACACTGATCTCCTCTTCAAGGATTCCACTCAGATGCTTGTCGCCGTTGGCAGCCAGGATACGACAAATGAGTGGCTCGGCGAGGAGTACATTGAGGCCCTTAACGCTATCTACTGTAGTACAGGCGGAGCTACGAAGACCGTCGAGATGTCGATGGTTGTTGTAATGCTAGCATTCCTCATCCAGGCATTGTGGGTTGGGGTGCTAACCAGCAAGTAAACATGGATAGGTGGCTAGGTATAGGCTGGAATACAGTACATGCTAGATGCTAGGTGGACATTCTCATTTAGTTCAGTTTACACCATGTCAGAGTTATTTTCCTGATATGTACCTGAGCTTGCACAGGCTTGCTCATTTAAGAATAGTAAACATAAAGCATCTATGCATATAAGCAGTTAATGAAAGCCTGCTCCTAGCTCTTTTGCATACCTATTTAGCTGTCGACGTAAGAAGCGTCACCATACTTAGGCCTATGCTTCTAATTCTTGGATGATCGTCGGCATGAGTCTATGTCACTTTCAACAGACCTGACATGATAAATGACCACACTCCACATAGAGGAAATGAATGGAAAAATATGGACAGACACCATGTGAATATCTCTCTGGTAGTAGCATTCTCAACCTCAATGAAATCCCTATCTGTATAATTTAACTTAAAAATGGATGCAATAAGAATTTATTGTAAAACATTATAACCTACATATCAGCTGAAAGCTTTCTTGGAATGTTTCTGTATTGTCAAACAGTACCGTGAATTACCTTAAGTTATACATGGGGTTCAATTTTACACCCATCTATTGTGTCTTTTCATTATTATATGATATCTACTTGGGCTATGTACACCAAGTGTTCACATACCTGAAATAAATTTCCTTTATTTTTCAATTCCTCTGAGATATTCATTGATATTCACTGATCTAGGTGTCTTAACTATCAGTCCTCTTGCCCTAGCAATCAATTGCTCAACGTTCATTTCTCTCTTTGGACTACTAGAATTATTCTTTTAGTCTTTTTTTTTCTCTTTGTTTTTGTGTTTCTTTTCTCTCAAGCTTTTCCACTCTTTAAATGTTTAGCTTATTTTGATGAAATGGTGACAGCTTTCATATACATGCACTTTCATCAGGTAGCATTTAGATTGTTTTGTGATTGATTTACTTTAAGATTTGTATTACACTGAATTTTGTTAAAGTAGGTTGCATGTTTTGTACTATTATAAGACAGGTATTCAATTCACTCCATAAGTAGTGATACATTTTCATTTCAAAATATCTGAGGGCAATAGTTCAATTGATTACGGTCTGGTGAAAGTGTTAATAGCAGTATATACATGTATAATGTTTTAATCTATACAATGTACACTATATATCAACATTATGTACTCAGAAAGAATTGTGTAATATTATATCAAGGAAGAACATGTGAATCTGCATGTCATATTTTTCATTGATGGCGAGTTGTATGCATACTCTGCAATATATGATTGATCAGTTTGATGAACAATTTGGCATTAAAAGGTGCATTGACTGTATTAGCACATTAACAATATTAATAATAATGATGACTGCGAATGTATTGCTTTATATGCAGTATACACATTACATGTACAAATTTACACAGAATTTATTTCTTAGAAATATAATGGGTTTGACTTTACTGATGAGTAAGCTCTGCAGCTATTTATTTTTGAACATTTTACTTTCCTTCGGTTTTGGGCCAAAACTTGTAGACGAATTTCATGAATGATGATATGCATGGGGATTATACAAAGCACATTAATATTGGGTTTGTGCGAGACAGCAACTCTTCCCAGCACATAGAGTTTTATTTGCACAGTATTTGACAACAGGAAATAGATCAGCAGAAATCTGTGACAATATGATGTGCATTTCTGTATCTTCCTTCAACCCATTCACCAATGCTAAGTATTACAACTGTCCTTTCTTTTTAATGTTGACAAGAAACCACTGTCGTTCCTTGGATAAAATGTCACCCTAGAAATAGGTTGTGGTTATTTTACTATTCCTTCATGAAATTAGATAAATAACTTGGGATTTATTAAAACAGGACGATTTGACCTGCCAGTTGTCATTAAGACTGAAAACATTTATTCAATAAAAAGTTTGAGAACTTTGAGAACATGTGATACTACCAATTTTAATGACAGATCTTAGTACAGCATGGATTGAACAGTTTTTGCCAGAAATCTTGTTACCATGCTAATAGAAAATGCTGTGGTTTTTATTTGTGTCATATGAAAGTGCTTTGAAGGAGCAAAATACTCACTTCTATTGCACTCTAAACTCGATAGCCTTTGTCCTTGTTTTTGTAGATGTTTTTTATTTTCATACAGAGTTTTTAGAAGATTTTATACAAGTATCTTGCTTAGCAAGTAGCAGTGGCAGGACCATTCACTTGTTATGTGATGTGCTACAGGGTTATTCAAATAAAATGAAACAATGCACTATTCTTCCTCAGAGGGTTTCAGAATCTGTTAAACACAAAAAAGACAAATCAAGAATTCTCACTACCAACAGGAATGCTTTTAGAATTGTGCTGAATAATACTGTTTACTGCCGCCTTTATGCAGGTAGTGTTTTTAAACTGCAGCTGTCAGGGTTTATTGCTTTTCAAAAAAAGGTATAATTGGGTACATGTAAAGAGATGTTATTTTATAACTTTCATGTACCATTATCGATGATGTCAAATGGTAACTTAAGCTAAGTACAGTTTTTTTCAAAAATGTAAATGAATGGGTAGAAATCAATCACTGTGTGCTTTCCATGAAAAAAAAAAAGTTTTTTGTATGAAAGATTACCCAGATTTAAATGATATGTAATGTTTTATATAAAATATTGTCCATTCTATTTTCAGGAATTATAATGAGATAAGGAAAATCATTCAAGTAGGTGGAGTCAAAATAAATTTGTCTTTCATTGGGATACCCCGAGTATTTTGTAAGACAGTGACAAGCCATTCACCATCTATCGCCAACTTTTGTTGGAAAACAATGAAATATTTTTGCAATTGCCATTCATCTGTTCTCATATCTTTCCATGTGAATTCCTTCTATATGAATCACATTTTTTTTATATCACAAATGTGACAAATGACCATCTGTGTCGATGACAAATGTACTTAATATTCTTCTGATCTTATTTCTCATGGGGCAAAAACATGCATTTACTTTGTGATTGCAATAAACGAAACGTGGTTCCATAATCAGGAAGGTAGATTTTTTTCTGTTTAAAGTTGTAGTTACTATCTTTGTTGCATTGCTTGTGTCAGAAATTGATATACATTTTATTTCCCTCATCAGATCATATTCATTTAATTTCCTGTGACTTTTAGTTTAATCTTGGTGATTTGTATGTACATTGTATCTGTTTTTGTTTGTTTTTTCTTTCCTTTCTTGTTGATTTTCAAATTTATCTTTGTCTCATGTTGTAAGGGCTCAATAAATCTCTCTTCTGCAATTATGTAGACACTTACAATCTTTATTTAAGTTGCATTGGGTGAGTGGTATATGTGGTTGAGCACACAAGTTGTATGTAAGCAAGAGAGAGAGAGAAGAAATGGGAGAGAGAGAGAGAGAAACTGAGAAACAAGGAAAGAGAAAGAGAAAAAGAAAAGAAAAACGAGATAGATTCAAAAGAGAGAGAAGATAGAAACAATGGAAGAGTCATTGTGCCACTGGACAAGAATCTCGTTTAAAATCGACCCCACGAGTATAACACAGGTACATTTGTACCTATGTATTTCAGGTGGGGTATCTAGACCCTGATTTTGTTTTACCTGTTTAACCCTTTCGTGACAGGAATTATTTAAAGCCTAATTTGATCAGCTTTTATTCTTCAAATTGGCAACATCAACATTTTTATTTTATTGCTACATTTTTCCTTTAAAATGTCATGTATCTAAAATGAATATGAATTGACAAAAATTATGATGAGAAGTCAAAAAGTTGCCAATTTGCAGGAAAAAACAGTGATTTTATACTTTCTATCACATTGCCAATTTGAGGATTTTAATGCTTATTTTCCTTTAAAAAAATTTCAGCATCAAACAACGAATATTGATGCAACCAAAATGGGCACAGTTTGTGTAGAATTTTTTGCTCTTTCTGCTCATGTATTTGGTATGATTTTTAGGGCTTTGCATCAAAAGATATTAGGCCAAACCACAAAATGTGGACCTCTGTCACGAATGGGTTAAAGTGTGGTCACAGCCTTGCAGCTTCGAAGGGGAGAGGTAATGTATTGGATTACCACTTTACCCTTCATCATCTTACATTAAACATTTTGTAAAGTTATGCACAACTTTACAAATGACTTCAATATGAAGTGCCAAATGGGATGCCCAGAATTTTTCCTGTTTCAACAAAGTGTGGCAAAAAATATACTTCCAAATAAAAATGTTTAACAGTAGTAGTGTTAATCTACATCTGCATATTTCACCTTTTGATGTTGATTATAACTGAGAATCCCATTAGGCTTGAAATATTTAAGTCGTTCGTAAAGTCATTTGTAACTTTTATGAAACACCCCCTGAAAGATTTGGTTTTTGAATGTGGAGGTTTACATGGTGGTACTGATAACATGGATGAAGTTTATGGTTCAAGTGGGACGCCCTGAAAAGGATCAAATGAGTGAAGTCGAGCTGTCCAGAACGTTGAGCCTTCTCTCCTCATCACCTTCTCTCCTCATCACCTTCTCATCTGGTTTACAGTCCTTTTCAGGACTTCACTCTCGGATTTCACTCTCTTACTCTCTATCTTGTCTCTCCATTCCTCCTCCCCTTCAACTTTCTCCACTTTCCTCTAACCTAATAGTCCTTTTCAGGACTTCACTCTCGGATTTCACTCTCTTACTCTCTATCTTGCCTCTTCATTTCTCCTCACCTTCAACTTTCTCCACTTTCCTCTAACCCAATAGTCCTTTTCAGGACTTACCCACATGGTGAACCACAAAGGTACTTTCAGATATGAGGCGACTTTGTGGCGCCACTTTGTGTGCATACATTTTTAGTGTACAGGTCTATGGGGTATAGGGCGACAAAAAAATGTCGCCGAAGCAGGATACATTTTTGTTTGCTGCCTGGCTACAGAAAAATACACACCAATCAAATTCCTAAAAAGTTGGCGCAAATGTTGCCATGAGATTGTTTGCACAACTTTTTACAAAATACTCTGTTATTTGAGAGTTGACGCGTTAATGTGCGTTCATTAGCATAAGTGGCGACACAATGTCGCATCATATCTGAACACAAAAAATGTGTGCACATAAAGTCGCCTCATATCTGAAAGCGCCTTAAACCTCACCCGTGTTAAGATCTGGTTTATCCTCTCTGGTGAAGAATGTAATGATGATGGTTTCTTTTCTATGACACTTGTTGCTCTTGCTCTCAAATATCACACACAGCATTGTTTCTTTGAGAAAAGACAGTATGACATCAACAGTCTTGCACAGTCAAATAGATTAGATCATTCATTAGTTAAAGTCCACCCCAGAAGTTTCACTGTTTCAATAAAAGGAGTTAAGTTTTAACAGCATTTTAAAAAAGAAATGAGCAAAATCGGTCAAAGATTAAGAAAATCATGCTCATTTACATTTTCTAGTATATTACTCTCGGCTCTGCAAATTGGCAACTCTGATGACATCATATGTGAGCAGCTCTCCATTCACTTTGTACATAAAATTTCACATTTTCTCAATTTTCCTGGAAGTTACACATTTTCTACCCCCATAGTCGAGGTATGTTCAGCAGAATTGTTTTTTACATAACATACTTTGACTATGGGGTGAGAAAATGTGCAACTTCCAAGAAAATTGAGAAAATGTGAATTTTCATGTACAAAGTGAATGGAGAGCTACTCGCATATGATGTCATCAGTGTTGCCAATTTGCAGAGCCGAGAGTAATTTGCTAGAAAATGTAAATTAGTGTAATTTTCTTATTCTTTGACCGATTTTGCTCATTTCTTTTTTGAAATACTGTTAAAATTTATCTCCTTTTATTGAAACAGTGAAACTTTTGGGGTGGACTTTCCCTTTAATAAAAAAGAAGGGAAAATATAACTATACAGTCATATATAGTCATTAACCCATTCATGACAGAGGTCCACATTTTGTGGTTCGGCCTAATATCTTTTGATGCAAAGCCCTAAAAATCATACCAAATACATGAGCAGAAAGAGCAAAAAATTCTACACAAACTGTGCCCATTTTGGTTGCGTCAATATTTGTTGTTTGATGCTGAAAATTTTTTAAAGGATAATAAGCTTAAAATCCTTAAATTGGCAATGTGATAGAAAGTCTAAAATCACCTTTTTCCCCTGCAAATTGACAACTTTTTGACTTCTCATCATAATTTCTGTCAATTTATATTCATTGCAGATACATGACATTTTATAAGAAAAATGTAGCAATAAAATAAAAATGTTGGTGTTGCCAATTTGAAGAATAAAAGCTGATCAAATTAGGCTTTAAATAATTCCTGTCACGAATGGGTTAAAATAAGTATACTCTATATCTCATTTACAGGAAAGCACCCACTTCACCACTCCAATAAAATAAATATGTATTTGACTTGCATAAAACAAGACCTTTTTCTAGCTTTAACAACTTAGTTATTTCAAAGATTAACATACCTGCTAATTGTCCCTATTTAATAGGGACAGTAATAGTGACTGTCCATATTCAATAAGGACAGTCCTGGTTTTGTGGAAAAGGAAAGAGCAATTTTCACCATTACAACCCTGTTCCCTATTTTTGTTAAAATCCATCTATAGTCACAACAATTACGGAATGTCCCTATATTTGACAGTTTCTTAATCATTAACCTATTTCTTGACTTGCAGGGTTGACAGGTCTCCAATAATTATGGGTTCATGTGTAGCACTCATGTCTGTCCCACGAGACACTCCAGGGGGTGTTTCATAAAGCTGTTCGTGAAGTTACAAATGACTTTAAGAACAACTTGAATATGAAGTGCCAAATACGATGCCCAGAATTTTTCCTGACATTTTAACAAATTGAGACTGCATTTCCCAAAATCTCAATTACACTGTTGCAAAAAAATATAATTCTCAATAAAAATGTTTGCAAACAATAGTAATGTTAATATATGCCTGCATATTTAAACTTTAGCTGATGCGATGTATGATAATTGAGAATCCCATTTTGGCTTACCATCTTCAAGTCGTTCGTAAAGTCATTCGTAACTTTATGAACAGCTTTATGAAACACCCCCCTGGCTTTAGCATAATTTATAGATTTCAATTCACAAGAAGTAGAGCAATTTTCCAAATCATTACCAGAAAGACTGACTGTCAGGCACATCATATAAATACAAGGAGATCATAAGAGGAAAGCAATCTACCTGTATCTAATTTTTCAACTAAAGTTTGTTCCAGTACCAATACCATAGATTTGGTTGCATGAGAATGTATTGCACAAAAAGCATTTTAATATAAATATGACTGAAGTTTTCATAAAAGTTTGTTGTATATGTCAAAAAGTTTCATTACTAGTAATGCAATGAATGAACATACCGCATGTACCAATTCAATGCTGAATTCTTCACCCTTCTTCTATAGTTACTTTTGCTCACTCAAGCATTACATATTTCTCTCTTTTTTCCCATTCTATTTAGTGTCATTTGATAGAAGAGACAATGGAAGAGAAAAAAACAAACAAACAATGACCTTTTCAACAACCTTATCCAACCCGACTGCACAGCTTATCATCTCTGGCAAATGGCAATGTATAACAAGTCATTTGCAACAGAGTATGATGACAGAAAAATAATTCCAATCAAAACTTTTGCACATCTTATCCACACCAATGATGTGGAGGTACATGTATAAAGAGAAATCCTACACACAATAAAAATATGATGCACTTGTCTTTCATGATTTTCCGGCAGCTTTTTTCTGTCTTTCTTTTCGAAAGGTAATGTAGTTACCTTATTTGGAGCAGGCTAAATAATACCTTCACCAATACCAATTTTCTTCTTGAGTTCATTTATCTATGCTCTGTGTGAAAAAGTCTGTCTTTTATTTGGCCCGTGTTCAATGACACAGTCATCACAAACCTTGTACTAAGACTCCGGTTAACATCCATCACCTTGGATCATAATCAACAGGTCCTTCCTGGAAACCGCGAAACATCATAGAAGGGCCTACATGAAAGAGATTGCTATTGTCTGGTGGGTCTAGACGAGGGATGTTTGGTCTTACTATAGACACCATACCATGCCAGTAAAGAGGGACGGCCATCTTGCCAACAACAGACCAAGTATTGATGGCAGGGTCATAGCACTCGATACTGTCCCAGTTCCGTCGGTCCTTCAAGTTATCTCCTCCAGCAACATAGATCTTCCCTATTAGCAAAAAAAATAAAAGGAGTGGTGAGCTGTCAGGCTCTAAAGGCTCCAAACATAGATCTTCCCTATTAGCAAAACAAATAAAAGGAGTGGTGAGCTGTCAGGCTCTAAAGGCTCCAAACATAGATCTTCCCTATTAGCAAAACAATAAACTGGAGTGGTGAGCTGCCTGGCTCTAAAGGCTCCAAAACTGTTCCTGTAATCTCAAAAGAAACACTGGTACAAAGACAAAACGAGTTAAACTTGCAGTCAGAAAACCTCACTGTAACCCAACCCATTGACCACTAAGCTTGAGATAACTTGGGTCTATGGGAAATGTGCGTTATACAGAAATCAAATTATCCTCAACTGGTTAAGGCTAAATTTTAAAAAAATCAAGTGTTGCCATGCCTTGTCATACCTTGCTACGATCACTTTCTTATACAGAGAATCATGTATTCCTTGATACATACAACCCAATCAAGATTCAAATTGACTGGCATATGGCAACTGCTTGAAAATTTTATAACATGACAAACACAATAATTTTGTGATTTTATTTCAAAGAATAATCAAATTTTGTTATTCTCTTCATCAACCATCATAATTTGCCATTCAGTCAACATAACATGCAATCTTTTCACTCCGGAAAAGAGGAAATGTATATTGTTAGGTGTGAATTTATCATTGCATTGCATCTATGGATTAAATGTTTTCTGAGACAAAATTAGCACATACCTTTTGACGATACTTACCATTACCGACAGTGACACCGGCGCAAACATGGATATCTAAAGTAGGGGCAACGTCAAAAGCTACGTCATTATCTGGGTCATAAACATGGACATCACGAGATGGTCCTCCTACTATGTATATAGCATCATTTAGCAGAACGCTTTTGCTACCTGTATGAATGGATAAATCGACACAATGTGGGCAATTCCCCAAGTTGGTGGACATGGACCGTAAAGTATAAATTTGAAATTTCAACAACTATGAATCATTATCTGTGCTATACAACTTGCAGAAACCTGTGCAAACATTGGGAAACTTGCTACAAATGGTTTACTACATACTAGTAATGAGCAAATTTTGGAAAAAGGAAAAAATCACATATTTACGCACATTTCTGAGATATTTGGCACATAAATCATGCATTTTAGGATTGCTAATCTGGGGATAAAGTATCAAAAAAATTCCAGGATATGTATTAAATCTGAAAGGTCCATTGATTGTTTTTCATTAAGAAAATCTTAAGAAATACACTGTACTTAAGCCTTGCAAGCTACAATGAATTAGAGGGGCCACTATTTCATGGACAAAATGTTACGCAAGTTACCGTCTCTTTTGCTCACTCTAATCTGAAGACCGAAGACTATTCAAAATTTGGTTCTGATGCTGTCACTAGCATACAGTGCCCTCCAAAAGTTTGGGTACACCTGTAATCAGAACTAATTTTTCCACATTCACCCACACTTTTTTCATCATCAGATTCATGGTACTGCAAAATTTGGTATCAAATTGAAGAGTAGACATTAGCACAAAAGTTGACACCAGATTAAGAATCATGGAGCGTTTCAGGAGGCAGTCATGCGTAAACAAGACGACTATTACCCAAATCATCATCCGCAGCTGAATGATAAAGCCACTAGTTTGGTCAGGTGTATCAGCATAAATGCCACTTCGGCATTCCATAAAACCTGATCCTTGTTTAATTGCAGAATATATTAACAGATGATTAATTTACAGACAATAAACATTCCTTTCTTCAAACACAAAACAAGTATTTTTATGTAAAAATATCAACATAATGGGATCACAAATCTCTTCTGTTTTCTGTTTCTTTTACTGGAAATAAAATATCATTGCTTATTCTTGCATTTTGTGTTACTTTTACAAGGAAAAGAACAACAAAATGAACATAATATGTCATGAGATACACATTTCCTTATTTTTTTTTCAAGTTAATTAAGCATGTTTCAAATCAAAGAGACTTCTCGTAAACCAGTCCGACCCTGGCAGCGACTCCAGCTTGGCACACCCTTGGCATCCAGCCGGTCAATTTGTGAAGGTAGTCAGTGAAGACATCTTCCCATGCCTTTTGGAGAACCTCCAACAGATGAGGTTCACTTGTAGGACATTCGTACCTTCTTGCCCAGCTCTTCCCATAACAGTTCTATGGGGTTGAGATCCAGGGACTAAGATGGCCAATCCATGATTTTCAGGATCCTCTTTGTTTCCTTTTTTGCAAGGTAGTTCTTACACAGCCTTTAGGAATGTTTTGGGTCGTTGGCCTGCTGGCAAACAAACTGAACACCAATGAGATGTTTTCCTGAAGGAATGGCCTTCCGCTCTAGGATAGAGTGGTAGCCATACTGGGCAAGAATGCCCTTCACTTTATGCAAACTGCCAACCGAATCTACACCGAAACACTTCCACCACCGTGTTTTTTTGTTGGTTTGATGTCCTGTGCTAACATCCTTTCCCCCTTTCAGCACCTGACATAATCGTCTCCTACTGTCAAATACATCAAACTTAACTCATCTGACCAAAGAGCTCTCTGCCACTGCTCTACAGACCATCCTTTGCGCTATTTCGCCCAAGCCAACCTTTTCTTTCAGTTCTTTTCTTTGAGAAAAGGTTTCTTACAAGTCACACGACCCATCAACCCTGCTTCCTGGAGATGTCTACGCACTGTGGAGGACAAAACAGGTGTTTCACCATGTTCTTGGATGTTGTTCAACTCTTATGTGAGTTGTGGACATTTGATTTCCATGATACAAAGAGGAAACAGAAGAGCATTCTTGTGATCTCATTATGTCAGTGTTTTGTACATGAAAATACTAGTTTTGTGTTGAAAAAAGGAATGTTTATTGTCTATTAGTTATTAAACTTTAAATGTATTCATCAATTCAACAAGAGTCAGGTTTTATTGAATGCCAAAGGGGTATATACACTGATAAAACTGACCAAACTAGTGACCTCCTCATTCAGCAGTGGATGATGATTTGGGTAATAGGTTGTCTTTTTATGCATGACTGCCTTCTGAAACGCCTCATGATTCTTAAACTGGTGTCAACTTGATTGCTAAGGTCTACTCTTCAATTTCATACCAAATTTTTGCAGTGTCATAAACCTGATGATGAATTAAGTGTATGTGATAGTGGAAAATAACTTCTGATTCCAGGTGTATCCAAACTTTTGGAGGGCAGTGTACATGTACCCACAGACTAAAAAAATCTGTTTCATTCAGGTTCTTGTATGCTGGTATGAGGAGAATTCCAAATACAGTCAACTCTGCATATGTCGAAGTCACATAAGTGAATAATCGCCCAAGTCGAAGGTACTGGGTCCCATTCCTTTATTTTTCTATTGTTTTTGGCCCCTCATAAGTCGAATTTTCTCTAAGTTAAAGCATTTTCTTCAGTCCCAAGAAATTCAACTTAGGCAGAGTTGACTGTAATCTACACTAATCTTTACAGTTGTGTCTTTTTTTCGTAATGCGAGTTACTGATCTTCAAAGTGCTGTCAAACTTAGATGAAAAAATGTTCTGCATTCTTTCTTTGACTGATTGATAACTTGAATATCCAAATATCACCAGGGTGAAAGTCAACTTTCAGGGTCTTTTATTACCAGAATGCTAGCATTGACAACAAAAGAAAACCCTGTTATTTGTAACGCGAGTTACCGTGGAATTGCCCATATGACAAAAATAAATTACATGTACATTTTCATGTGCAAGTACTGAAGGCATATAACTTGAAACTCCAGACATACATGAATATACATATTTCTTTCTGATACACTTTTTTTAACTACACATACAAATAAATGACAAAAATATGGGGATAAGTCTGTAAATGCAAACCTTTTGTTTTCAGCTCAAGTGTCTTTACAATACTCCAAGACTGAGAGGCCATGTTGAAGCACTGCATCCAAGGAAATGCACATGAATCACCCTTCATTCCACCAATCACAAAGAGTCTCTGATGATAGCCCACAGCAGCAGGGAATGTAACAGCCTCTGGCATTGGTGGACTAGGTTTCCATCTCTCCCAGTCAGGGTTGTAGCATTCTACATTGTTTAAAGTCTCCTGACCATCGTAACCTCCAGCAACAAAGAGATGACCACTGGCTACCGCTGACCCATGCTGATACCTGGTAAAGGTCAAAGAGAAGAAAGAAAAGGGGAAACCACATTACTATGATAAAATGAAATAAAACTGCATATATCTGACTGTATTGTAGATGGGATTATTCAGCTAACACAGTACTCAATCATTTGCAAGACATCAATGTATATTGGTTTGTCAAACTTGACAGCACTCTATTGTTCTGTTCCTACAAAGTTTTAAGCTTATTATTTTAAGGAAGGTTTTACATTGTTTGTTGACACTCATTCATTTTCATCATCGTAAATGTATATACAAAGACAAATATCAAATAAGTAAATAGCATTACAGTACAAAAATAAATATAAATTGGCAAAAATATAAAACATGAAATGCAAAGAAAATATAATCACTAATTATTAATATGGAAAAATAGAGCGTATCCAGAAAAGCCAATAAGGCTTGACAGATGGATACACCCTGCTGGCACACTACAATAGCACTTGTAACAAGAGATGAGTAAATTAACTAGCTGTTTACTGGAACTAGGTTGTCCCTCTATTAAACCTATTGGAATTTGAGAATTCAGTAGTTGATAAGTTAAGAGAATACAAGGAAATCTCAACATAACGAGGTTGGCTATAACGAGGTAACGGCTATAACGAGGGTTTTGTCACGGTCCCAAATTTACTTACGTGTAAGTTTTTGGCGGCATGAACCTGTTATAACAAGATATCGGCTATAACGAGCTAAAGCCCCTTTCACAATTGGCGCCTCACTCGTGCGATAATTTTTTTTTTCGAAAATATTTTTTCCGTCCTGTTGTAGAAGTGTTGTCTTTGAGTCGCAAGCAATATATAAAATCGTACGAGAGGTGAACGACCACTGCACCAGGATACAACAGTCGTGAGACGTAATCGTGCGATTATTTTCATGTTTCCGGGTGCAACAGTCGTACAACGGCTGCAACGGTTGAACGATGATGCGACCAAGTCGCACGACATATGCGTTTTGTAGCGCCATATGTCGCGCGACCTAGCGACCCGTTGTACGACTACTACAACCGATCGTACAAGGCTACGACCCATTGTGCGACACACCGCACCACCTGTCGCGCGAGGTGTTGGCCTATAAATACGACACGCGATGCGACTTTCTTCATTACAACCGCTGATGCCTGACGAGACGCTGCTACAGTGAACAAGACACAACCAAAATACAAGCATCGGCATGGCCCCAAAGAAGTCAAGGAAAAAGAGGAAAAATCAGCCTGATGAGGAGGAAGGGCCCCAGCCTATACCCGTGGCCGAGGAGAAAGCTACTGCTTCTGTCATAGCTGGTGACGAGGGTGATGAATTTGGTGAAGCCCAGACCGAGGATGATGAAATGCTGCAGGAAGGGGGCCAAGATCCACCAGCCGCCGCCAGTGATGAGAACAACGTGACAGATGGCCATGCTACCTGCGGTATCACCAAAGCAATGGAGCAGGAGCTGGCCGAGTTTTTCGCTGACAATGAGTTCATCTACGACAAGAGCAAGGTGGACTTCAAAAACTCTAAGAAGAAGGGGCGCAAGTACATGGAGATGGCGGAAAAGCTGGGAGTCACCGGTAAGTAGTAGCTGAAAAATATGCACATTCCGATTTATTGATGATGTTTATTAGTTAAACATGCCAATTTTTTGGATGTTGACTAATTTCTTGCTTCTACATTTTGTATATTTTCAGTGGCCGACATCAGACTATGGTATAAAAGCCAGAGGACCATCCTGGGGAAGATGAAGACCGCTGGAAAGAAGAGTGGTCAGAAGGCCATCGTCCTTACCCCCAGGCAGAGATAGGTCAATAACAACCTTGGTTTTCTGACGAAGCACATAGTCCATCGGTCACGGGGCTGCCAACTGGGCCACCTCAGTGGCCGAATTACTGAAGCCGCCTCCGACGAAGAGGGTTTAGATGAGGAGGGTCCAGATGCCAGCCAAGCACCCAGCTCCAACCAAGTCTCCAGCCAGGGGGCTGCACCTCCCAAGAAGAGGCAGAAGAGGGGGTCGCCCACCGATGTGGACAAGGCCCTCCTGGAATTCATCAGAACATCCACCGAGCAGACGGCCATCCGGAGCCAGGTGGATGCGGCACTCACCCAAGGCGCTGACGAGAGGCAAGCCTGGCTAGAATGGATGCTGCAGGCCGTCCGCCCACTCCCAAGACCCCTCTGGCGAGAGTTCACCAGGGACACTTTCAACTTGGTGAGCCGCTACCAGGATCGGGCGGACCACCTTTCCACCACCCCAGTATCTCGCCCCAGCACTCCCCAGATGATCCAGCCACTCAGGCCTCAGTCAGCGCCGATCGGCTTCACCCAGGACGCTCCACCTGCTTCCTTCCTTGGGATGCTCGGGCCAAGCAGCACCTGGACCCCTCAGAACCCTCAGGGAGGATTTCAGCAGCCCAATTTACAGGCCCCCTTCCAGCAGCAGCGTGCCCCCTTCCAGCAGCAGCACCCCCACTTCCAGCAAAACAGCAGGCCCCCTTTCAGCAGCAGCAGCAAGGAGGCAGCAACAGCGCCAACACATCAATCATCACCCAGTTGAACTTGTCAGATGAAGAAGATGAACAGTGAACTTTTGTTAGGATTGTTTTTATTGTTACTTGACGAACTCTCTCAACTCAAATTATGATTTGACTATTTTGGAACATTTATTTCAAACTTTTTTAAACATTTACTCGGTGAATAGAATTCATTTTCGTTAACAAAATGTCTTGGAAAAAATATATAATTTTTAAAACAACATGATTAATGACAATATAAAATTTGTTATATCTGTACATTTTTTTTATTCTCATAAATCACGTTTTTTCAAAAATGTTCTTTTTTATAATTTTAAATACATGCTATTAAAGGAGAATCAACTTTTATTATTTCAAACATTTCATTGTCAAAGAAATTTTTGTTTAAAATAAATGTTGACATGATCATTCATTTCTTCTTTGAAATGATTCATTCCACTAAATCAAGGGGGCAGCAACAGCGCCGTCACATCAATCATCATCCATTTGAACTTGTCAGACTTGTCAAATAAAGAAAATGAACAGTGAACTTTTGTTTGTATTGTTTTTGTTACTTGATGAACTCTCTCAATTTAATTTACAACTGACCCATTTTGGAACATTTATTTCAAACTTTATTTTAAACATTAACATGGTCAATAAAATCAATTATCGTTAATAAAATGTCTTTGAAAAATATATATCATGTTTAAAACAACATGATTAATGACAAAAGAAAATATGTTATATCTGTACATCTTTTTTATTATCATAAATCACATTTTTTCAAACATGTTCTCCTTCATTATTTTATTTCAAACACATGTTATTAAGGAGAGTTAACTTTTTAAATTTCAAACTACCTTTCGATGTAAAAGTAATGTATGTTTAAAATAACTGTTGACATGGTCATTCATTTCTACTTTGAAATGATTCATTCCACAAAATCATGATCGAAGTTTACATGCCATTTTTATGGCAGAGTCTGTGCTGTATCCCAAGTAGTGCGCCAAGTGGCAGTCTATATCATGTGTTGTTGCCAGGGCAGGCTTCCAACTGGACTGTTGTAGTAGTGCTTCAGGTAAGTTCTCAGCTTCTTGCCCTCTTTGTTTGCCTGGTAGCCTCCGCCAACTCGTTCAACATCCTGCAGAACTGCTGCGTTTCTCCATGCCCCAGGGATGTGGTTGCCCAACTCATCTTCAACGTCAACGTCAATGTTCTGAAGCCCAGGAAAACGGTCTCTCATTAGGTTGTGGAGGCACATGCAGGCCATAATGACTGTCCTGGCTTTTTCTGGATCAAGCTGTAGGGTACTCAACAAGCATCTCCAGCGATGGGCAAGGATGCCAAAGCTGTTCTCCACCACACGGCGAGCCCTCGAGAGACGGTAGTTGAAGATTCTCTCCTCGTCGGTCTGCTCACGGTTGGAGTACGGCTTCTGCATCCATGTCCTGAGAGGGAAGGCGTCGTCCCCAATTAAGAAGTAAGGGGTGTCTCGGTCATCATCTGGCAGGGGCTCTGGATCTGGCAGGCCAAGAGTACCATTCTCCAGTCCACGTCTCAGCGGGCTGTGGTTGAAGACCTGGGCATCCGATGATGAACCGGGATTACCAACGTCAGCCCAGAGGAACTTGTAATTGCCATCAACTAGGGCCAAGAGGATGAGGCTGTAGAAACCCTTGTAGTTGTAGTAGATCGTACCAGAGCCTGGTGGATTTCTGATGGCCACGTGTTTTCCGTCCAAGGCTCCGCAGACATGATGAAAGTTCCATCTGTCAGCGTAAGTCCGGGCCACTTCTCTCCATTCATCTGGGGTAGTTGGACAGGAAAATACTTCACCTTGGTATTCACTGATGATGGCCTGGCACACCTCTGGTATAAACAGAGAGATGGTATTATGGGCAACACGGAAGGCATACTGCAGGGTTTTGTAGCTGTTGCCGGTCGCAAGATATCTCAAGGTGATGGCCAGTTTGAGCCCAGGATCCAGTGGCTGCCGGTAGCGATAGGACTTCTCTATCCTCGGAGTGATGCGCTGCAACAGTTCAAGGAACGTTTCTGGTGGCATCCTCATGTAGTTCAGGAAGTCACCCTGACATTCTCTCTGCAACTCCGTCATCAGATTATCATACTGTCCAAACAGCACACGTCTTTCAATCCAGGGTTTGACCCACCACCTTCTTTGCCTTGCATGTCTTTGACGTCTACGGATGAGTAAGGCCATCAATATGACATGTCTGTCTTGAACGTTTTGGATTTGCCTTCTCAGACTTAGCAAATGCAAGAGCCTCCCAGGAGCTATTGGTCGAGCAGCAGCCATGTTTACAGTATGGATGGTCCAGACATTTGGGATGAAAGCTCAGGAGTTCTCGAGCTTATATTGGGGGTGAAAAAAAATCGTACAACGTTGCAAAGGGGGCAAGACAGGTCTTCCAATAGTCTTAGGGTGGTACAACGGACTCGTACGACAGGATGCATCATCGTACGACATGAAAATACTCGTGCAACACTCGTTCGGGGTCTTACGAGTGCGTGCAAAGTCGCACAACACTCGTACTGCCTGTCGTGCAATTATTTTTCATCGCGTCAGTCGCTCAAAATATCGGAGCAGCACGGGTTTTTTTCCCGACCGAGATGCGACCATTTTGTCGCATCTGGATCGTACAATAAGTGGTACAACGGCTACAACGAGTCGTACAACGGGAAAAATTTCGAGTCGCAAGCCGTTGTAGTCTGTTTGGCAACAATTGTGAAAGGGGCTTAAAACCTAAACCCCTTAAACAAAGAAATACATTGATAATCATTCCCGTTATAACGAGCAAGCAAATTTCACTGCAGCTTTATCAACAAAAACCATTCAGCAGAGATAACGCCACCGCTACTGGCACACACAAGTCCCAGCTGCTCAGCTGGGCTGCCGATGCACGCAGATAACGTGTTTTTATTTGTAGCATAGTACAGCGCACAACTTTTTTTTTCATACCTCAGAACAGGCAACCTCGATGGTGCGATGGACTTTCATGTCATCGGTAATTTTGGCGTCTGAAATTAGTACTTTAAACACATTTTCTGATATTATCCAGAATATTATCAGCTAGATCAGAGGATGATACTATTATCAATGTCTCTGTAGCTGCAAAATGAGTTCATAAATAGCAGCAGCAGACCTCTGTACATTTATGTATGTACATGTAGTCCCATACATACATTTTTGTTTGTTCCAATATAACGAGGTAACGGCTATAACGAGGAAAACCCTTTGGTCCTGACAACCTCGTTATACCGAGTTTCCCCTGTACAACTACAGCATGGAAGAAAAAAAGTAGCGTATCATTAAATTACAAATTATAAAGAGAAAGAAGATGTCTTTTGGGGGACCTCTGTAGATCCCCCAAGTGGAATTGTTGCTTTACCTTGCTGTAATGAGTGAGGGCACTCTAACCCACACCTCAGACTGATCCTCATTGATCTCATACCGCCACACATGACTAAGAGTACCTTGCTCTCCATCAAATCCTCCAATTACATAGATGGCATTCCGGAACTTTGTCACGTCGTACATAACAGTGTTGCGTAGATGGAAAGGCATGACAGACTGCTTAGCCCAGGTCAAAGGTCGTGACCTGGGGTCACAACAGTAGTGCTGGAGACTACTGCAAGGCACAATGAAAAACAAGAAAATAATAATAACAAGAACAACATTCACAAAAATTAACAATAATAACAATTAAAAAGAAAAATGATAATAAATGAATTTAGCATATTGCCCTTCTTCATGGCTCTGCAATTATCATTTCAACTGCAGCAGTGCCAAGTAACCATTTAACCGATAGCAGGTTTGGGTTTTTTTTGTAGAGCTTAATTAATCAGCTTTCCCTCCTTAAATTGGGAACACTTATTCTTTTGATTGCATTATAATTAAAAGGTCAATTATCTGAATGTATTGTACTATGAAAAGCATCGTTTTTGGAAAGAAACTTAGGTCTAAGTGATATACATCGACACATATTTCTCACTTCATGAATTTTGTTATTAAGTTGTATTACACCACATGCTCTAGGAGTCCATATACAAAGGTTTGGCAAATTTGAAGATATAATTCATACTCCAATATTACAGATAATTCTCAATACTCTACCTGCTACTATTACCAAGCTGACTCGAATGAACTCCTCCTACAACAGCCAATACTTCCACCTTATTGGTTGAGCTTCTTGGACTCCTCCATTCAACAGGATAGGGAATAACATCTTCCTGGCATAGTCGTGCATTCTGTAACACAGTCTTGCAGCTGGGGCATGGAGCAATGATTGTATCACTGGATATCAGATTCAGGCTGTCCTTAGGAAGATACGGAAGTCTTATGAGTCTTAGCAACTCCACAAGATGGCCCCTTCTCGCTTGGAGATCGTGAGAGACCCAACTGATGATACTACGATAGAGGTCCATCTCACTCAATACATGTAGATTGTCTTGGCCTAGCAGTGAGTACAACTGCTCAAACCCAGCTTCTAGGAAAGCACAGGAGGATGAAGCTTCTGAGAAATTCTTGAGGATGTATCTCCGTGTGGCTCTCAGCAGCTCCCCACACCCATGGGCTTCGGCAAAGGTATACATTTCAAAGCAGTTTTCACAGTCCAATTGCCTCCGTAAGAAGTCTGAGCATGCGTCCACCAGACGGCCTAACAATAGAAAATTTGCAGAAACAAGCACATCCTGCACATTTTCCGCAGTGATACGTAGCTTACCAGTGTACATGAAATCCAGAAGAAGTTTCAGAGTTGAAGAGCCAGTGTCTCGCAGGTCAAAGGTCGTCTTAGACTCTTCTTTCATTGGTCCTGTCAGCATGGCACGAAAGAAAGGACTACTTGCAGCTAACAAGACTCGATGGCAAGGGAACTCCGCATCTTCTGCACACAGCTTCATGTCTGTCAACTCTAGCGACTGCCGCATGGCCTGAAAGGACATTCCTAGATTCTCTACCCAAACACAGTCCTCATAATCACAAAAGTCTCGTTTTTCCTGCATGTCTAAGAGTTCATCCATTTCCATTGATGCCTAAAATAGAAGAAGATAATCATCATCCAGTAGATTCTGACATAAATGAGAGAGCATCCTACAAATAAAGCATGAATTTATAAACCCAGAATTCGGATGTTCTTACCGTTGAAAATGAGTGCTTGGAATGTTCAACAAAATTCATGTCCATTTATTATGTTTGCACATGACACAAAACACAAAAATGATAAAAATTAATAGCAAAAGAAGATGGATTTTCCTATTGCATGTATATGGTCAATAATAATTAGCTAAAACCTAGTTCCAAGTTGAGTAGATCCCTTTTAGCAGCAAATGTCAAATGCTATTCATTTCATTTTGTCTTTATTCACCTCTTCAAAAAAGTACAATATATAATTTTAAAACTATACAAGGCAACATACAAAAAAGCATATGAAAAACAAATGAATACATGTACAAAGCAAAGTAATGAAGAAAAAACAACAACAAAAAAAAAAAAACAAAAAAAACATTAAAAATATGAGATTATATGAATGACACCTTAATCCTAAATTGGCTACTGAAGCTGCATATCACTTCTTTGACAAAATCGAATGGGAGTATCAACTCTCTTGAAATGGATGCACATCTATCTAGATTTAGATGTACACTACCAAATTCTAATGTTAAGAATCATCATTTCATATTCATGAAACTTCACCATGCATCTGAAGAGAAATTTTCCAAAGAATCCATTAAGGTACACTGTAGGTTGGACTATGTAACTATGAACCAACTTACACTAAAGGCTAAAAACTGTCATCAACACTTGAATTCATACGCTGACTTCCGCCATTTTTACCAGGAGCAACCTCCATATTCGGAGTTAGAACTACCTCCAAAAATTCATGGAGGTTCCTTGTTTTGTATTGGCCAATTCTCAACTCCACAGCTAGCAGCTTTAGCCTCTGCCTGGCCTCTGCTCTGGCACTGCCTCTGCATCTGATCTGACTCCAAGACTATAGTTAATTGTGACCCGCCACCTCAAAACCCCCAATAAGTCACAATTGGAGTTTCTCGTAAACAGCTAAATAGCCGAGTTGGGGTGGAAAAGTTGATTTTTTGGTTTTCAGTATGTTTAGAAAGGGCAACTACATTTATTAATTTACCATCTGGCTATATTTCAGGGTCAGAAGTGAGGCAGAAATATGTTTTTTTCTTAGATTTAAAATAACTTCCTTCAGTTGTGGTTCACCAATTCCCTGTGATCGACTTTCACTATTAGTAGCTGTTTTTAAGATCTGTTCACACCCGTCACTAATTCATAATTAGTGTTCCTCATTTTCATAAAAAATACGATTGTCCATTGCTGAATAGCATATCTTTATCCAAGAGTGCAGCCAAGGTTTGATTTTATCCCACAGAAGCTTGAAAACAACTTAGCATTATTAAATAACTATGTTATGTGTAGTATTACTCCCCACCCAGTGCTGAAAGACGACCCTTTTTCTACTTTTTTGTTTATGCGGATGATGTACAGGCTTCAATGAGACATATTCCCCCCTCCCCCCCCCCCCCCCCCCGGGCGCGTTTCATGAAACCAACTCCACGACAGTCATATCTCTTGTCGATAATCTATGGAGACGTCATGGACCTGGCAAAGTGTTTCACGGAAGCCTGACATCTCACAAATTCAAGATATCAATACTACCGGCTGAAAAAGATAGCCGTGATCATAATCCACTGGGTTTATCATCAATCATTCCAACACAATTTTAGACTCAACTTTGCTCTAATTGTTAGAAAAGTATAGAAAACATCAATGGGATTTGGCCCTAGACATAATACAAACATTGCATTCACGTGAAAAACTACATTAATTTGGACATCTGAGAATTTCTCAAATTAATCAACGAAAAGCTGCTGTTGCGCTTTGCGAATTTAGATTTGTAATTAAGAGGACACCGTTTTGTAATTAAGAGGACACCGTAATTGACAAATTATTGAAAGCAGACCCATATTTTGTTTCAATTTTTGAATAATACTGAATTGGGATATTCTGCGATCGAAAATTTTGACATTAATTCATTAACAAATACATTTTATATGATTTCAATTGTAATTGCAAAAAAGAGAAATATGGAAGAAGTTCATACGTGAATTGTCATCGTACTTACGGGCCTGTAAATGCAGACTGCTCCGTTTTTATGGGAAACTGATGGGAGGATAATCATCAATATTAATCACAATTACTTGCTGGATTCCTGGTTAAAACGTCGCTAAGACATAGATCTAGGTTATTTCAGTTATACTTATCAACATCAGTAATTAATAACTGTCATGAGACATGACTGTTTATGGAATGAGAGTCTGGAACTCAAGAAATATTTGTATTTAAGAAATAAACATTCCTTCTTTTTCGCTGTCGGTGAGCTGCCCAGGCCATAGGCATAGCCGACGAAAAGGTGCTAAAAGATACGACATGTTCGGAGGAGCAACAATGATTCGTCAGCTCAGGGAAATTGTCGCTGGTCTTGGCAAAGACGGCGCTTTGTGAAACACTTTAGCAGACAAGATGACCGACAACGCCGAGATGTCGCTGATCTTGTAGTTATGACGGTTTCATGAAACGCGCCCCCAGGTTCTACGCGAATAATAAACTGCAGCCTGGAGTTGAGCGACAGTAAGCATTCGCCTACGCCGCACAGTGGGCCAGGGCGAAACCAAAGTGCGCCAAAAGTCATTTTGGGCAATTTAATTTTTTCAATTTTTGTCATGTCCTATTGATAGACAATACTTTGAAGAATACTTCAGTAAAATATCTAATTCTGGTATGTACATTAAGGGTGTGAATTTCCTACTTCAATCTGCAAAACTTGACATATTGTGCGTTTCAGTGCAAATAGTGACCAATTTGATAAATAGGTTATTTAAACATGTAGTTTTAAACTTATCGATCTAAAATTGCTCCCACATATTCCTGATAGTTCATTTGACTGTATGAATGGGTTAAAATGGATAGAAACACAATCTTCGTGATCGTGAATATAATAGGGTAATTATCGTACAAAATAGACTGATTTTCCGTGTTTTTCATAAATCCATAAGAAATGTTTAGATTTCCACGGATTTCCAAATCAATTTTATTACTAGCATTTTTCCTGATGTCTCAGCTTTAAGTTGATACCAAATTTGGTTGCCACCTTCTGCCACTTTTTATGTTAGAGCCGAGTTTCCCTGGCACATTACCCGGAAAATCAAGTCATTTTTGGGCCCGCGCGGCTGCTGAAGGATTCTCCGTCATTATACAGCGGCGCATGGGGGCGCGCATGACTCTTTGCTCTTTACACGCGATGCCGTATAGTTAACAACATGGCGCGTTTCGTTTGTACGTTGGGCAAGCATGCTATGCAAAAGAAATTGCGCCATAGTGTAACCTTATGAAACTGAGTTGGCCAGACGCTCTCTGTAGTGGTACTGTTTACACGGCAATATCCCATAAAATCAATAAGAAGTAAACAGGATTTATAGATATTATTATAGGACTTGATTTAGTTGCTGAAAAACCCCCTCTTCCAAAGGTTAAGGTCTACTAACTACAAGCTAAAACTTTCCCCTGCGATATTATGTATGGTACATGATTTCGATTCTACACTTCACAGCTAAAAGGTGACGATTCGCACCATGCACACGGTATGAATTCCTAAAACTTATTCATTAATTCTTTCATAATATTTATTTCATGCAATTTTTCATGCAACTGAAACCCTTTCTTAGTTGCTTACTTATTTACCTTCATTTTCCTTTTTCCTAATCTGTTATCATTCCAGTAGCATTTAAAAGAAACAACATGGTTCAAGGTGTTGAGCTCAAGATTGATCGATTTGATCGATTTATCTTTTCATCTACCTATCTATCTACACGTATCCTTCTCAATTTCATCCATATCCGTATAGTATTCCTCTATCTATCTATATCCTATTCATCCACATATCTCTAGGTATCTTTCTGTTTATCCATCCATCTGTCTCATATTCATCAATCTATTTACTCCTGTGATTTACACACATTAATATCTTTCTATTTGTCTATCTATCTATCCATCTATCCATCTATCTATCTGCATATATTCCTCTTCTAGGTAATTCTTCGGAAATAATTTCGAAGACTCTTCGAAATAATGCATTCTTCTAACGTTGTGAACAATAGGCCTACGAAAAATGGATTCCAATAAGGCAGTGTATACAGCCACACGCGTGTGTCTTTACCTTACGGCCACACGCGTGTGGAAAGGGCTCTTACACGCCACAGCAAAAATAGCACCAAAGTGCATGTGGTATTGTATGGACAGTGCAGAAATACTTTCAACAGACCGGACCACTTATGGGCTTGTTAAAGTATAAACTGTACCATTATAGAGTCAAACTTAGCCCCGTCCTTGCAACTTTAGATTCTTATAAAGAAAATAATATGAGCCTTTCAAGACCATCTTGTTTTGCACAAATGGCCTCCCAGCGCCCCATGTTCTTATAAAGGTATAATCTTCAGAAGTTTTTATGGTCCTAAACATGCTAAATTCAGGCTTTTATGGATGTTTCACAAGTCTTGTACTTTTTCATTTTTATCGCTTAGATCCTCCAGCGGCAGATCAACTTGTGTCTGGGTAAGACTGCACACTTTTGGGTCAAAAACTCAGCATTTATTCTATAAAATGGATTAAATTTGCATCAAGGGCATCTTCCGTCCCATACAAATCTCTATGAAAACACAATGCTGTAGAATATTTCAAGGGTTAACTCTTTGAATGGCATGATTAAAGGAAATGACAAATTTATGTGCTTCGGTGAAGGAAGGATAATTCAATGGGACTGTTTTGTTTGTTTATTTGTTTTTGTTTTGTTTTGTTTTGTTATCCTTTTCGGTGATCATCACGTGGAGATGGAGAGGTAAAAACGCCAATTAAGGTGATTTTTTTACGTAAATTAATTTTCAGTAAACAAACGACTCAAAAGCGTGCCACGCACCCTGACAAAGAAAGGATGACAGTTAAAGCAGTATAGATATACTTCAAAGCTAAGTTGTATGACCCTGTTGCTTCTACGGTGTGGACTTTCTCTTAGCAATTTGCTCTTACTCTAACTGACCACAGAAAATGTATGATGTAATTTATATCACTCTTCTACAAACAGTAATCACTCGCTTAATTGAAACAATTTGCGCAATTGCTTGACAATTTTAATGCCGTCATGACTGATTTACAATTTTACAGTTATAATTTCTCTATGCTTTTTTTTTTGTTCACATAATTAGGCAGCTTCATTCATAGTCAACCCATGTCAAGCACAAAAATTTCATCGCATGTCTCATCAGTGGTGCATTCTTCAGAAGGCGAGCTCTCTTCAACATCAGCAGAAGTGCTGAGTGTTCCTAAGTCCAGGTACCTAACTAACAATGTCAACCACGTAATTGCATATCATTATTTGTGAAGTATAACCCTTTCATATGACCTTAAAAATATTCAGCTATGAACACATCATCACAATACATTTCATAACATCGCCCCGGGCCCAAGCTGGGGATCAAGTGGTACAAGGTAACTTTTGAAGCTGCCGTACCTATAAAATGAGCTTGGCAAGGCAGTTATCATCACTGAGCCGGATTGTCCTGATGATGCAAACCCGAGAAAATATCAAGTGGGACTCGAGGACCTTCACTGATGCCGAACCGGTGGACTCCTCTTGAAAAGTATTTTAAAAAGAAATAACAATAAAAAATAAAATACAGAAACCCGCACATAGGCGGCGTCATTTTGTTATTGTTGTTGTTGTTGTTGTTGTTGTTGTTTTTTTTTTTTTTGGGGGGGGGGGGGGGGGGTGGGGGGTTGTCATATATAGGTGTTCGGCGGGGGGGGGGGGGCATGTTTGGGGATTTTCTGGCACATAACCATTCCAAATTTTTAGGGATTCCTTGCAAAAAGTGACCCATTAGAGCGGCACATCCTCGTATACCTTATTAGGCGGGGGGCGGGGGCCTTTACTATCATTCATAGATAAGAACATGATATCTTGACATTATGTTTGTGTGGCAAAACCGTGGAACTTTGTGAAGGCTCTTGCCATATGAAAAGTTCTGGGTTCGATCTCCAGGACCACTGGGTGCTTTTATCTTCGTACAAGATGTTTTTCCCACGTAATTCTCTCTCGACCCTGGCAATGTTGGGTTTAATTGCAGGTCCTGCTGGAATAGCAGTAGGTATACTGATATCACTACCCTGAGTAAACAAAATCCAGTTGTTGTTATCCATTGTCATTATTATTATTATCATCACCATTATTATTATCATCATCATCATTAATATTATTATTATTATTATCATTATCATTATTAACATTACCATTATTATCACTGTCGTGATTTTTTTAAAACATGCTTTACCGTGTGATACATTGCAGTGCAGTTGGAGATGACGGGAGAACCACTTTTGTTTCGATAACCGAGAGCAAGACTTCCTCAACGTTAAAGCACTCAGGTGAGAGACATGTTGGTGGAAGTGGCACGTCTAGAGCCAAGAAAAAGAAGAAGAAATCGAGAGGTGCTAGAGGGGGAAAGAATAAAAAGAGGAAGGACAGAAATCTGCGCCCTCCATCTCCCCCTTCTCCTCCTCCTTCTCCTCAGCTCTTGGCCTCCTCCTCCGTCTCCTTCTCCTCCTCCTCCTCCTCCTTCCTTCTCCTTCTCCTCCTCCTCCTTCTCCTCCTCCTGAGATAATTGATGAGGTTGACTCGACAAGCTTTAGAGCTGGGATGAAAATGAAGCTGGGAAATGCTGGTAATTATAACGAAGAGATGTATTTTACAAATCTTTTTAGCGGTAAGCTTCAAAACACAATTCCAGTTTTCTTCCTTTTTTCAAACATACTTAACATTTTCAGTCTAATATAATTATCTGAGTAGCCGGCTGGCAGCAAGGCTAATTTTGTTTACCTTGACAGCCTATCATAGCTCGTCATTTTACGCACGTATTGTTCCCTCGCTTCCATTATATTGTGTCGATTCTGGCCTTATTTTCATTCATGCGATTTTACTCTGATGAGTGCATGTCGAAAAGCTTCAGTTATTTCAGTGTTCAATGCTATTTTTCCGCGTTTGCGGTACCAAACACCTATTCAGTAATATAATTTTCTTCAGACATTCTTAAGAATGATTACGTTGTTCTGATAAGCACAATTGGATACAAACTGGTATGCATGCACTTTCTTTAGATACGCAATGAAAATCAACCGGGTGGACTTTTCGGAGAAATTTTATACCTCATACTCTACTCTTTTTTTTTTCTCTCTTATTTTGTTGAATGTTGAAGATTAACCATTTTTACTTCAACCTGTATCTTTGTCAACATCTGTAGCCGGAGAACAAATCGGCGCTATAGCTCCAGAAGGTTCCATGCCAAACATACTGCAAAGAATGGTACAAGGGGGGAGGATGCAAGACAGGACAACAAATTTTGCGATCTACGTCGACAAGGTGACAATAAACCAGCCCTGTGGGAATACTAATAACCCAACTCTTGTTGCAATGTCTACTATCGTTCCAGTGAAGCTGCGCCACAAGCTGGCAATCTTGATGAATAAAGAGAGCCCAGTTCTCAAGGACTGGAAAGGTCTGGCCGATGTTCTTGGACTTGGTGAATACATCACATCACTAGAGGATTGCAAGAACCCGACTGAAGAGCTGATCAAACTCGCAGAGTCTGGGCAGAAGATTCAGACCCTCCATGACTTGGCCAAGGCTTTTCAACGGATGGAGCGTGCAGATTGTGCAGAACTCTGTCGAAATTATGCCTTAGACTTAGGTAGAACGTGCCCTCCAGAACCAACAATAGATGATGATTCAGATAGTTCAGATAGCTTTTGAATACGAATGATCAGCTCTATATAGGAACAAATTGTCTCTTTCAACTCAATGGCTATCTGTTTGCGTCTTCCTCTCGAAAATGTTTCTTGCTCGCATTCAGTCTCCACATAAGGAGCCCCTCTTTAAAAATGGTCTGTTTGAGGTAAAGAAAATCACATTGGTTGATGATGAATTAGAAGTTAGAGAAAAAAAAAAATTGTCAATAACCATTACCTGAATTACAAATCCAGTGGTAATAGGTTAAGAAGAAAGCGAGGCATCTAATAAATACTTCGGGAAAATGATATTAAGTAAATTTTCATAATGAAATTAGAGATATTTCTCCATCGTTAAGGGGAGTCAGCTCGCGGATCGATTACATTTATATACGTGCTTACATTCCTTTTCTTCAGTGCAATAGAGAAAACCAGGTTGATATGATTACTTTCCTTAAAAAAAAGAGGACTAAATAAGTTCATTTTTTAAAAAAAATATCTGCTTGCTCAATGTGTATACGTGCATTAAAGATTTCATTTGTAATTGGTGTAGATTTTTATTTAATAGAGTGAGATGAAAGTCATTATAATGCTACGTTGCCATTAAAAACAAAACATCCTTTTGTTACTTGCTTGAATTGCTAAAAACGTTCAAAGCATTTGTAAAAGGAATGCAACCGAGACATCCGTGTGCTTCCAGTGAATGAAGGAAAACAAGAAGAGTAAACCGTGAAAGTTTGAGCAAAATCGGACAATGTATTCAAGAGTTATGAACTTTGAAAGTTTAAGTAAATCCTTATGATGGGGATCCTTGAGTTGGCAACTTTGATGTCATCGTGGACAACTCTGTATTCATTTTGTACACAAAATTTCACACTTTCTTCATTTTCAAGAAAAATAGAAATTCTTTTGATATATTGCTTTAATATTACATGGCTACATCAATTCTGCAAGCATTTTGGGAAGAATTGTCTTGATTCCTGATTTGAAATTTCATCTAAATCATTTTTTTTTGGAAAAATTATGTACAAAATGAATGGAAAGTTGTCCACAATGACATCACAGATGGTTGCAAAGTTGCCAACTCAAGGATCTCCATAATAGGGATTTACTGAAACTTTCAAAATTCATAGCTCTTGAAGAGATTGTCCGATTTTGCTCAAACTTTCACCGTTTACTCTCCTTGGTCATCTCTATTCACTAAGAGCACACTGATGCCTGGGTTTAATTCTCCTTTAAATCCTTGGCATAGAAGTTGGGCTGAAATCTTGAGAGCTGATGAGTTAAAACTCTACAACGGTTGCAGATATACAAATGGCCTATACAGTATAATGCTAGAATCAAATGTTGAAAGCAAGCTTGCTTTATATGGTTTCGATATTGTGATATTGTGATATTGTGATATAAACACATTGACTATAAATCGTTGCGAATGTCGTTTATTATTTTACTGCAATGTTGTATAGGGTGAAATGTAATCATGGTAATGTAGTCAGAATTAATAGACTACTTAGTCTTGATGTTATGAGTGCATGAATGCATAATGAAAACAACTTTTTCTATTTATCATTGTGACAAAAGGCAATGACAGAATCTTTCACACTGATAATGTAGCTGCGTTGAGTTAACCAAAAAGTTAAAACGCCATCTTCGACAAGACATTTGTGATCTCCCAAGACAGGCGTGAAAGACCTGATATGTAAAGGAAATTCATGAGTATCTGAAACATCCTTTAGTTGCAGTCAACCTCATTGACTAAAAAGAGGCAAGAAGGTCAGTATTTACACTTGCAGTGTTTAATTTGTAAGGAATGTGTGTACTATTATGATATTTATGTGCTATAACTTTGAGTTGACTGCACTCGTGTATATTCACAATGTTAACGCCCACATATAAGAATTCATGTGGTTAAATGTTAAGAAGACATTAACGATAACACAAAGCTAATTATAAATAGATTCCTTGATACAAAAGTGGATTGGCCATATCGTGGTTTAGGAAACCACTCGTTCATTTGACGCACGCACTTGTGTACAAAGAGAATGGAGGTGGAAATAGGAAACCAATGCGTGTGACTGAATAAAGCGCTGCTGTACAAAGTGAACGGCGGTTTCCTATTTCACGATAATGCCAGTGGATTTATTATTGAATATAGTATCAGCCTGTATGAGACAAGTATTTATGCAAATGAATCTGTGCACATTAAGTTATATTAGAACTGTCTAGGCTGTTCAATGAAACACAAAGAAAGACATTAGTAATAGGGTTTATCAATTACTATAAGGTCAAGTAGAGGGCAATTTTATAAGAATGCCCATGGGTCACGCCCAATTTTGATTTGTCATGAAGATAATGTCGTGTAGGGATCGGATTTCAGTGTTTAGTTCAACCGTCCAGCAATAGAGAACATGTACATTGAAGACACGAATACTCAAAGTTAAAGGATAAGGTGTAACATTTATTTAGGTGATGTATAACTCGAACATAAGAATTACAAACAGAAGTCTAAGAGTAAGTCTGATGGTGACTGTACTCTGATGTAGTCCGAAGTATTCTGAAGTATTCTGGTTCTCTCTCTCTCTCTCTCTGCTTGGACACCTGAAGTGAACCCCTTTTATAATGGGTAAACCCTCTACTGGGAGTTGGTCAACCTTGAGCTCTTGACCAAAGGCATAATGTACGTCATAACTTTTACTCAGTATTGGGGGAGTGGGTCAGTTATCTGGAAGGAGTGGTGTAGTGAATAAGAAGACCATAAAGTGACCAGTGCGTCATAGCTTTAGTTGGAAGATGTATGAGTAATACTTTCTGAAGAATAGTGAAGTTTGTAAACATTTAACTTCCTGTTTTACTTCATGTAGAAGTATTGATTAAGTATTGATAAATTATAGAAAATATGAAATTGGTCTTATTATCACATAACATCCCCTTTTGTTAGAAATGTGGCTTTTCCACATTTATTGAAAGTAAATTATGTCTTAATCAACTTAAATGGATAATCAATAGAAAAACATAGAAATTTACAGTAACATTCTATACAGTCTATTCTATCCTAACAAATTCGTTTACCACGCAATACATCAGATTATCAAAACTTTATCTCAAACATATCAAAACATAAGAAGAGGAGAAAAAGAACGAAAATCAGAAAGAAAAGAAGAAAAAGGATTTTAAAGAATATTCAATCAAAATCTATTCCAAACAAATATCAATTTAACTTCTAAATTCACTTTGATCTGTTGAAATGAAGTTAATCAAATTGTAACTTAATCAAACTTGCTGGTCGCTTTAAGAAATAATGACATGTCAATTATTCTTAATTATACCTTGAAGATTAATGAGTTACAAATACCATGAAGTTATACAGAAATCCTGCAATAAAATACCAAATCAGCATCCGTTGAAAGTCATTGTAGAAAGCAATAAAACTGAAGTTGGGGTAAACAATAAATCCAAAACTGAAACATACTGATGGTAGTTTCCCGCTATTAATCAATACTTCATGTAGAAGTATTGATTAAGTATTGATAAATTATAGAAAATATGAAATTGGTCTTATTATCACATAACAATAATTATGAAGATATTTATGATTTCAGTATATAAGAAAGATGTAATTGATTATGACTTGATCTATTGTTGCATAGTTACCATCAGATTTCAGGGTTTGAACTGATTCCAATTTATGTATTTCATTGTTACAGTTTTCACGGAGTGAACGAAATGAAGGTACAAAGCAAGTGCAAGGAAATAAAGAAACACTCCCGTAAATACCTGTCAAATCGTCATTTGTGATTGGCTGCAGCTACAGATAACGTGGTCAGTAAGGAGATATTTAAATATATTGTCAAATTGTACGTGCTGCAAATGAAAATAGATATGTTCGTATTTAATATGTCTTTAATCTGAGGATCAATTACTGTTTTGTGATCATAATGCCTATTAACCCATAGCAGTACAGAGCTTTCTTGAGGTCTAAACTAATCATCTTCATTCCTCAAATTGGCAATAAAATATATTTCTTTCCATGCTTACATAGCTTGAGAAAAATAAATATGGATATAACATAAACCAAAATGAAATATAATTGTAAAATTTAATCAGAAATTGCCAATTTGAACATGGAAATAGTGATTATGTATTATTCACTGCGTTGCCAATTTAAAGAGTTTAATGATTAGCAACAGTTAACCTGCTCTAATTCGAGAACGCCACACCATACAGCGATGGAAATGGGCTCAAATTTGTCAGTGAATTTTTCTCTTTCTGCTCATGTATGATATGTACTGCCGAACATTCTGGACCAACAGATACTGCAAAAGCGTCTCCTAAAGGTGACACTGTACCTCTATGGGTTAAAGTATGGTACAATTCCTGCACTAAGTGTATTTTGCCAAGAATCGCGAGCACGTTAACAGTATGCATATGCAGTGTTTGAAATAGTTAAAGACCAATTCTCTGTCATAGCCAAAAAAATAATTGCCTGCACAGTTTTGATGTCAAGGTTATAAAGGGTGTTGTAAGCTTTGATTTTAGTATTCAAGTTTGTCCTTTTGTGAGAAAATTGTCAAATTAATGCGGTACTTTCCAAAGACATAGAAAAGCGCAAAACTTCCAAACGATTGAAGGTAATTTTCTATAGGCAAAATATTACGGCACAATCAAAGGGGAAAAGGCCTTGAACATAATTACGAGGGAAAATCTAAGTATACAACTTGTTATAGTTATTCCTTTGGGCCCCCTCAAAATTCTCAACAAAACAAAATACTTTCACATTTAACTTCGTAACATACATCGAGCTTCTTTCTTCTAGGTAACCATGAGAAGCTCCTCTTGTAAAAACATTCCTAATTGGGCACTTCTGACACTGATAACTAGAAACAAATCTTTGGGAAATCTAAAAAGAGAACCATTTTTTAATCCACTCAGAGGATTAATCAGGTTTTAGAATATATTGTCTAAATAAATAGCAGTCCGCACGATTTTTCCTGCCGTTTCTCGTGAAAAAATATTGACTGGCGCCTTGCGGTGCTCAAGGCTGCCACAGGGCTATCCTGCGGTTCCCTCACGGGCCCCTCAAGGTTCCCGGGCGATATGTCCAACAGCGGGCGCCTGCCGTACGGGGACTGTTTGATGTAACAATTGCCAGTGCTGCCCCCTCACGGCGGCATCGAATCCATCCGTTTGATATATACAGTGAGTGGCATTGCCCTCTCTCTCTCTCTCTCTCCTTTTCTCTTTCTGCCAAAATCAGCTTTTAGTGCTCATTTCAGCACAAGTGAAAAGGATAAAGGATTTTAAAGGCCGGAATTAAGGAAAATCTAATTGTATAGCACATCCCGCCTTTCCCCGAATATTGAAATTCAACCTAACAGGCGACTTTGGGGTTCAGCACCCCTGTGAAAAAATCGTTGCCAGTGGCCTGGCCCTCGTCCCCTTTTGAAAATGTTGTATATTTCACCGTCACCATTCGCTCATATTAAGTATTGCTCCCTTCCTCCCCCACCCCCTCCGACAGGTTCAGATACTCTATGTAGGCAAACGGGGGGGGGGGGGGGACAAGAATAGGTAGGGCGACTATCGTCAAAGCAAAAAGAGGGCAAATTAACACAAGAAGAAGGGAATCTGGTAATGTTGCACCTTGGCAAATCATCTACTATGCAGCTACTATTGTCTGTACTTGCACTCTCAAAACACTGGTAAAAAAAAATATAAGGTTGGTTAATATATGAATCGACCAACTGTTGGCTAAGACAAATCTCCATTCGTTTTACACGCAATTTTCTTTTAACCAACAGTTGGTCGGTTCATGTATTAACCGACCTTATATTTTTTTACCAGTGTTTTGAGAGTGTTTGGAGAGTGTGTACAATAAATAAAAAGCTTCTTATGCGCAATATTTATGTTGATATATCCACCGAACCGACATGTTCTGATTAAATATGAATATAATTATATACGCAAACAGTGCAACGCACGGCCCCCGGCAGGGCGCTGGCCGGGCGCCATAAGAACCCCCGCCAGGCCCCAACCGGGCACCTGTTCATCGGAACCCGGAAGCTTACCGTACGGCACCCGACCGGCAACCTTACGGTTTGTTGACGGGTGCCTTGCGATTACACTCCACCAATTTTTACCGAGCATCGACCGGGTCCCGTGGAATATGTGACCATAAACGCCGTAGAAATGAAAATCGAAAGGGACCCGTACGGTCTCTAAAATCCACGGCAAGCCGCCGGGTTGGAAAATCGTACAGGGTCCGGTGGATTTGTGACCTAGGCATAACCAGGACCTGCGACTCACGCAAGGAAACTGTGATTTGCCGCTAACATTTCAAGAATCTCCCTCATGAATGACTCTCCCACTTTTTCTAAAACATTTGCAGTCCAGTTAGATAGGATTTTTGAGTATATTGGTTCGCTGCTAGGAAATGTGTACAAATCTTAAGGGGACCAAAAAACAAAAAACAAAAAAAAAACAACGAAAAAACCGAAAAAAAAAAACGAAAACCGCAAAACGAACAGAAGAAAACCAAAACCGATCCAGACTGATATGGAAAGACTGTTATAGAATGTGAATTCCCGCGAGTGCTTGCCTTGGTATTCAAGTCAGTGTTGCGCTCGGTAAGCAAAGATTTTGTAAATCCATAGTAGTACAAAATGTGTCTGCCATGAACTGTATACTTATCATTCGACTGCATTGTCTGTTCAGTAAAACTGTATTCATGCCAACCTTACTTCTTCTCATTCATGTCATTGGCGTCAATCCCGGGGGGGGGGGGGGTGCGGTATATATCCTCCCACAGTTTTTAGAGAGAGGGGACGTGTCAGCAGACTTGATAGTCCATATCATGTAGAGACACCGGTGAGGGTTAAGTTATCATGGACTAAAGTGATCTTTGCTTAATTGATATGTTTTAATGCTATGAGTGTTAAGTGTGTCAAGGTATGTTATGTGGTAACCTATTCAAGTCTTTACATGTACGTGCAGGGAAGAAGAAGAACTTGAAGGCATCTGTCATGCAGTAGGTCTTTCCACCTTTTGGTTATTGCTAGTTGTTGATCGTCATGATCCTGAGACAGCCAGAGATGTTAACGACTTAGTGATGGCTGAATCTCTTCTCCGGACCTGTTTCATAAGATCAAGTCTCGCGACTTCTCGTCTATGCTCGAGAGTATCCCAGTCCGGATCGTTGATCATAATATTGGTAACACTATCATGACTATAGCATGTTGGCCGTAAGTATTGCAGACGAATCTGGTGTCGATACGCTGGACCATTTTCAACTGATTAATGTACTTGGCCTCACATGGGTCGCAAAGACTAGCTGCATACTCCAGGTGTTGTCTAACGCCAGTATAGGCATGATAGGCAGCGCTCTGGATAATTCTCGAGCATCCTCTCTCATTGCGTCTCAACATATCATAGTCACCATTAAATAGATCATATAGTCGATGTGGAATTTTATGCGGTGATGCTGATGTCAGAAACACATTTAAATTATGTATTTCAACACTGGTGACATTACATTCTGTAATCTGTTGGGGAAAAAACCGCTTAGAGGCGAAGCAATTAGATCAGTCAGTCAGTAGTTTTCATAGTACTTCTAAAATCAAGAAAATTGATTATATTTTGGATTTTACTATGACGTCATGCAAGTTTTGTACCATTAGTGAAGAGTATGGCCCTTTAAATAATTTACTGAAGTTCGCCTGTTTTCATACACAGATTGCGCACTTTACTTCATATTGTTTTTGACCGCGTATAAGTGTTAGCCATTTCTTGTTTGATTTTTAGTCAAATAATTTCTTTGCATTTGTTACCAACAAACAGTCGTATACATGTATTCTGAAATTTGAACATTTAAGCATAGAGTTAAGACGCACGGCTTACCATTGTAACTTTCTTGAAAATGTGCGTTATATTTTTATCAGAAAAGATACATAGACTATGTTTTAGAATTTCTTTTTTTTTTTTTTTGCAAGTGCTTTGGACAAAGAGAATGAGGATGTACAATATTCCCTATCTGTCATGTCGGTTGCAGTATAGCCATATCATTTGTGCAAAAAATTCATTGTTTTGTAGTGAGAATTTAGATAAATTAATGCTCGAAGAAAAGTTATTTCATGTCGAAAAGATAGTACAAGTATGAGCCCAGACAGTTTCTTCACTTTATCATTGGCGCTTATATCACTTCGATATTTTATCATTGTAATCATTATTTTTCCTACTATTTTCATCACTATGTCATAGCATTATCATCATCATTATTAGGTGGTCTGTCATCTTTGACAGATCACCTTTTAATTTCGTCAGAATTTTCTTTCATTATTATTATTATTTTTATTATTAATTATTCTCTTTATTGGTACCCATTTTTTGTGCAGTCGAAATCTCAGAACTGGCCCTGTCATTTTTTGTCAAATTTTCATGAATTATCAGTCCTTAAGAGATCTCGGTTTTTTACTCATTTTCAAGTTCATCAGATCATCGTGACGTCATCCAGGCGCCATTTTGTAAATATCATTTCATGATCATATCTTCTTAACGGAATGTCATTTGTCATTCATACTTAGCATGATGAATATTCATATCAATCTGAATAATTCCATTCACTTAGACGCGCACGTACGCGTACGTCCGCGCGTCAGCGCGCGCGCAAAAATTAAAAATGCTCAGAATCGACTCATATTCATTTTGCACACGTTTCAGGCCATTTTAAGCATTTCAAAAATTTGCGCGCGTCCGCGTCCGCGCGCGCCATATTTGCGCGCGCACACTAAAGAAAACGTAAAAACACCGTTTTTTCACTTGATTTGCGATCCTAATACTTTTCTTAACCATTCACAACAATTGAAAGTCGATTTCAACTCCTCATAAGGCCGCACGCGCGCGTCAAAGTTCAAAATCCGTGCGCGCGTCTATGGGGCAAATAACGTAAAAACCTGCAAAAACATGCCCTTTTGAAATCTGCCATAGCTCGTTAAATAGCATGGGGACCCCCCCAATTTTTTTGCATTTTCTGAAAGCCTATGAAATGGAGATTTGAATTCAAGAAAAAATTTGAGGGTCGAGCAGTCGGAACATCGTCATATTCTTAGGTGAAATCAAAATTTCATTTTTTCAATTATGACGTCATATTTTTTACCTTTAACCGAGACTATGTCGTTTATTATTCATCAATTTTCGCTGAGATTTCGATATGTTGTAGCTGAGACAATTCTCTACAAATATGGTATTCATTGTTACTCATTTTGATAACGACATCATGGTCTAAATTCACAATTAAAGGTACCATGTCAATTTTTCTCATTTTACGTGTATTCTCTATGGGACATGATCTTTATGTAATTCTTGATTCTACATTCTCGTCTTCTTTGATCAACATCTTCCTTATTTCTGCTTGATTTTCGCCAATCTTTAAGTATGTTGCAGCTGAGAAAATTCTCTATCTTAGGCATTGAAATGTTTTTTAATCAAATGTCGAAAACATGTGAAATTTTGACTGCAAAACCTGATATTAGAATTCCGTTTTGAATCAACGTGTTATCTCTATGAGCTGTTTTCAGGTATACCTTCAAAGCACTTGCCTCACATGCTCAAGGTCCCTGGTTCGAGTCCCGGAGGGAAAGGGGCACTTTTTTTTTCGTTTGCTTTATTTTTACATGTTATATTACTATCCTCTTTAACTATATGATTACATATACAGTCACAGTCGATGAAATAAACTGCTGATATTGGCCCGTAATGACAATAGCAATGCAGCGCACAGTAGTTTATGTATAACCCTATAGAAAATCTGATTCGTTAAGGTGAATTCAAGCTTTGGATCATCTTTTAAGTATTCTGCGATATCAAACCATCCAATTTCTATGACGTTAGTCTCCTATCGAGGCGTAAAAATTTTATCACAAGTCTTACCATTGACTTTCTCACTGTCCATGTCAAAACCTAAAAGACGCCGACAGACCACCTAATTCGTCACGAGTCTATGACGAATTCTATTCTCGTTATTAATTATTCTTTTATTGGTTCCCATTTTTTGTGCAGTCGAAATCTCAGAACTGGCCCTGTCATTTTTTGTCAAATTTTCATGAATTATCAGTCCTTACGAGATCTCGGTTTTTTACTCATTTTCAAGTTCATCAGATCATCGTGACGTCATCCAGGCGCCATTTTGTAAATATCATTTCATGATCATATCTTCTTAACGGAATATCATTTCTCATTCATACTTAGCATGATGAATATTCATATCAATCTGAATAATTTCATTCACTTAGACGCGCACGTACGCGTACGTCCGCGCGTCAGCGCGCGCGCAAAAATTAAAAATGCTCAGAATCGACTCATATTCATTTTGCACACGTTTCAGGCCATTTTAAGCATTTCAAAAATTTTCGCGCGTCCGCGTCCGCGCGCGCCATATTTGCGCGCGCACACCAAAGAAAACGTAAAAACACCGTTTTTTCACTTGATTTGCGATCCTAATACTTTTCTTAACAATTCACAACAATTGAAAGTCGATTTCAACTCCTCATAAGGCCGCACGCGCGCGTCAAAGTTCAAAATCCGTGCGCGCGTCTATGGGGCAAATAACGTAAAAACATGCAAAAACATGCCCTTTTGAAATCTGCCATAGCTCATTAAATAGCATGGGGACCCCCCAATTTTTTTGCATTTTCTGAAAGCCTATGAAATGGAGATTTGAATTCAAGAAAAAAAATTGAGCGTCGAGCAGTCGGAACATCGTCATATTCTCAGGTGAAATCAAAATTTCATTTTTTTCAATTATGACGTCATATTTTTTACCTTTAACCGAGACTGTGTCGTTTATTATTCATCAATTTTCGCTGAGATTTCGATATGTTGTAGGTGAGACAATTTTCTACAAATATGGTATTCATTGTTACTCATTTTGATGACGACATCATGGTCTAAATTCACAATTAAAGGTACCATGTCAATTTTTCTCATTTTACGTGTATTATCTATGGGACATGACCTTTATGTAATTCTTGATTCTACATTCTCCTCTTCTTTTATCAACATCTTCCTTATTTCTGCTTGATATTCGCCCATCTTTAAGTATGTTGCAGCTGAGAAAATTCTCTATCTTATGAATTCATATGTTTTTTAATCAAATGTCGAAAACATGTGAAATTTTGACTGGAAAACCTGATATTAGAATTCCGTTTTGAATCAACGTGTTATCTCTATGAGCTGTTTTCAGGTATACCTTCAAAGCACTTGCCTCACATGCTCAAGGTCCCTGGTTCGAGTCCCAGAGGGAAAGGGGCAATTTTTTTTTTCATTTGCTTTATTTTTACATGTTATATTACTATCCTCTTTAACTATATGATTACATACAGTCACAGTAGATGAAATAAACTGCTGATTTTGGCCCGTTATGACAATAGCAATGCACCGCACAGTAGTTTATGTATAACCCTATAGAAAATCTGATTCGTTAAGGTGAATTCAAGCTTTGGATCATCTTTCAAGTATTCTGCGATATCAAATCATCCAATTTCTATGACGTTAGTCCCCTATCGAGGCGTAAAAATTTTATCAAAAGTCTTACCAACGAATTTATCACAATCCATGTCGAAACCTAAAAGATGCCGACAGACCACCTAATTCGTCACGAGTCTATGACGAATTCTATTCTCGTCATTATTATTATCATTATCATTATTATTATCATCATCATTATTATGATGATCATGATGATCATAAGATGAATATCTGTACTGTATCATTTAACATTTTACTGCAAAGAGGACAATTGATATCTTCATAAGGTTTTTAAAATTATGAAATATTACTTTGCATCTATTTAATATGCCCTTTTATATATCTATATTTTGTATTATTAAAGTGCTAAAGGTGGCAACTTCTTACACAGCTTCTTGCTTTTTTTACAGTCTCCTCTATCCTGAGTTTTTATATTTTGTACTGAATTTTAATTCAATGTATTTTTGAACTATTTTGATATAAATAAATGAAATGAAATGAAAGTGACTTCATTTCCGGGCTGTACATTGTAATTCATTAGAGATTTTTTCATTTTTTTATTTTTTGTAAATCAGTCAAAAAGAATGCTTCAGCAGACATTCAGACTGTTTACTCAGACGTACGAAATGAAGAAAAAAAATGTTATGGAGAATATCGAAAATACTAAGGCTTTACGGTACACCATGTATTCTTTCTTGGAACTCTCGACGTTTCGTTAAGCATATTCTAATCCGTCCTAAGGAGAATGACAAGGTTGTACTTAGGAATTTTTTTTCCTGGGCGGGGGGGGGGGGGGGGGGCAAGAATACGAAAAATGTTCGAAGAAAACACGCAAGGGAGAGAGCGAAGCGACCGAGCTGGTCACAAGAGCACTTTTGCATTCTTGAAATTTAAATTATAGGATCTTGTGCAAACTTTGGGTGGATTTTTGGAAAATTTTCAAAAAAAAATCAGGATTGAAAATTTCTCGGGGGCAACTGCCCACTTACCCCCCCCCCCCCCCCCTGCATACGGACATGGGTATACATATTTCCCACCTGAAAATCATGTTATAAATTTCTTAGATAGGGCTTTCCCCCATAATTGAAGGAATCTAGTGTTAAATGGGTACTTGCACATGACGGAATATGAGTTATGTAGTAGTTTTTCTCAGCGGCTCGCTAACTCGCTTATAAATTCACTAACAATTCTCAATTCATGATTTGAATATTTTGCCCTTAAAGGCCTAATAGGTCAAATTGAAATTAAAATATATTCTGGAGACCTCAGGGCCTCACAGTCGTATGTGAGTTTGAAAGTCTTATTCTACTGGGGATTTTAATAGGCGCAGCATTGCTTTCTGTATTCTACCCTGTGAACTGTAAGCCCAGTTTTGATCATCCTTCTCTCACATCTCCTGCGTTCCCTTTCAGCGTTTCGTAGAGCATTTGTGTACCATGGCGCCTTAGGTCTCAGGGTGATCTCCTTGTCTAACAAAGGTGCATGTTGATCTAGTAACCGTCGTAGTTCTGCATCATATAGTCTGGTGAGTACTTCCAAGTTTTCTAAGTTGTCAAGTACATTGATGGCAAGATATCAATATTACTGTCTTTCAACTTACGAATTGACTTCCGGTCGCGAAGAGGCACTGGCCGTGCTATATGGAGACGACATTCTATGACTGAGTGATCTGACGGCAATGAGGAGCAGGATGTTACTGCTGACACAAGGTGGTCATCTGCCCGAGATATTATCAGATCTAAAGTGTGTCCCACTCTTGTGCGTAGAAAAGCTCACAAAGTTCTTAGGTCAAAGACCTCGAGAGTATCAAGAAACTTCAAAGAGTCTTTGTCTGTCGGAACGTCTACATGAAGATTGAAATCTCCTACAGGAAGAAGTCTTTGTCGGGTTATCAGAAGTATCTCCATGAGAACTGATAGTTCATTGATGAATCACTTGGAGAATTTCTCTTCTTCCTGCTTGTAGGGGGTCTGTAGATGAAACACTAGACGAAAAGCATTACCAACCCGCACTTACACGTACTCTTCGTTCATCCCAATCTGGCCTTTTACATATCCCACTATCAAAGAAATCCTGGGGGATCGAGCCATTTGCTCATGCCGGACCAGCCCTGTGGAATTCACTCCCACAGGAGCTGAGGAATGCCAAACTCTTTTAACTTCCTTCAAGGGCAACCTGAAATCCCCTTTGTTCACACTAAGCAGGTACTAGGTTGAAGACAGACATTTTTTTTTTTAAAGCGCCTTGAGCATTTAATCAAAATGGAAAAGACGCTATATAAATCATATGTATATTATTATTATTATTAAAGATGACCCATTAGCTGAATACACTGTTAAATCAATGTACTCTGAAGATACCACTTGGATATGAGAATTTCTGGTGACATTAAAACTTCCTCCGTAACAGCACTCCTACCCGCCCCCTTTGGTATCAGAGCGTGGGAACATGGTGGTAACTCATAGTCGGAAGTGTTATCCTGATCTGTGGTCAGTGTATGGTTTATCTCTTTCTGTACTAGCTAGCCATGTTTCCGCGACAACAAGGATGTCAGTATGGCTTGACAATGACATAATCACACAAGGCAGTACATGCCCCTTTCGCATTCAAAGACCGATCATTCCACATTAACTTGACCGAAAACTTGGCTGATGTGTAGGCCTACATCTCGTTGTTCCCTCATAGAAACATATAACCTGGATTTATTCTGTTTGTTTCCCTTTGTTTTGATATGCATAAGGGTGTTATAAACAAGCAGGCAAAGGTTCCTCTACCAAGTGGTCTGTTTCCCCATTAAACCCTTTGGGCTACCTTCGGGATAAATCACACTTTCATTTTGATATTCAACAATTTTAACGAAAATTAAGGGAATCTGAACAATGACCTTTTTAGTTTCAACCAATTCCTCTCTTGCTCAAAAAAAAAAAAAAAAAAATCATGTCTTTTTTCATGATAGAGATTATCACGAGCTGAGCTCCTATTTCTATCCAAATAAATGGATCAGCCAGAATACCTTCAGCCATAGAGTTAATGCCTTCAGCATCCATTCATTCACTTGTGTGTGAAAAAAAACCCTCGTGAATAATATGTGTATATGATGAAGACCACCCCCCCCCCCCAACACCAAAGATGGAATTCCCCGGAATCTAATTGCGTTTTCAACCACCGCTACAATGCACTACCATCGCGTGATCTCACACAGCACACGCGTACCGTATATCAAATAATCAAAGGGTCCACCCCGAATGTATGCATTCATGAAACGAACCCTGGTGTGTGCGTCGGCATTACCTGCCAACCAGTTAGGGGAATTAATGTTTCCTAATTTTTGACTGCCAAATCTTGAAGCTAAATTTCTCTCTTTTTCTCAACACTTACATGTAAAAAGTATACGAAATAAATTTGTGTGGTTAATTATTTTCCAAGAGGTAGGGCCTATTTCTAATTTTTGCTGTACAAGGTTGGCGGGTATGCGTCTCGTTCAATCCCCGATTATTGGTTCGTGGTTCTTTGTGTTTGTTGCATTTACACATTCCTTTTTCGGCCCTGTCAGAAATAATAGAAAACATGAATCTTTGCAATAATTTTTAGCATGTGGGTGTATTCAAAGAAAACGGCGGGTATGCGTCTCGTTCAATCCCCGATTTTGGTTGCGTGGTTCTTTGGATTTGTGCATTTACACATTCCTTTTTCGCCCTGTCAGAAATAATAGAAAATATGAATATAATCTTTGCAATAATTTTAGCATGTGGGTGTATTCAAAACAAATTTCTCATTGATAGTTACAATGAGACTGCAAAAGCTGGTTTAGTGGAGACAATATGTAGTGTGTTGGTTTGTCGATCCCGAGCCGTCCTTTAGAGAACTCAGAGGAGGAAATGGAAGATTGACGTACTTATCCAGGTATTCCGAGGAGCGGAAAGTGTTGAGACAGACTGTGAGTATACTAGTTTTTAGATTTCATTTGCATGTGCGGCTGTATATAAATGATCTGGAAACAGGGTGTACATGTACATAAGCGTGTGTCATGACAGTCATCATTCTAAGCAAGGAAAACAAAACAGAATGCCCGTCTTCATAGAATAGAATGTTAGAAATACTATAGTTAGTCCGTATTATGCAGGGTATTAAGATCGTACAGGCAGTGCTGCTTTCTTTGAATCTCGTCTTGATCAAAATAATGTTTGGAATGGTGCAAGTCTACCAACATGTCATCACTCTGTACATAGCAGAAAGGAAAATCATTCCCGTTGTACATAGTTCTCATTAGTCCTTTTGTTTGTAAGGCTGGTTTGTTGTTGTTGTTGTTCTTCTTCTCTTTGGCTAATAGTTGAAATGAATCCGGGCCGATGTTTACTAGGAAGCAGGGTAAAACTACTCTCTTTAGAACTGCTGTTTCATAACATATAGTTTCATATTACATCTCAGAACGCTGCAACCATATGAAATAGATTTGTCTCATGTTTGTTTGATGTGTGCGTTTGGTCATGTGATGATGATGTGTGTGTGTGTGATATACAATTCTTAGAAGGATTTTGGCATTTTACGTTCACAAGATTGAGATGAATGTTGCATGGCAGATGCACAGAGTGAACGATTCAAAGAGATATCACCTTCCAGTGGTTAATTTCATGACATCTTAATAAACAATCTAAGAATAAAGCATATCTCTTTTGAAAAAAAAAAATGCCTTTTTGGAGGTAGACTGAGGTTCAACTACAGTATACGTGCTCTTCAAAGTATTGTGAATAGTGTAACTTCACTGTCAATATTGCAACATTCATTCACACAGAAGGAGGTTTTAATACATTTTGTTTCACGGTTTTCCAATTTAGAATCAGTTCCCTGTGGTGGATACATTGGAATTTACTTCTGTAATCAATTTTTTTTTAACGTATTTCTTATATTTTGTAGGATAACCACAACCTCTGATTATGCCGTTGTAAAGCATTAAACCAACAATATACGGTAGGGCTATTAGAATCAGAGGCACCATCTAAAATGAAATAATATAAAATAACAAACCCAACATATACCCCCCTCCCTACGCCCCACAATTATGATATTCAATATGAATGACCTTTCAAAACATGGCAATGCTTCTCTCTCCCCTCCCATTCTTCCCATGCACTTTAAACATCATCTGAATGAACAAAGGGGTAAACAAAATATGTAATTACTTTTTTTTCCATAACGTTTTTATTAGAGATTTCATTCAAAATAAACATCAATACATCCATATAAATCAATATAAGCAAAATAATATAATACAAGTCTTCATTTTGTTTCCATAGCATATTTCCGTAGATAAGACATCCATAATGAGTAAGAGAAGAAGAAACAAGAGGAATGAAACCCCTTATATTGTATATAATATATATGAAAAAAATACGTGCATACACACATACACCTTTATCACCCCTCCCCGACCCCCCCCCAAAAAAAAAAAATACATCTGCACACACATCCATCGACCACACGACACACACCCCCACACACAGGCACCCGCCGACTGCTTTCAGTCTTGATGAATTGAATCTGAAGATAAATGCCTTGACACTAGTTGTATTTTAATGCTTTCCAATTTTTGTAGATGTTTACCTAGTTTGTTCTTTTTATAGCTAACTCTTTTTCCTCATCCTTATATTCCCATATATTTAAACAATCTATCTAACTCTGGAATTGCACTCTCTGACCGTGACCGACTTAATTGTAAAAATTAATGTATTGCAGCACTTAATCCTGTGAGTTTCCCAGTATTCCAACATGAACAGTTTCCCACTGTACGTTTTGTAGTTCTACAAGCCCAAATCTTTTAATCACTCCCTCCCACAGGGCTTGACATATACACAGTACCAAAATAAATGCAAATATGACTCCGTCATTTGTTTACAGAAAGAAACACTGGTCGTCTTCAAAAAAAACCCAAACTTAATAAACGTTCTTTTGTATAAATTGCTCCGTGGAGCAATTGTAGTGAAATTCCTTAATCTTTAACAAAAGAGATGTGATTCTGGGTTTTATAAATATATCTTTAGTTTTCTTTTTGAGAATTCAAAATCATTTTGACCATCCCGAATTTTTAAAATGTATGAACGTTGCAAGTGTTATAAAATGATCGTAGACCTTTTTGATGATACGTCTTTCAATAGGATCGTATTTTCAGATATATTAAAAGTAATATTAAAATCTCGTACATCTACTGAGTAGTAGTTGTCTAACCCCCATCAAATTTACCGCTCTTTAAAATAACATTACACATTTCCCAAATCTTAGCTATGTTATCACTACATAGACCTAAATCTGAAAGTATGCCAATGGTCTGATTTGAAATCAAACAATATGAAAGATGGTAATTTCCATATTTAACAAACTTATCATTACAATAACATTCTCTTATAACTAATTATTTTGGTGTGGATTGTGGAAACTTGAATAAGCACAGCCCTAGTCATGATCTATGGAAAGAAAGCGTAACATTTTTGAGCACTGTGCACATTTTGTTTCGATGCCTGCTACACGTATTTGCTTCATGTATTTTCAGAAGAATAACAACATGCTTATCCACTGAAAAAAGCTCAGATGTCACTTTAAAAGTGCATGTATTTTCTTTCAAGTTAGAGTAATCATATTGATATAAAATTACACAGCATTCTAAACATTTGTAAACTAATCCCATAAAAACATTGCAATGTTTTCTCATCATACAGGTAACAGGGCTATCCTATACATGTACATGTATTATAAAATTCTGAAGTCAAATCTTATATAATCCACATCATAATTTGGTTTACTTTTTTCTCCATTCCCAGACAAAATATTGTCTTCTGTACAGAAATGAAATAGAATATAGATGGATGCTTATCTTGTTGTTTTCCAAACATGCTAAACCTAGAGCACTAGTATTGTTACTCTATAAACACAAAAAAATGTAACTCCCCCCTAATTCAAAATAGCATACTTTTTAACAAAGACGTTTTTAGGAAAATAATTTGGCAGGAGTGTTCCTACACTTTTGACTAACTTTGTTTTGAAAATGAGATTGATATGTCAAATCATGCATGAGTGAGGAGATATTAAAGGCAAAAATGT
>CM057164.1:26338081-26353081 GCA_029962745.1 Echinometra lucunter
GAGAGAGGAGCATTGCCATGTTTTGAAAGGTCATTCATATTGAATATCATAATTGTGGGGCATAGGGAGGGGGGCATATGTTTGGGTTTGTTATTTTATATTATTTTATATTATTTTATTTTAGATGGTGCCTCTGTCTCTAATAGCCCTACCGTATATTGTTGGTTTAATGCTATACAACGGCATAATCAGAGGTTGTGGTTATCCTACAAAATATAAGAAATACGTTTAAAAAAATGATTACAGAAGTAAATTCCAATGTATCCACCACAAGGAACTGATTCTAAATTGGAAAACCTCCTTCTGTGTGAATGAATGTTGCAATATTGACAGTGAAGTTACACTATTCACAATACTTTGAAGAGCACGTATACTGTAGTTGAACCCCAGTCTACCTCCAAAAAGGCATTTTTTTTTTTCAAAAGAGATATGCTTTATTATTAGATTGTTTATTAAGATGTCATGAAATTAACCACTGGAAAGTGATATCTCTTTGAATCGTTCACTCTGTGCATCTGCCAACATTCATATCTCAATCTTGTGAACGTAAAATGCCAAAAGCCTTCTAAGAATTGTATATATCACACATGCATCCTCACATGACCAAACGCACACATCAAACAAACATGAGACAAATCTATTTCATATGGTTGCAGCGTTCTGAGATGTACATAATGAAACTATATGTTATGAAACAGCAGTTCTAAAAAGGAGTAGTTTTACCCTGCTGCCTAGTAAAACATCGGCCCGGATTCATTTCAACTATTAGCCAAAGAACAACAACAACAACCAACCAACCAACCTTACAAACAAAAGGACTAATGAGAACTATGTACAACGGAAATGATTTTCCTTTTCTGCTATGTACAGAGTGATGACATGTTGGTAGACTTGCACCATTCCAAACATTATTTTGATCAAGACGAGATTCAAAGAAAGCAGCACTGCCTGTACGATCTTAATACCTGCATAATACGGACTAACATAGGATGTTCTAACATTCTGTTCTTATGAAGACGGGCATTCTGTTTTGTTTTTCTTGCTTTACAATAATGACTGTCATAACACACGCTTATGCACATGTACACTCATACACCCTGTTTCCTGATCATTTATATACAGCCGCACATGAAATTGAAATCTAAAAACTAGTATACTCACAGTCTGTCTCACCTTTCCCGCCTTCTGGAATACCTGGATACGTCAATATTCCATTTCCTCCTCTGAGTTCACTAAAGACGGCTCGGGATCGACAACCAACACACTACATATTGTCTCCACTAAACCAGCTTTTGCAGTCTCATGTAACTATCAATGAGAAATTTGTTTGAACACACCCACATGCTAAAATTATTGCAAAGACTACATTTCATATTTTCTATTATTTCTGACAGGGCGAAAAAGGAATGTGTAAATGCACAAACAAAAAGAACCACGAACCAATAATCGGGGATTGAACGAGACGCATACCCGCCGTTTTGTTTGATACACCCACATGCTAAAATTATTGCAAAGACTAGATTTCATATTTTCTATTATATCTGACAGGACGAAAAAGGAATGTGTAAATGCACAAACACAAAGAACCACCAACCAATAATCGGGGATTGAACGAGACGCATACCCGCCAACCTTGTACAGCAAAAATTAGAAATGGGCCTACCTCTTGGAAAAATGATTAGCCACACAATTTATTTCGTATACTTTTTACATGTAATTATTGAGAAAAAGAGAGAAATTTAGCTTCAAGATTTGGCAGTCAAAAATTAGGAAACATTAATTCCCCTAACTGGTTGGCAGGTAATGCCGACGCACACTCCAGGGTTCGTTTCATGAATGCATACATTCGGGGTGGACCCTTTGATTATTTGATATACGGTACGCGTGTGCTGTGTGAGATCACGCGATGGTAGTGCATGTAGCTGTGGTTGAAACGCAATTAGATTCCGGGGAATTCCATCTTTGGTGTTGAGGGGGGGGGGGGGTGGTCTTCATTATATACACATATTATTCACGAGGGTTTTTTTTTTCACACATAAGTGAATGAAATGGATGCTGAAGGCATTAACTCTATGTCTGAAGGTATTCTGGCTGATCCATTTATTTGGATATAAATAGGAGCTCAGCTCGTGATAATCTCTATCATGAAAAAAGACATGATTTTTGTTTGTTTGTTTTTTTTTTAGCAATAAAGGAAATGTCATTTTGGTTGAAACTAAAAGGGTCATTGTTCCGATTCCCTTAATTTTCGTTAAAATTGTTGAATATCAAAACGAAAGTGTGATTTATCCCGAAGGTAGCCCAAAGGGTTTAATGGGGAAACAGACCACTTGGTAGAGGAACCTTTGCCTGCTTGTTTATAACACCCTTATGCATATCAAAACAAAGGGAAACAAACAGAATAAATCCAGGTTATATGTTTCTATGAGGGAACAACGAGATGTAGGCCTACACATCAGCCAAGTTTTCGGTCGAAGATCAAGTTAATGTGGAATGCTTGGTCTATGAATGCGAAAGGGACATGTACTGCCTTGTGTGATTATGTCATTTCAAGCCATACTGACATCCTTGCTGTCGCGGAAACATGGCTGACTAGTACAGAAAGAGATAACCATACACTGACACAGATCAGGATAACACTTCCGAACTATGAGTTCCACCATGTTCCACGCTCTGATACCAAAGGGGGCGGGATAGGAGTGCTGTTACGGAGAAGTTTTAATGTCACCAGAAATTCTCATATCCAAGTGGTATCTTTAGAGTACATTAATTTAACAGTGAATTCAGCTAATGGGTCATCTTTTCGTCTAGTGTTCATCTACGGACCTCCTACAAGCAGGAAGGAGAGAAATTCTCCAAGTGATTTCATCAATGAACTATCAGTTCTCATGGATACACTTCTGATAACCCGGCAAAGACTTCTTCCTGTAGGAGATTTCAATCTTCATGTAGACATTCCGACAGACAAAGGCTCTTTGAAGTTTCTTGATACTCTCGAGGTCTTTGACCTTAAGAACTTTGTGAGCTTATCTACGCACAAGAGTGGCCACACCCTAGATCTGATAATATCTCGGGCAGATGACCACCTTGTGTCAGCAGTAACATCCTGCTCCTCATTGCCGTCAGATCACTCAGTCATAGAATATCGTCTCCATATAGCACGGCCAGTGCCTCTTCGCGACCGGAAGTCATTTCGTAAGTTGAAAGACAGTGATATTGAAGAATTTAAACACAACATGTCAAACTCTGCTCTTGCCGTCAATGAACATGACAACTTAGAAAACTTGGAAGCACTCACCAGACTATATGATGCAGAACTGCGACGGTTACTAGATCAACATGCACCTTTGTCAGGCAAGGAGATCATCCTGAGACCTAAGGCGCCATGGTACACAAATGCTCTAGGAAAGACTAAAAGGGAACGCAGGAGATGTGAGAGAAGGATGATCAAAACTGGGCTTAAAGTTCACAGGGTAGAATATAGAAACCAATGCTGCGCCTATTACAATCCCCAGTAGAATATAGAAAGCAATGATGCGCCTATTACAATCCCCAGTAGAATAAGACTTTCAAACTCACATACGACTGTGAGGCCCTGAAGGTCTGAAGGCCTCCAGAATATATTTGAATTTCAATTTGACCTTTTAGGCCTTTAAGGGCAAAATATTCAAATCATGAATTGAGAATTGTTAGTGAATTTATAAGCGAGTTAGCGAGCCGCTGAGAAAAACTACTACATAATTCATATTCCGTTATGTGCAAGTACCCTGTTAACACTAGAATCCTTCAATTATGGGGGAAAGCCGTATCTAAGAAATTTATAACATGATTTTCAGATGGGAAATATGTATACCCATATCCGTATGCAGGCCGGGGGGGGGGGGAGTGGGCAGTTGCCCCGAGAAATGTTCAATCCCGATTTTTTTTTCTGGAAATTTCCAAAAATCCACCCAAAGTTTGCACAAGATCCTATAATTTATATTTAAAGAATGCAAAAGTGCTCTTGTGACCAGCTCGGTCGCTTCGCTCTCTCCCTTGCGTGTTTCTTCGAACATTTTTCGTATTCTTGCCCCCCACCCCCGCCCAGGCTTGTCATTCTCCTGAGGACGGATAACAATATGCTTAACGAAACGTCGAGAGTGAGTAGGTCCTTTTCAGGGGGGCGTTTCATGAAACAATTAGTCGGTGGTTTTCACCGACTAATTTGCTTTCAGCCAATCAGATGCGAGTATTTTCAGTAGCTTATAACATTTGTCGGTGATTTTCACCGACAAAATTCTTCATGAAACGCTCCCCAGGACCAAGACCACACACATTTCCAAGAAAGAATACATGGTGTACCGTGAAGCCTTAGTATTTTCGATATTCTCCATAACATTTTTTTCTTCTTCATTTCGTACGTTTGAGTAAACAGTCTGAATGTCTGCTGAAGCATTCTTTTTAACTGATTTACAAAAAATAAATAAATGAAAAAAATCTCTAACGAATTACAATGTACAGCCCGGTAATGAAGTCACTTTCATTTCATTTCATTTTTTTCTATCAAAATAGTTCAAAAATACATTGAATTAAAATTCAGTACAAAATATGAAAACTCAGGATAGAGGAGACTGTAAAAAAAGGAAGAAGCTTTGTAAAAAGTTGCCACCTTTAGCACTTTAGTCATACAAAATATAGATATATAAAAGGGCATATTAAACAGATGCAAAGTAATATTTCATAATTTTAAAAACCTTATGAAGATATCAATTGTCCCCTTTGCAGTAAAATGTTAAATGATGCAGTATAGATATTCATCATATGATCATCATGATCATCATAATAATAATGATGATGATAATAATAATGATAATGATAATAATGATGATGATAATAATGCTATGACACAGTGATGAAAATAGTAGGAAAAATAATGATTACAATGATGAAATATCGAAGTGATATAAGCGCCAATGATAAAGTGAAGAAAGTGTCTGGGCTCATACTCGTAATATCTTTTCGACATGAAATAACTTTTCTTCGAGCATTAATTTATCTAAATTCCCACTACAAAACAATATTTTTTTTGCACAAATGATATGGCTATACTGCAACCGACATGACAGAGAGGGAATATTGTACATCCTCATTCTCTTCATCCAAAGCACATGTAAAAAAAAAAAAAAATTCTAAAACATAGTCTATGTATCTTTTCTGATAAAAATATGACGCACTTTTCATGAAAGTTACAATGGTAAGCCGTGCGTCTTAACTCTATGCTTAAATGTTCAAATTTCGGAATACATGTATACGACTGTTTGTTGGTAACAAATGCAAAGAAATTGTTTGACTAAAAATCAAACAAGAAATGGCTAACACTTATACGCGGTCAAAACAATATGAAGTAAAGTGCGCAATCTGTGTATGAAAATAGGCGAACTTCAGTAAATTATTTAAAGGCCATACTCTTCACTAATGGTACAAAACTTGCATGACGTCATAGTAAAATCCAAAATATAATCAATTTTTCTTGATTTTAGAAGTATTATGAAAACTACTGACTGACTGATCTAATTGCTTCGCCTCTAAGCGGTTTTTTTTTCCCCCAACAGATTACAGAATGTAATGTCACCAGTGTTGAAATACATAATTTAAATGTGTTTCTGACATCAGCATCACTGCATAATATTCCACATCGACTATTATATTATATTGGATGGCTCTGAATGGGATACCAGAGAATATTCCACGATTTAGGGCCAATATTGCACGAATCGAAGATGAGTGCAATATTGGCCCTAACGAGTGGAATATTCCTGGTATTCCATGAAATAATGCCATCCAATATAATTATTATTTTCTATACCCAACAAGAAAGGGATTTGAAATTCAATAAAAGTCATTTCAGCAACTAAAAAGGGACGCCATCATACATTTATTTTGATCACACAAGTTTGACCTCTTTATGACGTCATCAAAGTGTCTTTGTGTATTGTGTGTATTGCGTATCCGCGCATTGTAATCCTTATTGCGCATGTTTGTTTCATTGCGCGCACGCGAAGAGACCATGCAATATCGCATGATATTGCACGGCAAATTTTGTACATGAACCTATGGGGAATTCGGCGTTTTATACAATATGCTCTGATATTGCACAGACAAATCATATGGTCTGATGCCCCTTGTCTGCGCAGTGCCCAAGTCTGCGCATACGCGTAACGGCGCGATTCTAACATCACAAAAGACGCAACGAACACAATCATCTTTAAATCAATTTTAGCAATATGTATCACTGAAAAAATGACGAAAAATGGGCGAAAGGCGTCTATTTTATGTGTTTTTTACTCACATGCCTTGAAAATGCCACTTTCATGCAAAAAATCCCGAACTGCGTGTAAAGTGAATGAGTGCGCAGACAAGGGCACCTTCCTCTTTTTAGCGTCAAATTTACTCCATCGCCTTTTCTTGTAAAAATCACATTGTTTTTGTTCAGATTTCGATGAGATTTTCGGCACAGTTACTCCCTAGGATATGAGAATTAAAATCAGGTCAGCCATTAGAGGAATACAAAAAGGAAAGTTTGTCAATTTTAAGTGAAATATTAGGTGCGCAGACAAGGGTCCCCCCATCATACAGACAAAAAATATGTGTTTTTAATGCGCCGCAAAAATGCCCTAAATAGATAATGATATGAGCTATTTAATGGTGACTATGATATGTTGAGACGCAATAAGAGAGGATGCTCGAGAATTATCCAGAGCGCTGCCTATCATGCCTATACTGGCGTTAGACAACACCTGGAGTATGCAACTAGTCTTTGCGACCCACGTGAGGCCAAGTACATTAATCAGTTGAAAATGGTCCAGCGTATCGAAACCAGATTCGTCTGCAATACTTGCGACCAACATGCTATAGTCATGATAGTGTTACCAATATTAAGATCAACGATCCGGACTGGGATACACTCGAGCATAGACGCGACCAACATGCTATAGTCATGATAGTGTTACCAATATTAAGATCAACGATCCGGACTGGGATACACTCGAGCATAGACGAGAAGTCGCGAGACTTGCTCTTATGAAACAGGTCCGGAGAAGAGATTCAGAAATCACTAAGTTGTTAACATCTCTGGCTGTCTCAGGATCATGACGATCAACAACTAGCAATAGCCAAAAGGTGGAAAGACCTACTGCATGACAGATGCCTTCAAGTTCTTCTTCTTCCCTGCACGTACATGTAAAGACTTGAATAGGTTACCACATAACATACCTTGACACACTTAACACTCATAGCATTAAAACATATAAATCAAGCAAAGATCACTTTAGTCCATGATAACTTAACCCTCACCGGTGTTGATATGGACTAGCAAGTCTGCTGACACGTCCCCTCTCTCTAAAAAGTGTGGGAGGATACATACCGCCCCCCCCCCCCCCCGGGATTGACGCCAATGACATGAATGAGAAGAAGTAAGGTTGGCATGATTACAGTTTTACTGAACAGACAATGCAGTCGAATGATAAGTATACAGTTCATGATGGCAGACACATTTTATACTACTATGGATTTATAAAACCTTTCTTACCGAGCGCAACACTGACTTGAATACCAAGGCAAGCACTCGCGGGAATTCACATTCTATAACAGTCTTTCGATATCAGTCTGGATCGGTTTTGGTTTTCTTCTATGCCCTTGCGGTTTTTCGGGGTTTTTTTTTCTTTCGTTTTTTTTTTTTTTTTTTTTTTTTTGTCCCCTTAAGATTTGTAGACATTTCCTAGCGGCGAACCAATATACTCAAAAATCCTATCTAACTGGGCTTCAAATGTTTTAGAAAAAGTGGATGAGTCATTCATGAGGGAGATTCTTGAAATGTTAGTGGCAAATCACAGTTTCCTTGCGTGAGGCGCAGGTCCTGGTTATGCCTAGGTCACAAATCCACCGGGCCCCGTACGATTTTCCAACCCGGCGGCTTGCCGTGGATTTTAGAGACCGTGCGGGTCCCTTTCGATTTTCATTTCTACGGCGTTTATGGTCACATATTCCAAGGGACCCGGTCGATGCTCGTTAAAAATTGGTGGAGTGTAATCGCAAGGCACCCGTCAACAAACCGTAAGGTTGCCGGTCGGGTGCCGTACGGTAAGCTTCTGTGTTCCGATGAACAGGTGCCCGGTTGGGGCCTGGCGGGGGTCCTTATGGCGCCCGGCCAGCGCCCTGCCGGGTGCAGTGCGTTGCACTGTTTGCGTATATAATTATATTCATATTTAATCAGAACATGTCGGTTCGGTGGAATCTCAACATAAATATTGCGCATAAGAAGCTTTTTATTTATTGTACACACTCTCAAAACACTCTCAAAACACTGGTAAAAAATATAAAGTTGGTTAATACATGAACCGACCAACTGTTGGTTAAAAGAAAATTGCGTGTAAAACGAATGGAGATTTCTCTTAGCCAACAGTTGGCCGGTTCATATATTAACCAACCTTATATTTTTTACCAGTATTTTGAGAGTGCAAGTGCAGACAATAGTAGCTGCAAAGTACACGATTTGTCAAAGTGCAATATTGACAGATTCCCTTCTTCTTGTGTTAATTTGCCCTCCTTTTTTTTCTTTGACGATAGTCCCCTATCTATTCTTGTCCCCCCACGTTTGGCTACATAGAGTATCTGAACCTGTCAGAGGGGGGGGGGGTGGGGGAGGAAGGGAGCAATACTTAATATGAGCGAATGGTGACGGTGACAAATACGACATTTTCAAAAGGGGACGAGGGCCAGGCCACTGGCAACGATTTTTTCACAGGGGTGCTGAACCCCAAAGTCGCCTGTTAGGTTGAATTTCAATATTCGGGGGAAGGCGGGCGGGGGGGGGGGGATGTGCTATACCATTAGATTTTCCCTACATAATTCCGGCCTTAAAAATCCTTTATCCTTTTCACTTGTGCTGTAATGAGCACTAAAAGCTGACTTTGGCAGAAAGAGAAAAGGAGAGAGAGAGATCGAGGGCAATGTCACTCACTGTATATATCAAACGGATGGATTCAATGCCGCCGTGAGGGGGCAGCACTGGCAATTGTTACATCAATCGGTCCCCGTACGGCAGGTGCCCGGTGTTGGACATATCACCCGGGACCCTTGAGGGGCCCGTGAGGGAACCGCAGGATAGCCCTGCGGCAGCCTTGAGCACCGCAAGGCGACAGTCAATATTTTTTTCACGAGAAACGGCAGGAAAAATCGTGCGGAGACCTCCAGGCCACCGGCCGGAGCCCGCACGGGACCCATAAGGTGCCACCACGGGCCTTCTACGGGCTTTCTATGGCTTAACGGTGAGATGAAAACGCCGGAAGAATTGGGAGCAGCGAGTTCAGCACTGCGGCGCTCGTACGGCTAGTGAAAATTTCCCGGTACCCGTGGGGGCCGTAGGGACCCTGGACGGGCACCGAACGAAATTGGCCAAAACGCGGATATGTGAAAGCCCCGTTATCGTGTCGCAGAAAATTTGAACATATTCATAAACTTGCATGGCATATTTTCCCTTAGAATAGTCAAAGTCTCGTGGCGGATGTTGCGATTTAAAGTGAGTTGGAAAATGCGAGAAATGTGAGACCACTTTGTCTTAAAAAAAAAAATAAAAAAAAAATATATATATATATATGACCATTCTGCACCCTCACCTCCTTCTGACTTATTGTACATAGTCATCATCCCAGTATAGCATCCAGTATCTCAACAGCATCTCAACAAGTAACAAGTAGCAAGTGACGGGTTGGCGAAATATGAACATGAATTGAGACTTATCGGGAAAAAACCCCTGTGATATCAAAGCTAAGAATAGTGAAATGGTTCGTAGTAATATTTGATCGTGCTTTGATGGAATATAACTGCTATTTATTTAGACAATATTTTCCAAAAACCTGATTAATCCTCAGAGTGGATGGATTCAAAAGATGGTTCTCTTTTTTGATTTCCCAAAGATTTCTTTCTAGTTATCAGTGTCAGAAGTGCCCGATTAGGAATGTTTTTACAAGAGGAGCTTCTCATGGTTACCTAGAAGAAAGAAGCTCGATGTATGTTACGAAGTTAAATGTGAAAGTACTTTGTTTTGCTGAGAATTTTGAGGGGGCCCCAACGGAATAACTATAACAAGTTGTATACTTAGATTTTCCCTCGTAATTATGTTCAAGGCCTTTTCCCCTTTGACTGTGCCGTAATATTTTGCCTATAGAAAATTACCTTCAATCGTTTGGAAGTTTTACGCTTTTCTTTATGTCTTTGGAAAGTACCGCATTAATAAGACAATTTTCTCACAAAAGGACAAACTTGAATACTAAAATCAAAGTTTACAACACCCTTTATAACCTTGACATAAAAACTGTGCAGGCAATTTTTTTTTTTTTTTTTTTTTTTTTTTTGGGGGGGGGGGCTATTACAGAGAATTGGTCTTTAACTATTTCAAACACTGGATATGCATACTGTTAACCTGCTCACGATTCTTGGCAAAGTACACTTAGTGCAGGAATTGTACCATACTTTAATAGGCATTATGATCACAAATATCAAAACAGTAATTGATCTTCAGATTAAAGACATATCAAATACGAACATATCTATTTTCATTTGCAGCACGTACAATTTGACAATATATTTAGATATCTCCTTACTGACCACGTTATCAGTGTGAAAGATTCTGTCATTGCCTTTTGTCACAATGATAAATAGAAAAAGTTGTTTTCATTATGCATTCATGCACTCATAACATCAAGACTAAGTAGTCTATTAATTCAGACTACATTACCATGATTACATTTCACCCTATACAACATTGCAGTAAAATAATAAACGACATTCGCAACGATTTATAGTCAATGTGCTTATATCACAATATCACAATATCACAATATCGAAACTATATAAAGCAAGCATGCTTTCAACATTTGATTTAAGCATTATACTGTATAGGCCATTTGTATATCTGCAACTATTGTAGAGTTTTAACTCATCAGCTCTCAAGATTTCAGCCCAACTTCTATGCCAAGGATTTGAAGGAGAATGAAACCCAGGCATCATTGTGCTCTTAGTGAATAAAGATGACCAAGAAGAGTAAACGGTGAAAGTTTGAGCAAAATCGGACAATCTCTTCAAGAGCTATGAATATTGAAAGTTTCAGTAAATCCCTATTATGGAGATCCTTGAGTTGGCAACTTTGCAACCATCTGTGATGTCATCGTGGACAACTTTCCATTCATTTTGTACATAATTTTTCCCCAAAAAAATGATTTAGATGAAATTTCAAATTAGGAATCAAGACAATTCTTCCCAAAATGCGTGCAGAATTGATGCAGCCATGTAATATTAAAACAATATATCAAAAGAATTTCTATTTTTCTTGAAAATGAAGAAAGCGTGAAATTTTGTGTACAAAATGAATACAGAGTTGTCCACGATGACATCAAAGTTGCCAACTCAAGGATCCCCATCATAAGGATTTACTTAAACTTTCAAAGTTCATAACTCTTGAATTGATTGTCCGATTTTGCTCAAACTTTCACGGTTTACTCTTCTTGTTCTCCTTCATTCACTGGAAGCACACGGATGTCTCGGTTGCATTCTTTTTACAAATGCTTTGAACATTTTGAGCAATTCAAGCAGTAACAAAAGGATGTTTTGTTTTTAATGGCAACGTAGCATTATAATGACTTTCATCTCACTCTGTTCAATAAAAATCAACACCAATTACAAATGAAATCTTTAATGCACGTATACACATTGAGCAAGTAGATAAAATAAAAAAAAGTGAACTTATATAGTCCTCTTTTCTTTTTTTTTTTATAGGAAAGTAATCATACCAACCTGGTTTTCTCTATTGCACTGAAGAAAAGCAATGTAATCGCGTTTATAAAAATGTAATCGATCCGCAGAGCTGACTCCCCTTAACGATGGAGAAATATCTCTAATTTCATCATGAAAATTTACTTAATATTATTTTCCCGAAGTATTTATTAAGATGCCTCGCTTTCTTCTCAACCTCTTACCACTCTTACCACGGTGGATTTGTAATTTAGGTAATGGTTATTGACAATGTTTTTCTCTAACTTCTAATTCATCATCTACCAATGTGGTTTTCTTTACCTCAAACAAACCATTTTTAAAGAGAGTCGCCTTATGTGGAGACTGAATGCGAGCAAGAAACATTTTCGAGAGGAAGACGCAAAAAGATAGCCACTGAGTTGAAAGAGACAATTTGTTCCTATATAGAGCTGATCATTCGTATTCAAAAGCTATCTGAACTATCTGAAACAGCATCTATTGTTGGTTCTGGAGGGCACGTTTTACCTAAGTCTAAGGCATAATTTCGACAGAGTTCTGCACAATCTGCACGCTCCATCCGTTGAAAAGCCTTGGCCAAGTCATGGAGGGTCTGAATCTTCTGCCCAGACTCTGCGAGTTTGATCAGCTCTTCAGTCGGGTTCTTGCAATCCTCTAGTGATGTGATGTATTCACCAAGTCCAAGAACATCGGCCAGACCTTTCCAGTCCTTGAGAACTGGGCTCTCTTTATTCATCAAGATTGCCAGCTTGTGGCGCAGCTTCACTGGAACGATAGTAGACATTGCGACAAGAGTTGGGTTATTAGTATTCCCACAGGGCTGGTTTATTGTCACCTTGTCGACGTAGATCGCAAAATTTGTTGTCCTGTCTTGCATCCTCCCCCCTTGTACCATTCTTTGCAGTATGTTTGGCATGGAACCTTCTGGAGCTATAGCGCCGATTTGTTCTCCGGCTACAGCTGTTGACAAAGATATAGGTTGAAGTAAAAATGGTTAATCTTCAACATTCAACAAAATAAGAGAGACAAAAAGAGTAGAGTATGAGGTATAAAATTTCTCCAAAAAGTCCACCCCATTGCTTTTCACTGCGTATCGAAAGAAAGTGCATGCAAACCAATTTTGTATCCAATTGTGCTTATCAGAACAACGTAATCATTCCTAAGAATGTCTGAAGAAAATTATATTACTGAATAGGTGTTTGGTACTGCAAACGCGGAAAATAGCATTGAACACGGACATACTGAAGCTTTTCGACATGCACTCATCAGAGTAAAATCGCATGAATGAAAAGAAGGCCAGACTCGACACAATATCATAGAAGCGAGGAAACAAAACGTGCGTAAAATGACGAGCTATGATACGCTGTCAAGGTAAACAAAATTAGCCTTGCTGCCAGCCGGCTACTCAAATAATTATATTAGACTGAAAATGTTAAGAATGTTTGAAAAAAGAAGGAAGGAAACTGGAATTTTGTTTTGAAGCTTACCGCTAAAAGATTTGTAAATATATATGTACATCTCTTCGTTATAATTACCAGCATTTCCCAGCTTCATTTCATCCAGCTCTAAAGCTGTCGAGTCAAGCTCATCAATTATCTCAGGAGGAGGAGGAGGAGGAGGAGGAGAAGGAGGAGGAGGAGAAGGAGGAGGAGAAGGAGGAGGAGAAGGGGGAGATGGAGGGAGCAGATTTCTGTCCTTCCTCTTTTTATTCTTTCCCCCTCTAGCACCTCTCGATTTCTTCTTCTTTTTCTTGGCTCTAGACGTGCCACTTCCATCTTCATGTCTATCACCTGAGTGTTTTAGCGTTGAGGAAGTCTTGCTCTCGGTTATCGAAACAAAAGTGGTTCTCCCGTCATCTACAACTGCACTGCAATGTAACACGGTAAAGCATGTTTAAAAAAAAAATCACGATAGTGATAATAATGGTAATGTTAATAATGATAATGATAATAATAATAATGGTGATGATAATAATAATAATGACAATGGATAACAACAACTGGATTTTGTTTACTCAGGGTAGTGATATCAGTGCTATTCCAGCAGGCCCTGCAATTAAACCCAACATTGCCAGGGTCGAGAGAGAATTACGTGGGAAAAACATCTTGTACGAAGATAAAAGCACCCAGTGGTCCTGGAGATCGAACCCAGAACTTTTGATATGGCAAGAGCCTTCACAAAGTTCCACGGTTTTGCCACACAAACATAATGTCAAGATATCATGTTCTTATCTATGAATGATAGTAATGATAACTGCCTTGCCAAGCTCATTTTATAGGTACGGCAGCTTCAAAAGGTACCTTGTACCACTTGATCCCCAGCTTGGGCCGGGGCGATGTTATGAAATGTATTGTGATGATGTTTTCATAGCTGAATATTTTTAAGGTCATATGAAAGGGCTATACTTCACAAATAATGATATGCAATTACGTGGTTGACATTGTAGTTAGGTACCTGGACTGAGGAACACTCAGCACTTCTGCTGCTGTTGAAGAGAGCTCGCCTTCTGAAGAATGCACCACTGATGAGACATGCGATGAAATTTTTGTGCTTGACATGGGTTGACTATGAATGAAGCTGCCTAATTATGTGAACAAAAAAAAGCATAGAGAAATTATAACTGTAAAATCGTAAATCAGTCATTACGGCATTAAAATTGTCGAGCAATTGCGCAAATTGTTTCAATAAAGCGAGTGATTACTGTTGGTAGAAGAGTGATATGAATTACATCATACATTTTCTGTGGTCAGTTAGAGTAAGAGCACAATGCTAAGAGAAAGTCCACACCGTAGAAGCAACAGGGTCATACAACTTAGCTTTGAGGTATATCTATACTGCTTTAACTGTCATGCAAACAGAAACAAATGGAATGTTATCAATATCTCTCTAGATCTTTGGTGTGGTTGAGAGGTTTTGAGACAGTGTAAACGGGGTGGCTCCTCCGCCTTGTAGGGTATGCGGCATATAGTCCTACCTCCGTCTCTGCGGGTTTTTGGTCTAGCTCCCGGGTCCTTCTTGATGGTCCTGGCTGTGCCTTGATGACTTTTGTCTTCATCATTTGGCTCTTTCATCCTTTCTTTGTCAGGGTGCGTGGCACGCTTTTGAGTCGTTTGTTTACTGAAAATTAATTTACGTAAAAAAATCGCCTTAATTGGCGTTTTTACCTCTCCATCTCCACGTGATGATCACCGAAAA
>CM057164.1:26358914-26376113 GCA_029962745.1 Echinometra lucunter
CACAATCTGTATGATCTGTGTCATATCTTCATTATAAATACATGTTATGTGTAAAGAGTCCGAAGACAGTTTGTTTATTATATTCTAAATCGCTCGTGCAGGTCGTGGGTGTTCTCTCTCCTCTCTCTCTCCTCAATCGTGCTATTCTTTTTTGTTCAGTGTTTATGTTTTATGTCCGTTTTTTTTATTATGTTCTGTTATGTTTTTAGATTGGGAATGTTCCTGAAGGGTTGGATTTAAATCAGTTAATTTTAATTTTAAATTTAAATTTTGAATTTAAATTCATTGCGATCCCTGAAGCTGCCAGTGTACTCCCCACCCCAATTTAGAAAATATCACAGAACCGCGTCGTGGCCACTGCCACAATAAAATAGACATTGAACTGGAGTAGAACTGGAGCAATCGACAAGTAAGTTGCAACACTCATGTCGGGGGAACCGGGGCCGGGGGCCCGGCCCCTTAATATTTGGCAGGGAAAAAAAAGGAAAAATGGGAAGAAAAGAAAAGACAGAGAAAGAAAAGGAAAGATGTAAGAAAGGACAAAATGGAAGCGCTCGCTCGCATTGTTGGCCTTATTGTATATGCCATCAATTATAGGCCTACACATTTTAACAAAACAAAATAATTGGTTTGCATCTTGCGTCTCCATCTGATATTAAACCCAATTCTATTCATGAATATAATCTAATTATGGTAGTGATATTATTGCATTTAATGAATAGGGCGGCAAGTTTTGCGAGGAATTACAATACCCTGCCATTTTGGTAACAATAATATGCCGTGACACCCCCTCCCTGCCTCTTCCTCCAATTGGCTTGCATAGAGTTTTACTTTATGAGAATTCAAGCCCCCCCCCCCCCAAAAAAAAAAAAAAAAAAAAAAATGCATAGAAGAGATGCTGTGGTCCAGTGGATAAGTATCCTTACTTGAGCCACAATGTCCGGGGTGTCCTTCTGCAAGATATGAATTTACGTACATTTGCCACTTTTCACCCATTAAGTGGTATACCACGTAAGATGCGACGGCCATTGTGATTTGTTTAGCATTGTGAGTGCGACTGGCCGGAATTAATGCTGTGCAGAAAGTGCATACATTGTGTGCGGGCAAGCTTGCATGAATCCGATGACCGGGTAATGATATTTCTGTAAAGCGCTTAGACACATTTCAGAGAGAAAGCTTAGGCGCTACATTAATGCAGAATATTCAAAATCATGTGCAGAAACTTACTCCCCTCCCTCAGCTATATAGCCTCGCCAGACCAACGGGAGAAGCAGCATCCATCATTCACCCTGCATAAACCTTGATAAATTTGCATACTTCAAAATCATGTGCAGAAAACTCCAAACCCCCACCAAGCCCCAAGAGGCAAAACAAGCAAAACAAAGTTCGCCTGTAGAGGTTATCCCTTGTTCACCCTGCATATATCCCTGCATAAAGTGGATGTATTAATGAACTTCAAAAATCAAGTGCAGAAGCCTCAAAGCCGCCCCCCCCCCCTTCAGCCCCATCAGACCAAATAGAATAACAAAACTTTAATACCGATGCTAAACAAGCAAATGACAAAGATATAGCCCGCGCCAAGCTAACAAGCTAGCAAAACTAGAGTACCTACATAAAGAGAGTAGCGACATAGACGTCCTACTTCTTGGGAAACAAAATGGCGTTCAAATTCTTTCTATTTCGAACACCCGTTTGCTTATCGGAATTGAATAGAAATGTTGGGTAACTGGGAAACAAAATGGCGTTCAAATCTTGGGTGTCGCTACTCTCTTTATGTTGGTACTCTAGCAAAACTCGCCAATAGCGCCTCCTTTAGGCCGAGAAAAAAGAGGACGTATTTTTTTGGCAGAGTGAAATAAATTATTGAGAGAAAGTGAAATGGTTTCGGTGAGAGAAGAGGAATGGATTTTAGGTACACCGTCGATAGAACGCGCGTATATGAGCTAGCTAGCTAAGCCAGAGATAAGCTCGCCAAGGCGTTAAGCTCACCCAGGTCGATAAGATCGCTTTAGGCCGAGATAAAAGAGGAACATATTTTTGGCAGAAAGTGAAAAGGTTTTGGTATGAGAGAAAGAGGAATGATTTTTTTTTTCTTAAAAGTGAAATGTATTCCTGTGGAAAAGTGGAACGAATTTTGGAAAAAAGTGAAATATATTTTGTGAAGAGTAAAATATATTTCTGTGAAAAGTGGAATGTATTTTGGAAGAAAGTGGAATATATTTTTGTGAATAGTGAAATAATATTTTGTGACACTGTGAACGAATTTTGTGAAAAGTGGAATGCTTTTTTTAAAGAAGTGAATATAAATTTGCTGGAGTGAAATGGTTTAGTGAAAAAGAAACATATATTTGTTCAAGTGCGTATCAGGACAACTCCCCCGGAGGACAACTCCCCGGGGACGACTCCCACCTACAACTCCCCCGGAGGACAACTCCCCCGGAGGACAGCTCCCCCGCAGGACAAACTCCCCCCGCAGGACGGGTCCCCCGGGGACATCTCCCCGGAGGACAACTCCCCCTGAGGGCAACTCCCCCGGAGGACAACTCCCCCGCAGGACAACTCCCCCGAGGACAACTCCCCGAGGACAAATCCCCCAAGGACAACTCCCCCCGAGGGACGACTCCCCCGGAGGACAACTCCCCCAAGGACAACTCCCCCCGAGGACAACTCCCCCGAGCACAACTCCCCGGGGGATGACTTCCATCACACAACTCCTCCCCGGAGGACACCCCCCCCCCCCCTTTAAGGACAAAATTACGCATGAAATTTGTTTTTATGACAACGTCTTGCTCGTGAGGAACTGTAAAATAAATCTTTCTTTTTATAAATCAAACTTAAGTAATTAATCCAGTATTTTTTGTTTTTATTACAACTCTCTCGGAGGAAAACAGCTCCTCGGGGATGACAAACGGGGATGGGTGAGGGGTAGAGGGTGCTATTCGTTTGATAAGTATTAGGTCATTTGTCGCTCTAATTGATTACTTTTAAAAAAATACCCATCCTTTGCTCACCATTTTGCCGCCAAATTACACATTCAAGAAAATAAAAACTCTAGTAATGGGTACGCTTTTCCGAGCAAGGGTGTTGGGTTTGACAGCTTCAGCGGCACACTCCATCGGAACAAATCTGATCATGAGAAGAGAGAAAAGAAAGGAATAAAATGAAGAAGGAAGTGAGGAACCTAAGTAGGAAGCTACAAAAGTAGAGAATGGTGTATCTAGTCGTAGTCTTCAGGAAAAGGGGAGATGGCTCCACAATCAAGCTGAAGAATAGAAGTCACTTCGCTCGATCAGCAAGCCGTGTATTGGGTCCCGTTCCTTTTTTTTTAAATCTAAATCAACAATTTTCAGGCAAGAATCATATAAAAATCTTATTTTTAGGGAAGCGGTCGACCCCTTCCCCCCCCCCCCCCCTCCGAGATCCCTTTGTTAAACTCACTGACTATAATGAAAAGAACACCTTAACGGAAGTTATAATGAATGCATGTTAATTTCATTTTGTTGAGGGAGGGCGCCCTACCTAATTGAACTTCGAACATGGTCACATTTTAGGTCTCGATTTTCCACAAAATTTGACGGAGATAGAAGTAACAGTTGATTTGCAAACCTGATCTAAGTTTTTCTTCATGTCTTCGAGCTCTTTCTGAACTAAAGATGAGTTCTAAACGTCCCTTAGTACACTCGCCCGAGAATCGAAGTCTCCACCTAAGAAGGTGAGTGTTATTGAGTCTAACCTCCAGGCCGATGCTTCAGGCGATGCCGTTAGTGAGCAACGCGCTCAACCACCCCAAAGTCCTCCTGCCTGGTTTTCTCATTTTATCGAGACATTTGAATCTCGTTTCCACTCATCTCGAGATCAGATTGTAGTAAACTAGATGAAATGAGCATTAAAGTCAGCTGAGAATGAGGAAAAAAATTACGCTTGTATCATACAACTGGATGAGGTCATGTCCGAAGTGAAGAAGCTGAAAGAGGAAAGGAGGAATTGATTGCCAAGTGGATGACTTGGAAAATAGATCCCGAGGAATAAACTGTCCTGCATGGCATTCCAGAGAAGGGAAGGAAAACTGCCAGGAGGTGGTGCTGAGTGATCCGGGGATTTCGCTGGCCTTTCTCCCAGTCAATATTCAATCGAGCGTGTCACCGTACCCTACAACTAAACCAGCAAGCGGTCGAACAAAAGCCAAGAATCATTCATGTGGCCTTCTCTCACGTATGCTGGTAAGGAGAGAGTACGCAAAGCATGTCCTATCAAAGCTCAAGGAGCACACCATCTTACAAAGGCCAGCGGATCTTTATCTCTGAAGATTTTTCAAAGCGCATCATGCGACAGAGAAAGGACAGCTGGACCAGCTGAAGTCTCTCAAAGAGAAGGCAAAGAAGCCTTCTTTCTTTACCCTGCGAAACTTGCATACAGAGATCAGAGTGGGAAGTTACATGTTATTGCTTTGACTTTAGACACTTATTGAACAGCTGAGTTTTGTTTTGTTTTTGTACTGCCATCTCTTTTTAAAAAAATATTCTTACCTCCTTTTTGCCAGTCTGTTTAGACACGTTAGTGTCAGGTTTTTTTTTTATGTGTATTGCATTTCAAAAGGTTATCTCACAAGCGATATTAAACTTTTTTACATAAAGTAGTTTCTCCAGTTAGATTGGTGCCCCGATGGCTTGTTCGTTTTTTAATTGCGGTACTCTTTGCACATGTAAACAGGGTTGTCTGTTTGATTTGGAATCCTGTTTTTTTTATCTTGTGCGCGTTCTCTTCTGATTTTTTTATATGAATGCTCTGAAAAGTATTTTTCTTTTTTTCCATTTATTTTTTGTTGTAGATATATATATGCTTAATTTGCTTGAAGGCAGCCTTTTGTATGTAGTGAGTGGCAAGAGTACTATAATTGTTTTTCTTTGTATAGGTATTTTTTATTTATATTTATGGAGACATTGGTTTTGTCATACATGTATGAAGCAGAAGGAAGGGGTTTTACATAGTTATACTTTCCATACATAATATAATGATTCTCAAATTATGTTCATTTAACTGTCGTGGTTTGCAAGATTTTGTTAAAGAAGGAAGGTATTTTATTATATGAGAGATTTGAACAGTGACATTATTTTTCTGCAAGAGACACATTCTGCTAAAGAAGATGAGGTTTTTTGGAAATCCCAGTGGGGAGAGGCAGCTTGGTTTTCAAGTTTTACTTCTAATAGCAGGGGGGTGGCCATTTTAGTTAGAAATTCAGTTTCATGTAAAATAAATAATGTTGTTACAGACCCTAATGGTAGATATGAAATTCTCAATGTTGTGTTAAATGATTTATCAGTAGTGTTAGTGAATTTATATGCTCCTAATAATGATGATCCTGATTTTCTTTTAGAAGTCTTTAGTGAAGTGGATAAGTTGAATTGCTCTTCATTAATTGTGGGTGGGGATTTCAACACTGTTATTGGTCCCTTAGATTATCAGGGTAATAGACAACAACATTCCAACTCAAAATCAAGTGAAATGCTATCAGTCATTATGGATGATTACGGTCTGTGTGATATATGGAGAAATTATCACCCCATGTTACGGCAATATACAAGACATCAAAAAAAACCCAAGAGCATTGTCCAGACTGGATTTTGTTTTGGTTTCTAACAATTTGTTGAATAATTGCATAAAGTCCAGAATTGTACCAGGTATTCAGTCTGACCACTCTGTTGTTTCTTTGCAGTTTTAAGGATAATCAGCCTTTGAAAGGTCATGGTTTTGGAAACTTAATTGTCATTATTTACATCATGATGCAGACTGTATTAATTTGATTAAGGATAGTATTACTCAATTTAAGCAAATTCATCAAGGATCTGAATGTAATCCTAATACTTTATGGGATTCTCTCAAATGCTTTATTACAGGGGTATTCATAGAATATACTGCCAGAAAAAAGAAGAAAGAAATAAAGAGAAAAATAGATTACTTGATGAAATTGAGAAAGCCAAATTACAGTTGTCTAATAATGCATCTACACTGGATAATTCTTCTTTTACTTTGATAGATAAGCTGGAAGAAAAATTGAACAAGATTTATGAATTTGAAACCAGAGGACTAATAATACGCTCAAGAGTTAGATGGTTAGAAGAAGGGGAAAAAAGTTCGAAGTACTTTTGTAATTTGGAAAACCGATCATGGCAAAAGAAAAATATTAATAGAATTATGGATGGAGATGGAAATTTAGTACTTGACCAAAATAAAATTCTGAAAGAAATCCATAACTTTTATGATAATCTATACTCTCTACAGCAGGATAGTGCTGTTGCATTGTCTGATATGGATGCTAATGATAATTCAATCTTTGATCATTTGGATATTCCTAAATTATCTGAAGATGAAAAAACGTTTTTAGAAAATCCACTTTCTAAACAAGAATTATTGGAGGTCATCAAATCTATGAAAACAAATAAAACCCCAGGGTATGATGGTTTACCTGTCGAATTTTATTTAGTTTTTTGGCCAGATATTTGAGATATGTTAATTAATTCTAATAACTTTTCCTTGCAAAATGGTATGATGTCAGTATCTCAAAGAAATGGTATTATTACATTACTCCCAAAGAAAGATAAAGATCCCTTGTTCATTAAGAATTATCGTCCCATAACTTTATTGACTGTTGATTATAAAATTCTAGCAAAGTGTTTAGCTAATCGTTTGAAACGTTTTATAAATACTCTCATACATCCTGACCAATCAGGATTTTTGAAAGGAAGAAACATTGGAAATAATATACGCCTTATCTTGGACATTATTGAATATTCAGAAAAATATGACACCCCTGGGGCTATAATTTTACTTGATATTGAGAAAGCATTTGATAGTGTTAAACATGAGTTCTTATTAAAAACTTTGAAACATTTTAATTTTGGTGATAAATTCATTGATTGGATAAAGACTATATATTCTGGTAGGCAGAGTTATGTTATGAATAATGGTTTCTTGTCTGATCGGATCTCAATGCAAAAGGGTATTTTCAAGGTTGCCCCATTTCTCCCTATCTGTTTTTGCTTGTAATTGAAATAATGGCATTATCTATACGACAAAATGACCATATTAAGGGCTTTTCGGTGAAGAACCAAGAAATGAAGATTTCCCTATTAGCTGATGATTCTGTTTGCTTTCTGGATGGCTCAAAGATTTCTTTTGATTACCTTTTTGATACGTTGCACATATTTGGGATTCACTCTGGGTGTAAGATTAATTTAAGTAAATCTGAAGCTATTTGGATTGGGTCCAAAAGAGGGTGCCAAGAGTTTCCTCTGTCTGATAAGGGAATTTCTTGGAAAGAATGTCAGTTTAAATCCTTGGGAATTAATTTTTCTCTTAATGTTGGCACAATATTTGATATTGATTACAAGGAAAAATTGAAGTCCATTGAGCAAACAGTTAATTGCTGGAAAATCAGAAATCTGTCATTAGTTGGGAAAATTTGTGTAATTAAGTCCCTGGCTTTACCTAAATTACTGTACCTGTTTTCTGTTCTTTGTATAAATATCCCTTTGAAATTTTTTAAAGAGTTAAACCGGATCTTTTATAGATTCATTTGGAATGGAGGCAGAGATAGAGTCCAAAGAAAATTGATGTGCAATGATTACCAGTTTTGTGGTCTTCGAATGATTGATCCCCAAGTTTTTGCTTTAGCACAAAAGATGAAATGGGTGAAAGATTTGCTTGATGATAATTATGAAAGCAAGTGGAAGTTGATCGAATTTTCCTTTTTGGAAGATTTTCATGATGATTTAGATATTTTGTGGAAAGCATATGCCCCTGAGAACATTTTAAAATCCCTAGGTAATTCTCAGTTAGCTGATTCATTGCGCACATGGTATATCTTTAGAGAAAATGCTACTCTGGATTTATTTGACTCCAAATTTTCTGAATTTGGTGCCTGCCAGTCGCTTTGGTTCAATAGAAAAATTCGCTCTAAATCAAAACAATTCTTTTATTATGAGTATTGGTATGACAAGAATATCGGCACTATTTCAGATATATTGAACCCTCCACTACCTGGCCATAAATTATTTGAGGAATTGATTCTAGACTTTGATATATCCCATTTAGATAGGAGAAAACATAATTTTTTGGTGCAAAATATACCCCCAGAGTGGCTGCAAAATAAAATTAATCCAAATTTGGATGTTCATGAAACTTTAATTGCTAAGCTAGTTCAAGTGAAAAAGGTTCCCAGCTTTGCATATGATGTATTATTGGATACTTGCCCTCTTGATAGTCGATATGAATATTGGGGTGATAAGTTGACTCTTCCTCAGGATATAGACTGGCAGAAGGTACATTTAAAAAATTTCAGATGTACCATAGATACACGTTTGCGCTCCTTTTATTTTAAAGTGGTGCATAAAACTATTGCATTGAATGATTTTTTACATAAGATTAAAAGGAAGGACTCTCCTAATTGTGTATTTTGTAATAAAGTGGAAGAGACAATGATTCATTTATTTTGTGATTGTGAGAAGGTCATCCCCCTATGGCAAGATCTGGTTGGTTTAATTCATCAGAAACATGATATGAAATTTGTTTTATCTAACTTCAATAAGATTTTCGGTGTCATGTCGGATACATTTTTGTCTTACTTATTTTTGGTTTTGAAATATTTTATTTATATATGTAAATTTCAAAATACCATACCAGCTGTTACGGCTTTTAAATCATTTGTAAAAAAGCAGAAAGAAACTGAGTATTATCTTGCAAAAAAGAGAAACAAATTATCTTCCCACTTTAAGAAATGGAGATTCGATGTTTAATATGTAGTGTATCAGTAATAAGTATACATGTAATACCCCTTATTGGTTTTAGTTCAATAGTCCACTTATAACATTGTAATGCACATGTCAAATTATGTTGTCAGTTACCAGTGCATACATTTTGTACGTCATGATATTATACACTCTCGTTGCCCGTTTAGTGGGCCTCCACTCCACTGATTGTTTGACCGGTCGGGGTCTGTGTTTTTTTTCTCGTTGATTTCCCGGGCTGATTCTTTTCGTCCTGTCTGGGGGCGCGGCGAGCTGGGGCAGGTTCCATGACGAGAGGAGGAGAAGTGATGTGTTATAATTAAGTTGTACGTTGAGTGTGGGTGTACACGGTGTATTATTTTATCATTCCCGTTGTATCAGACCATTTGGGAGAAGAGTGTCTATACACGCGAGAGAGGTCATGTTTTGGGTTGTTTTTTGGTTGTTTTTTTTTTTTTTAAGTATAATGTGTGATTGTACTGTCTAGGTGACGTTTGTATGGGGTCTGGAATCTGCGCTGGCTTGTTGATGCTGGGGGATGGGATGATCTGTAGTCTGTCTGCGGTTGTCTTCGGGAGGAGGGCTCGGGCCCCTTCGCTGGTCTTCTCTCTTTGAGTACTTGTAAAAGCTGCCTTTACTTTTTTGTTTTTTGTTTGTTTTTTTGTTTTTTGTTTTTATGTTCTGCTAATATTGTTACTGTTTTTATTTTATGTTAATCAATGATTTATGTGTGATTGTTTTGTATTGTGAATCTTGAAACTTAATAAAACATACAAATATAAAAAAAAAAAAAAATCATTTTTGTTAAAGGACTTGTGCTTCTACGTATTTAGCGTCCAGGGAGCATGTGCAAGTATCGTTCTTTGCGCTGAAACCACATGAAAACATTTATTTATAAAATACCTCATTCAAGAGTAAAAGATAAACAAAAAGGAAAAGTCATTTAGATTCTTATGATTTGACAAATTTGGACACATACTGAGCTCTGGTATTTAAATTTGCTGATGAAATTAATCATTTTTTCTTACTTAGAATATCTACATTCAGCTGACCTGAAACCTAGAGGTTTTATGTATTTGTTCTTCTTCTTATTTTTTTATATAGTGTCGTTTCGATCCATCACTTCGTCTTCTAATGTAATCATCCAGGCCCAATCCTCCGAACATTATGCCATAATCTTAAAGGTTCTCATTTGGGGGGGGGGGGGGATTGCCCCATAGATGTATTTTTGTATACGCGTTTATACTACACCAACTTCCAAACTTCGAAATGTGGCGGGTCATCACCTATCCCCCCCCCCCCACACACACACAACACACACACAGCCCGCACGAAACTGAAGCCCATGTATCTACACCACTAAAGACTACACTGCATGGGCACTTTGTGAACGCCTCCTGTATTGTTTGTTGTCTCAGTAACTATCTTAATCTTACATGTGTTAGGGAAAAGCTATATGAAGAATAATTTCAAATGTTAATTTATTTTGATAAAATCTGAAAAAAATTGAAAAATATTATGGAGGGGGTGTGCGCCTTTAGTAATTTAAACAGCTACAATTCAAATATAATTGCGGCTATTGTTTGAAACTGACTGTGATGAGCTGATGATGAGGAGGAGAATTACATGACAACGAAGATGATCAGGAGAGAGCTGCTATAAAAATCAAAGAAAATAAGCACGCTGACCTAGGATGGAAACGCGGATGGGAAAATGATGACTGCAGTGATCATGGTGATAACTGGTAAGTAGGGGGGGGGAAAAATCTCAAGTCGGTCATCTTATCATTTTGTGCCAATCAGTAAGAACAGAATTACACTTTGAATTCTCACCCATTCCATTTCTTCAGATTTCTTCTACCCTGTTTCATCCTCTCCATCCTTTTAATAAGCTTTTCACCCATATCTCGGCTTTAGGTAAAATATAGTGCCTGGCTCAAATACTCACAATGCACTAGTTAACAATCAGAAGAAAAACACAATTTTCTTTGGTATACAATGCATTCTTTGAAGGACGTGTCAGAGTAGAAAACTGTAGAAAAATTGAAACTAAAAGATATATTGTATTTAGAAAAATATAGAGGATAAGAAAGGTTGAATTAAGGCCTCCACACACACCACACACACACACACGCACACACACCCAAAAATATCGTCCAGGTGTGGGAAGTCTATTTGTTTTTTGATAAGTATAAAACAGTTCTTCTATATGATGTTACATTCAATGATGATAATAGCGTTACATAAATACTGGTATCTCTGACATAATGTTTGAAATGATTTCACTTGTTTTGTTAACGGGGTTTTTTTTTCAAGAAAAAAAATACTTAAAAACGAAATTGTGTCTCTTAGGGATTTTTTTCAAACTTTTACACCCACTCTTATGTATGTTTGTTTTGTTAATGTATGTTTGTTTTGTGTGATTGTTGTTTTCCATTCTCAAACTAATACAACTGATATTGTATAAAACACATTTGTTAATATGTTTTATTAGTAAGCCAAAGTTTCACCAATTGAAACATAGTTGCAATGGTCATATCATGTTTGATGATTGTTTATTTTTGTACGCAAACATTATGGAATCAAATGTTATCTTACAAACATAGACTGGATTAGTGTAATTTTTAATGAGTAAACTAATGTTTTCTCCAAGCTTTATGACTGATGAATTTCTTTAGGCACTGTTAGGCTCTATATAACAAAGAAAAAATAAGAAGAACAAATACATAAAACCTCTAGGTTTAAGGTCAGCTGAATGCAGATATTCTAAGTAAGAAAAATGATTAATTTCATCAGCGAATTTAGATATCAAAGCTCAATATGTGTCCAAATTTGTCAAATCATAAGAATCTAACGATTACTTTTCCTTTTGTTTATCTTCTACTCTTGAATGAGATACTTTATTATTAATGTTTTCATGTGGTTTCAGCGCAGAGAATGATACTCGCACATGCTCGCTGGACACTAAATATGTAGAAGCACAAGTCCTTTAACGAAATTAACATGCATTCATTATAAAATTCCGTTAAGGTTTTCTTTTCATTTATAGTCAGTGAGTTTAACAAAGGGATCTCGGGGGGGGGGGGGAAGGGGGTCGACCGCTTCCCTAAAAAATAAGATTTTTATATGATATCTTGCCTGAAAATTGTGCATTTAGATTTTAAAAAAAAGGAACGGGACCCAGTCACGGCTGCTGATCGAGCGAAGTGACTTCTATTCTTCAGCTTGATTGAGGGGCATCTCCCCCTTTTCCTGAAGACTACGACTAGATACACCATTCTCTACTTTTGTAGCTTCCTACTTAGGTTCCTCACTCTCCTTTCTTCATTTTATTCCTTTCTTTTCTCTCTTCTCATGATCAGATTTGGTTCCGATGGGAGTGTGCCGCTGAAGCTGTCAAACCCAACACCCTTGCTCGGAAAAGCGTACCCATTACTAGAGTTTTTATTTTCTTGAATGTGTAATTTGGCGCAAAAATGGGAGCAAAAGGATGGGTATTTTTTTTAAAAGTAATCAATTAGAGCGACAAATGACCTAATAACTTATCAAACGAGTAGCAACCCTCTACCCCTCACCCATCCCCGTTTGTCATCCCCGAGGAGCTGTTTTCCTCCGGGAGAGTTGTAATAAAAACAAAAAAATACTGGATTAATTACTTAAGTTTGATTTATAAAAAGGAAAGATTTGTTTTACAGTTCCTCACGAGCAAGACGTTGTCATAAAAACAAATTTCATGCGTAATTTTGTCCTTAAAGGGGGGGGGGTGTCCTCCGGGGGAGTTGTGTGATGGAAGTCATCCCCCGGGGAGTTGTGCTCCGGGGGAGTTGTCCTCGGGGGGAGTCGTCCTCTGGGGGAGTCGTCCTCGGGGGGAGTCGTCCTCGGGGGAGTCGTCCTCCGGGGGAGTCGTCCTGCGGGGGAGTCGTCCTGCGGGGGAGTCGTCTTCGGGGGAGTTGTCCTCCGGGGGAGTTGTCCTCCGGGGGAGATGTCCTCCGGGGGACCCGTCCTGCGGGGGAGTCGTCCTCCGGGGGAGTCGTCCTCCGGGGGAGTTGCCCTCCGGGGGAGCTGTCCTCCGGGGGAGTTGCCAGGTGGGAGTTGTCCCCGGGGGAGTTGTCCTCCGGGGGAGTAGTCCTAGAACCGTTCAAGTGAAATATATTTTAATTTGATTCCCTTATGGCGTGCCATACCCATGATATAACAAAATCGCAATTTCTATCTTCTTTTAGGAAGCAGTACAAGATCTTATTAGTGAATAGTTATTAATCAACACAGTTAATTAATTATTATGCTACATATCTCCCCCCCCCCCATCCCTTTCCCCTTTCGTTTCCTTTCTCGTTTAAATTGTTATTTATGTGTCTCTCTTTCAAATTGTTTTCTTGCTGTATTGTTAGTATAATATTTGTATATTTTTCATTGTACTGTACATGGGCGATCCTAAATTACAGGTTTTTAACCTTCGAGGAAAGTCCCGCAGAATATTGTATATATGCATTTTTATGTTATTGTAATATTATGATGTATTTTAATTTTATTTTGCGAAATAAAAGAATTGGATTGAATTGAATTGTTAGCCCTTTTGAATAAGTGAATGCTTTGGGAGTTAGAATGATGAGTGACTGGAACTCCTTACCAACTGAGGTTGTCACAGCCAAATTAGTCAACTCCTTCAAGGCTAGACTAGACAAGTTCTGGAGAGATCAGCAATATGCATATCCCTGGTCAGAATAAATTTTACCTTTTCTACATGTACATGTGACTATGACACACTGACACTGTCACGCTGCCTCATCTACAAGAAATTATAGAACTTGAACAAGATAGAAATGAACTGGATGATAGATAGATCTAGAAATCCGACTTCAGACTTCTGCATATTTCCAGTCCATCTGGTAATAAAGGTAATAAAGGTAATAACAACAACAACAACAACAATAATAATAATAATAATAATAATAATAATTACAACAACGACAATACTTAGGTCATTTCAGATGCTACCGCATTTTCATTATTCTGAAAACTTCAATGGATTTTTTTTTTCTTTATGGTAACATGATTTTGATTTTAAGGTTTCGAAACGTAATGAGTTCTTCCCGCTAAAGTGAGCAGACATCTTTGAGGTAAAAGATTACAATATTCAACATCATTTTTGAAACTGACATAATGTGGACAAGAGACTGTTGAGTGGAGAAAGCAATCTATGAGATGCCATGTTTGAAAACATAAGTGCCAAGAGGGGAGTCGAAGTTACCACCTGAAGTCGCATCTCCCATCGAGTGATCAAAATATGCTACTGCTTATTCCCATTACATTTAACATCATTTAAAATCCTGCTGATTCTATACATGGCACTTATTGGTCAAGCCCTTAGTTATCATTGCAGAATCATTACTACCCAAATCACATAAACATACTCATAACCTGCGCAGTTATAGAGATATTCGTCTTTTACAAATCCCGACACATAAAACAAAAGGATATTAGAAGACCGAGCGTTTGCCTGCGCAGCCTCGAAAACTGTGGAATAACTTACATTAGAAATAAGGAAATCCCCAACTGCAGAATAATTCAAATTAAGTCTTAGAACACATCTCATAACTGTTGACTAAATATTGTGTAGGCATATCAGGAGCTCTTGCAGCGCAGAATATCATGTACATAGGTCATGCGCTTTACTTGATAAATCGATTTAGTAGTAGTAGTAGTAGTAGTACAATCCAGAACAACACCGTACGCTACTCTCGTATTTACAGAGACAATAACTCGAACTTGTACCTTACACCTTACACCATTCTCAACAACTCCCGTATTCTTACTGACATCCGTATATATTAAACTTTGAGGTAAAAGATTACAATGAGGTTTAAGACATGTAAGAAATAAATAATTTCGTTCACTAACACGAGATACCACTGTAACATGTTTAAGATACCCTATTGTTAGAAGAACTGACGATTTATACCCCCTGTTTCTGGTTAGTGGCAGTTGTCTTTTATTGTACAGATATTGACCGACCATCTCACCGATGCTAATATGACTATAAGCTAGGGAGAGCTGTCAATGTTCCACCTAATGGACAGAGTAGGTCACAATAGTTTTGATTAAACGAAGAAAAAGAGCTGGGTAGTTGACCAGGTACATTTTGACCAAGTGGCAATAAGCCGAATAGAGAAATTATTTTCACATAATCTTTACAAACGCATTGTTTTACAGTATCCTTCCATTTCTTTAATTTTCCTTCTATTTTCAGGTTCTGTCTACTGATTAAGAGCCATATATATCTTCTACAAAACCGACCTTGTCAAGGGATGAACCAACCTCTATAACCGTTGCGTATCCTTTGAATTTTGTGAGTCAACGCAAACTTAAAATGTGGAAATTCCCATGTTCTTATCAAATTTAGACGAGTTTTACTTGAAGCAATGTGGTTACTTGAAGCAATGTGGAAGAGAGTAGTGGATTGGTGCCAAGCTACTTACAAAATCAGTTGTCTCTTGCTCACCAGCTCAACGACTGAGATCACATCAATATCTCACCATGAATACTTTATCACCAGTTCCGACGAAAAGACTACGAAAATGAAATTTGATTTTGGTGCGGATAAGCCTCCAGGGTTAATACTGGAAGACATACCTTTTGCATACCATTACACACGACATAAGAATGTCACATTCGATGGCTTTGATGGGCACTTTGAACTAAAAGCACACCGGACTTTGCATCAGTATGTTTTGTCAAAAGAGATAGAAGAAAGCGCCATTACATATTCCAGGTATGATGATCAAGGGAAAGAGAAGTACCTCCCTGCAATACATCATGGTGCGTTATCAGGAGAAATCGCCACTATCGAAAGTGCTATAACTCAAGGTGCTCGGGTAGAAGATGTTTGTGATAGAGGTTTCACCCCTTTACAACTTGCTGTGCAGGGGAGTAAACTTGGTGCTATCACATGGCTCCTAGAGAAGGGGGCGAACATTAATGCCCGCAACGACCTCGAGTTGGCTTGCATTCATCTTGCTGCATTTGTCGGACACCTGGATATCATACTTTATCTTGTCAATCATGGGGCTGACGTGAATAAGGGTACAAAAGATGGAACGACTGCTCTACATATTGCTGCTCAGAAGGGTCACCATGATGTTGTATGTTACCTTGTCAGTCAAGGAGCTGACATCAACAAACGAAAACACAATGGATCGACAGCCTTGCATGTCGCTGTGCAGAAAAACCATCGATCTATTGCTGAGTACCTTATCAACCATGGAGCTCTAGTGAATTTGGAGACAGAAGATGGAGGAACGGCTTTACATTGTGCAGCACAGGATGGGTATCTTGATCTTACCCAATACTTAGTCAGCCATGGTGCCGACGTGAATAGGGAAACCAAAGATGGGGGATCGGCCTTGATTCTCGCTGCGCAAGATGGACATCTAGATGTCACAAAATGCCTAATCAGTCATGGTGCCAAAGTTGATAAGAAAACAAAGGATGGAACAACTGCCTTACATCTTGCTGCACAGGAAGGCCATCTTGCCGTCATCCAGTGTCTTGTCACTCATGGGGCTGATGTCAACCAAGAAGCGCAAGAAAAGATGACTGCCTTGCATCTTGCCGTGATGACTGGAAACTTAGATATTACAAGGTGGTTAGTCGAGCATGGAGCTCGGGTGAATAAAGAAACAAGTCATAGAATAACTGCACTCCACATGGCAGCAAAACATGGCCACCTCGCTGTCATGGAGTTTATTATCAATCATGGCGCTGACATAAAGAAGGAAACAAAATACGGGGAAACTGCCTTACATTCTGCCTTGTTTGAAGGTCACCTTAATGTTACAAAATGCCTCATTAACAACGGAGCTGACGTGAATAAGGCAACCAGGGAAACGCCCACTCCCTTACAACTTGCAGCACAAGGTGGTCACCTTGATGTTACAGAATACTTAATCAATCACGGTGCAGACGTAAATAAAGAATCAGAGCATAAAGCAACTCCGCTATCAGTTGCGGTCCAGGACGGCTATTTCGACGTCGTGCAATGCCTGGTTATTCATGGAGCCGACGTAAATAGTCAAAGGAGGGATGGAGTTTCTGCTCTACACCTTGCTGCTCAAGACGGCTACTTCGATGTCACCCAATATCTGGTCAACCATGGGGCTAATGTGAATTCAAGAGAAGAGAATGGAAATGCTCCCCTACATGTTTCTGTTCAGAATGGTCACTTTGATGTCACACAGCTCCTTATCGATAATGGAGCTGATGTGAATATAGAAAGCAATGAAGGACAAACACCTTTGCATACTGCTGCACATAATGGTGATATTTACGCTACACAATACTTAATCAGTCATGGAGCCGACGTAAAGAAAGCAAATAATGAGGGCGCAAGTGCCTTACATTTCGCTGTGCAGAGTGGT
>CM057164.1:26376613-26515120 GCA_029962745.1 Echinometra lucunter
AAGAAGGAGCTGCTGATGCATATGCTCTATCTCTTTGATTTATTTTTAGTAGGTATTTCTTTAAGCCCAATTTAAGCCTATTTGATGACTTAATTATTTTTACCCCAGCATTGCCAGGTACTCATTTAGATGTGGGTCACAGGGACGAAGTGGGTAAAACACCTTGGGATAGGATGTGAGCATATAGGGAGAAGATCGAACCCGGAACATCTAGTATAAGAGTCAAGAGCCTTCACAAGTAGCGGCCAGTCTTTGCACGGGAAATGTCTTGAGTAGGTATATAATAGTCGCAAAAAATGAGACATATGACAGACATGAGCATATGTACAAGGAAAAGTGATTATGAAAGAACTGGACAGTTCAGTTTTTGTTGCTTTAAATATCTACTTGAAATTCTCAAATAATATAGGCCAACCAGCAATGAAATTCCTAATAATATTGTATTACGTATTAAGTGTTTGGCGTTACCTGTGCCTGGGAGGGGAAAGAGACCCTCGGGTCTCTCCTCGATATAACCTGTAACCTATATTGGGATATGCAGGTGTACCACTGCACCGAGTTTTCCCACTACTCTTATTCGAATAACGCAATGTATGCCTAACTTGCAAAGGTGGTTACTCTCCCATATACACAGGGCCTCCATTTAGCGTCTTATCAGAGGGACGGAGTGTTTTCCACCTAACATATCCTGCCGCTTTGAAACAGGAGAGGGGTACGATAACACACACGCAATCTTCAGTCTTCCGCCTGGGGTGGACTCGAACCTACAATTTTTGGTTCGTCAGGTAGATCCTTTACCTACTGAGCCAACCTGACGATGACTGATTCGAAAGCTACACCATGTTGGGCAGTTTCTGTTTTTTTTTTTTTTTTTTCTTCTTTTTTTTTTCTCAAGAGACCACATTGGCTGCAACAAACAACCCTGCAGACTTACCTTCTGTACTTGTGGTTTGTGACTCCTTTCTTTCAGACCATCTAAAAGAAAGCAGCCAAATTAAAACGAATTACATTTATCATCCACCACTTTAATAGGTTATATTGCCATGCCATTACCTACACAATTCTCATGCACGTTCTTATAATTCGTTTTCAAACGCGAGATATTGTATTTTCCCTATTAACTTCATTCCATTTGCTTTTTTTTTAAATTTTGAGTACAATGAATGGGTACAATGTTCCGTTCTCCAGTTCATATAGGCCCACATTTACACTCACTTTCTAGAGCGCTCTTGCCTGTAGCGCTCTAACGTAAATGTAAACAGATAAACCGCTTCAGGAAGCACTCTTCTGGACCACTTTAAAGTGGTCCAGAAGACCACATCGCGATGTAGTCTTCTGGAGTGCTTCGCTAGAGCGCTTTACAACCCTTCTGCGTGCATTGTAAACAGAGTGGTCTAGAAGTGGTCTACAACCCGGAAGTGTGCGTCAGGTCACGCAGGTAGTGCGGGAAGGTAAAACTGTGAAACGTTCTAGAAATGGAAGATAACTGTTGAAAATTTCAAATAAAAACAGATAGCTAAACATGGAAATAGAGGTTAACGAAAGATAAAGCCAAATAAAAACACAGAAACATGATAGAACGACAAAACAAAGAGAAACATGGAAAGTAAGACAGAGAAGGATAGAATGAAAACAAAGAATAAAAGGAAAACAAATAAGGAAGAGAGAAAAGACAATTGAAGTATAAAACAAAGAGAAACATAAGGAAAGATACTACAATTGATGATGAGATGAGGCAAAGACTTCAATGCAGAAGATCGATGACAATGGAAAAGTTCTGTTGCTGCCAGGGTCAGGGGGGGGGGAACTTACTATAAGTAGGTTCCGCCGACAAGCGTCATATCTCCATGCACACTGGCTGATTTTACACCCTAGAATTTAATGACAAATGTCCTTTTTTTACCTTGCAGATAACACCTGTCTGAAGTTGCTGTCCCATGCGTAATCCATAGGTGTCTTCCCGAACCTGTCGCGAATGTACGGACTTGCACCATGCTCCAGGAGATAGACAGCTAACGCTTTCTTGTTGGAAAGTTGGGGTCGGGGAGAACCTGCAGATATCTGTCATGTAAACAATGGTCCATGCAGCAAGGGTAATTATGTGATTCTTTTCGACGGGTGATGTATAGTGTAGATTAATGCTAGAAAAAACTGGATATCGGGGGGTTGGGGGGGCCGTTGCCTAAAACTTACCATTAATGGTAACTCTGCTATCTATGGTAACTACCATGGTAACATTGCCCAATAGCCAATCAAATTCAAGGTTTCTGGAAGTTACCATTGATGACATAGATACCATCAACAGTAAGTTTTATGCAACGGGACCCGGTCAATATATCTGAATTAAGAAATCATATTTAACATAGTTGATAGCTCATCTGCCTTGCTTTTTCATCTATCTCCTCCCCCTGCGACGCCTCCGTTCAATAATATTATGCCAATTTTTTCATTTCATTCTATTGTGGAAAAAAAAAAACACGTCTTCTCAACGCCATTCAATCAAACATATTACATAATTATGCCGTTACGAAACTTAAGGGCTATTTGGGAACGCACATGAAGCATGTTAAGCGGTTTGAAAAACAATCGTAAATTTATCCAGAACTATAGTCGAGCGATGTCACCAGCTGCCGTAATAACAAGGGTATGAGAACGACTTCATTATACATCCACCTTTGTTAGGGCGGCCGTGGTCTTCACATTCCTCCAAAAGAAAGGAAGATGACATAGTAGTATCGCTTGGTGGAGGCATGTCTGACCAAGATGTGACTGGATGTTCAGGTCAGCTCCCTGTGAAACCAACATCTCAATAACCGAAGTATGGCCAAAAGAGTGTCCGCTAGATGAATCGCTGTGAATCCGTTCTTGTCATGTTGATTACTGAGTTTTGCTAGACACCTTGGATGTAAATACAATCTAATGATATCATATTATGTAGGGCATTTTACATCTTAAGAAATGAGTCACAGGGCCTAGCTGTTGTCCTGTGACTCATGTACTAAAGAAACGGGCACATGCAACGTTAATTCATTTTATTCTCAAAAAAATCTCAAACAAAATGTAAATTTCATATGGGATTTAAATTTTTTACACAATATTTTTACAGGACATGACCATACATTGGAGTGACCATTGTTAGCAAAGACATAATTTATTTATGGCATAAACCGAAAGGAAAAAGGGGAGGAGAGCGTGTGTAACAGATAAAGAGAAGAAGAAAGATGAGTGGTAAAGACAATAGTAGGTAGAAGAGAAGAAACACACAAAATTGGAGAAAGAGAGATGGAAAACAAAATGGAAACACAAGATTGTACAAAGGAAAACATATCACTGAATTAAAATGGTGAGAATTAAATATAGAAAAGACAAAGGAAACATCTCCAGAAAAAAGAATACCTATCAGAAGGCATTTTGTAGGATAAAGGCGATATTCCCAAAGTTAAATCATAAAAGAAAATGTTTCTCTTGAAATTGTGTATACACCTAAATCGGTCAGTAGCGCAGGAAACAGCTGAGAGAGACAAATTGATCGGGGACGGGGGGGGGAGGTGAGGGGTGGAGGGAGAGTATTTTTCGCTTACTATACTATGCCTCTCCCCCCCCCCCCCCCCCCCCCCCCCCTTCAGTGTTGTATCCTCTATCACGGTTCCGTCGGTAGTCATATATGGATATAACTTGGTGGGGGCTATAATGATCAAACACATCTAAGACATCAATGTTTTTCCATCGAAGTTTTATGTCATCAATGGAACGTCATAGAGGCCAAGGCATATCATGCGTTTTGTTAAGCTAGCTGATAAACCGTAGCACGCATACGCCGCACGTTAAAGCCGGTTTAAAGCCATCAAAGAGCGTGCGCGCAAACAGCGTTTTACGTGCGAGGTAATTAACTGGAATTTTTCATGAAATATCAAAGTTAAGCCTGATATCTACTCAGACCAAAAGTAGAAGAATCTACAGACCAGAAGAAGGCCAAGAAGACTGAAAACTTCCATGGTGACCAACTTTCATGGAAAATTCCAGTTAATTACATCGCCACATAAAACGCTGTTCGCGCGCGCGCACGTAAAACTTTTGATGGCTTAGGCGAGCTAAAAACCACGCGGCAACGTTGAGCCTTTCCCACACTGGTGCTAGTATGCAGCCACAGACCCTGGTCAGTCAAAACCTATGGTCAAAACACGTGATAAAGTGTCTGAACTATGAAAATAAGCTCTGTGCAGCTCCTGTACCATAGCCGCTCCTGACACAGGCATCCAGAGATTTGCAAAGCTAGGCTCTATTCAAAGTTTTATGAAATTGTGCCTTAGTGTCAAAATAGGGTTTGTGCCTGCAGACTTCACTGGTGCCAACAACTGCCAAAATGAATTTACATCTATAGACGTTCTTTTGAATGACAGGAGCACGTTTAAATGACAGGAGAAGCGTAATACCTTAACCAAGTGTATCCTTCCATATTGGGATTGTGGCTCGCCGACGACGCAGAAGGCATTCAACGAGTTTTAAGGTCACCTTTGGTAGCAGCAATATGTAAGGCAGTGCCTCCAAGTGTTAATTTCCTCAAGACGTCAGCTCCATGACTGACAAGGTACTGTATGACATCGAAATTGCCTCCTTGCATAGCGAAGTGTAACGCAGTTTCCCCTTTAGTCGTTTTTCCATTAACATCAGCCCCACGGCTAATGAGATACTTAATGACTTGAATGTCACCTTTTAGCACAGCCGAATGTACCGGAGTTCTTCCATCATTTGTTGGTATATTCACGTTAGCACCGTGACTAATAAGGTATCGTATGATATCAAAGTAACCGTGTCGAGCAGCAGAATGCAAGGCAGTATTTCCATTATGAGACCTTTTGTTCACGTTCGCACCATGGCTGACGAGAGTTTTCGTGATCTCATAGTGTCCAAGTTGTGCAGCAAGGGTCAAGGCGCACGCCCCATCCTTTGATTCTGTATTGATGTCAGCCCATGATCAATAAGATATTTTGTTATTGCGAGATGACCGTTTTGGGAAGCAAGGAATACAGCAGTTGCTCCTGTGTTTTTCATAGCCTTGTTTACGTGAGCTCCATGACTAACAAGACTTTGAACAACTTCAAAATGGCCACCCTGAGCAGCAAATTGCAAGGCGGTTGCTCCTGTAATCAATTCTTTGTCAACTTTCGCCCCGTGGACGATAAGATGCTCAGTAACGTCCATGATGACCGTTAACTGCGGCCAGGAATAAGGCCGTCATTCCACCTTGTGCCTCTTTATTAACTTTAGCGCCATGTTTTAAAAGGTGATCTGTGACAGCAAGATGGCCTTTCGCTGCAGAGAGATGTAAGGCAGTACTACCATCCTTCATTTCCTTATTTACTTTGCTTTTACGGGTTGACGAGGAACTGCGTGAGTCTAGGTGGCCGTTCTTCGCAGCAAGATGTAAAGCAGTTGACCCATTCTCATTTTCCTTATTCACGTTGGCTCCATGACTGATTAGACACTTCACAATACCAAGTTTCCTTTCGCTGCAGATGAGTGCAAAGCGGTGCTGCCGCCTTCGTACTTCGCGTCAATTCTAACTCCATGGTTGAGGAGATATTCTACAACAGGAAGGTGACCACCAAATGCAGCTAGATATAAGGGAGTGATTCCATGTTTGGCTTTTCTGTTCACATCAGAACCATACCTGATAAGAGATTCTGTAGCAGATAGATGACCATAAGCAGCAGTAATATGCAAGGCAGTTCCTCCTAAAGTCAATAATTCTTTATTCACCTCAGCTCCTCGACTGATAAGAAGTTGTATGATGTCAACGTTACCGTTCAGTGCAGCGAGGTGTAGAGGAGTCATTCCTAGCTTGTTGCATTTATTAATCTCTGCGCCATTGCTGATAAGGTATTCTAGAATATCTGATTGACTATTCATTACAGCAGCAATAACTGCAGTTGTTCCACCAGCACCCTCTCTATTTACGTAACCTCCATGGGCGATCAGATATCGTGTAGTATCAAAGTGACCATTATGTGCTGCCAAATGTAGAGCAGTGATCCCATCGTTAGATTCCATATTCACTCCAGCTCCTTGCTGTATGAGATATTTTGTAATCTCAAAATGACCTTTCCTTGCTGCATGATGTAAAGCAGTTATTCCATCCTTTCTCCTTTTATTCACTTGAATTCCGTGGTTAATCAGGTACTGAGTGATATCAAGATAACCATTTTGGGCTGTGAAATGTAATGCAGTCTCCCCTTCGAGGGTTGTCATATTTACCTGGGCTCCATGAGTGACAAGGTATTCTGTCACATTAAGGTGACCACTCTGCACAGCGAAATGTAAGGCACTTGTACCCTCATTATTTGCTTTCTTTACGTCGGCTCCATGACTGATTAAGTATTGTGTAGCGTGAATATCACCATTATGTGCAGCAGTATGCAAAGGCGTTTGTCCTCCATTGCTTTCTATATTCACATCAGCTCCATTATCGATAAGGCACTGCGTGACATCAAAGTGGCCATTCTGAACAGAAGCATGTAGGGGAGCGCTTCCATTCTCTTCTCTTGAATTCACATTAGCCCCATGGTTGACAAGGTATTGGGTGACATCAAAGTAACCGTCTTGAGCAGCAAGATGCAGAGCAGAAACTCCATCTCGCCTTTGTCTATTCACGTCGGCACCATGCATAACGAGGCATTGTACGACATCAAAATTGCCCTCTTGGACCGCAACAGATAGAGGAGTTGCTTTATGCTCTGATTCTTTATTTACATCAGCGCTGTGATTGATCAAGTATTGAATAACATCAAGGTGACCACCCTGCGCTGCAATATGTAAGGCAGTGGCATTCTCCTTGTTACCTTATTCACATCAGCTCCATTGTTGATGAGGCATTTTGTAACATTAAGGTGACCTTCAAACACAGCAGAGTGTAAAGCAGTTATCCCATCTTTTGTTTCCTTCTTTGTGTCAGCGCCGTGTCTGATAATAAACTCAACGACAGCGAGGTGGCCATGAATTGCTGCCATGTGGATTGCAGTTGCTCCATGACTTGTTTCTTATTCACCCGAGCTCCATGCTCGATTAGGCACCTTGTAACATCTAAGTTTCCAGTTGTCACAGCGAGATGCAAGGCAGTCATCTTTCCTTGCGCTTCTTGGTTGACATCAGCTCCATGAGTGACAAGGCACTGGGTGACATCAAAGTGGCCTGCCTGTGCAGCAAGATGTAAGGCAGTTGCTCCATCCTTTGTTTTCTTATCAACTTTGGCACCATGACTGATTAGGCATTTCGTGACATCTAGATGTCCATCTTGCGCAGCGAGAATCAAGGCCGATCCTCCATCTTTCTTTTCCCTATTCACGTCGGCACCATGGCTGATTAAGTATTGGGTGAGATCAAGATACCCATCCTGTGCTGCAAAATGTAAAGCCGTTCCTCCATCTTCTGTCTCCAAATTCACTAGAGCTCCATGGTTGATAAGGTACTCAGCAATAGATCGATGATTTTTCTGCACAGCGACATGCAAGGTTGTCGATCCATTGTGTTTTCGTTTGTTGATGTCAGCTCCTTGACTGACAAGGTAACGTACAACATCATGGTGACCCTTCTGAGCAGCAATATGTAGAGCAGTCGTTCCATCTTTTGTGCCCTTATTCACGTCAGCCCCTTGATTGACAAGATACCGTATGATATCCAGGTGTCCGACAAATGCAGCAAGATGAATGCAAGCCACCTCGAGGTCATTACGGGCGTTAATGTTCGCCCCCTTCTCTAGGAGGCATGTTATAGCACCAAGTTTACTCCCCTGCACAGCAAGTTGTAAAGGAGTGAACCCTCTATCACAGGCATCTTCTACCTGAGCACCTTGAGTAAGAGCACTTTCGATATTGGCGATTTCTCCTGAGAACGCACCATGATGTATTGCAGGGAGGTACTTCTCTTTCCCTTGATCATCATACCTGGAATATGTAATGGCGCTTTCTTCTATCTCTTTTGACAAAACATACTGATGCAAAGTCCGGTGTGCTTTTAGTTCAAAGAGCCCATCAAAGCCATCGAATGTGACATTCTTATGTCGTGTGTAATGGTATGCAAAGGGTATGTCTTCCAGTATTAACCCCGGAAGCTTATCCGCACCAAAATCAAATTTCATTATCATGATGATGTCTTTTCGTAGGAACTGGTGATAGAGTACTCAGTCAACGTCTACCTCACTTAAATGTTCCTTCATCAAACGTTGATAATAGGAATTCGTATCGTGGCATCTATTTAGAAAATTATATCCCGAGGCGCACAAAAAATTAAAAAAGAATAGAAATGGTAGTCTAGATGAATGCCATATCCTTGTGTCAAGTATTGTTAAAATAAATAAGTTTTCAACTTGGACCTGAAGGTTTCTAAGGGTGCTGTAGTTCTCAATATCACTAGCAGTGTATTCCATAGAAAGGGTGCTCCAGCCGAAAAAGCCCTTTCTCCGCAGGCTACTCTAGTTTGGGGATCTTAAGGAGATATTGATGTGATCTGAGACGTTGAGCTGGTGAGCAAGACACAATTATTTTGTAAGTAGCTTGGCACCAATCCACTACTACCTTCCACGTTGCTTCAAGTAAAACTCGTCTAAATTGATAAGAACATGGGAATTTCCACATTTTCAGTTTGCGTTGACTCACAAAATTCAAAGGATACGCAACGGTTAAAGAGGTTGGTTCATCCTTTGACAAGGCCCGTTTTGTAGAAGATATATATGGCTCTTAATCAGTAGACAGAACCTGAAAATAGAAGGAAAATTAAAAGAAATGGAAGGATACGGTAAAACAATGCGTTTGTAAAGATTATGTGAAAATAATTTGTCTATTCGGCTTATTGCCGCTTGGTCAAAATGTAATAATAATAATAATGATAACATTTCTATAGCGCTCTTACGAACTACAAGTTGTTTCACAGCGCTTTACATAGGCATAAGAGTAAGAATAACAATAAGCATTGATTTGGTTACTGTTTGAAGAGTAGAGTTCTGGTCAACTACCCAGCTCTTTTTCTTCGTTTAATCAAAACTATTGTGGCCTACTTTGCCCATTAGGTGGAACATTGACAGCTCTCCCTAGCTTATAGTCCCATGAGGATCAGTGAGATGGTTGGTCAATATCTGTACAATAAAAGACAACTGCCCCTAACCAGAAACAGGGGGTATAAATCGTCAGTTCTTCTAACAATCGGGTATCTTAAACATGTTACAGTGGTATCTCGTGTTAGTGAACGAAATTATTTATTTCTTACATGTCTTAAACCTCATTGTAATCTTTTACCTCAAAGTTTAATATATACAGGATGTCAGTAAGAATACGGGAGTTGTTGAGAATGGTGTAAGGTGTAAGGTACAAGTTCGAGTCATTGTCTCTGTAAATACGAGAGTAGCGTACGGTGTTGTTCTGGATTGTACTACTACTACTACTACTACTACTACTACTACTACTACTACTAAATCGATTTATAAAGCGCATGACCTATGTACATGATATTCTGCGCTGCAAGAGCTCCTGATATGCCTAGACAATATTTAGTCAACAGTTATGAGGAGATGTGTTCTAAGTCTTAATATGAATTATTCTACAGTTGGGGATTTCCTTATTTCTAATGTAAGTTATTCCACAGTTTTCGGGGCTGCCAGGCAAATGCTCGGTCTTCTAATATCATTTTGTTTTACGTGTCGGGATTTGTAAAAGACGAATATCTTTATAACTGCGCAGGTTATGAGTATGTTTATGTGATTTGAGTAGTAATGATTCTGCAATATAACTAAGGGCTGACCAATAAGAGCCTTGTATAGAATCAGCAGGATTTCAAATGATGTGAATGTAATGGGAATAAGCAGTAGCATATTTTGATCACTCGATGGGAGATGCGACTTCAGGTGGTAACTTCGAACCCCCTCTTGGCACTTAAGTCTTCAAACATGGCATCTAATAGATTGCTTTCTCCACTCAACAGTCTCTTGTCCACGTTATGGCAGTTTCAAAAAAGATGTTGAATATTGTAATCTTTTACCTCAAAGAGTCTACTCACTTTAGCGGAAAGAACTCATTACGTTTCGAAACCTTAAAATCAAAATCATGTTACCATAAAGAAAAAAATCCATTGAAGTTTTCAGAATAATGAAAATGCGGTAGCATCTGAAATAACCTTAAAGTATTGTCGTTGTTGTTATTATTAAGGATTTGGCATCACCTACACCTGGGAAAGGGAAAAGCAAACTTAATCATATTTGTACTGTGGGTATCCCAAAATGCTTGCTCACATAGACAATGGACTATTTAGGAGTGCAGGCTGTGCCAACGTCGAAAAGTCACGTATTAGTACTTCCGTTCTCTGCAAATAGCTAGTCTTGCATCAGAGTGTTTCTAGACAACAGTTCTATTTCTCAACAATGAAAGACGTTTACATCATGCAAAGGTGCAATGCAATGAAAAGGCTTTTTGGATGGAGAAGGCGGGGGCGGATGCGCAGGTCGGTCTGATATCCTACTTAATTCTACTGCATGTCCCAAGCTTAGAGTTTAGCCAACTTGACTCCACTCGAGTAAAAACAGTGCGCAGTTTCTTTTGTTTTGTGGTTGCCCAACAAAGCAATTAACGTTCGCAATATTGTGACCAACATCAAAACCGCATGGTCCAAAAGTACGAGTATTTATAATAAAAAAAAATTATAAGGCACTGGTTGCCTGGCATGGGCTCAGTTTCGGGCACGTTAAACTCTGGGAAATTGATTGCTTCAGAATATATGTATTAGGAGGTGTTGTAGTACTAACCCTGCCGTCAAAGACATGATTTGACGACTCCATAGTATTGCAATGATATTGCAATTTTACATGAATATACTGCTCGATATAACGATCGTACACATACTTACATTCTGCTTCCAGTCTTGAATGTGCAGCTTCCAGTAGAGGGTTAAATGCTTTTCCCACACAACCAAATCTCTCGATCTACACGTAGCTGTAAATAATATCAAGGGTTGTAAGACTGCAAACGCTTTCCGTGGCTGGAAACCGTTCCTTGTATGTTGTTAGCCACACAGAATTCATAACATACAAGCTTCGGGTTCATGAACCTGTTTCCTCTAAAATCAGACGTAGAAGACTGGGAAAGGACGAGGTGCGCACCACTCAAGGTTTCTGTCGAACGTCATGTATCCAGTCATAAGGCTTTCACACACTCGGGGCGATAGGGAGTGAACAAGTGGATGTATTGCATGAAACCGAATTGAAGCAATTTTCATTTTGATCTGCTATTGACAGGTATATTAAACACATTAGTCATCCATTACTTACACAGCCTCTTAACTATTAAGGCAAATACTAGAAGCATCTGGTGAAAAAGAATGTGATGTTTCTTCATTTTGGCTTTTTTTTTTTGGGGGGGGGGTTGTTTCTGTTTTTGTTTTGTTTTATTTTGCTTGTGTGTCTTTGTTATGTCGTAAGATCACAGCCATTTATCGTTCGCACATGTTTCGTCTCTATATTCATTTTGTTTTCACTTAAAAGATGCCCCCTCCCCCTTATCGGAAGGAAACCAACGAAAAAATAATAATAAAGAGTGAAAAGGAAGAGAGAAAGGATTAAAGAACGAGTAAATGTATGTGAAAAAGGATCAGGTCCTTCCCGCATTCTGCACCCTCCTCTTATTGTCTAATCTCCTCCCATCCCACCATCTGATTATTCTAATATGGGATCTCTATGTTGATGTTATTTAGTGCCCTCTATTGGTGAGCCCACGACACGTCACTGCTTATATACTGAACTGAACTGAATATTTCTCATAGCATGTGTAGAAATAGAGAACAATATCCCGGGGGGGGGGGGCACTCAGTATATAATGCGTGGTGGGTATGTGCCGCGGAGAAGACCCCCATTTTTACACTCAAATTTCCGTTCCAAAGCATAGCATTTTTATCTTATTGAGAAAAAGAACAAAGAAAGCCGTTCCAAAGCATAGCATTTTCTTCTTATCAGAAAAAAGAAGAAAGAAATCCGTTCCAAAGCTTCGCATGTTTTTCGTTACGCCGTTCCGGCCGCATTGATCCGCTACAATGAGCTGCATTTTTGGTGAAAAGCGGCCCGGACAGCTCTGTCCGACCATCGCCTCTGCGCGAGCGCACCCGGCGCCAGTGCCGCCGGGCTAGCTGCATGCACGTATGCCCGTTCGCGCGTTTCCGTTTTACACCGTTGCCTTGGCATTTTCGCAAAAAAATCCTGCAAGTGCTCTGGTGAAAGAGTCTAAGTCCTCAGCGCACATATAGACGACAGCCAAGATATCCACTGCATGCACATGATACATTATAATAATGTGCGCGAACGAGCTGAGCCCATAGAGTTATATATATTTCTCTATGACTGTGGCTGAGCCTGATCTTATCTAAAGGAGAAAAACAAACAATGAAATACATAAGGAGAGAGAAGGAGATAGATGGAAGGAAGAGCAAATAAAAACATACGGACAAAGGAGAGGATAGATGAGAGGAAGAACAAAGAAATACATGAAGAAAGAACAGAGTATACAGAATTCATTGTATTCGTGTTTTTTTTTTTTTTTTTTTTCGTTTATCTATACCTTTCCCTTTTCTTTATGGACTTCTAGGCCTATGGATCCATCTTTCTCTTTACATTTCTTTGGGCAATCCTCTCGTCTGTTTCTAAAACGGAAACGGAAACGGAAACGCGCTGCCCGTTCCATAGGGATACATACACACTCACACGCAGGCGAACCAATCCAAAGACCCCCGTTTTCACAAACATTTGTAGTTCCGAAGCCCGTTCCGAAGACCCTCCTTTTCACAATAAGCCCGTTCCAAAGCCCCCATTTTTTGTCTCGCCCGCGGTACATACTTACCACTTTTGGGGTCGAGTGCCCCCCCCCCCCCCCCCCCGGGAACAATATAACCATGAAGGTACATGTAAATTCTGATAAGCTCTTGGCGTAGTATTGCCATTTGTTCTGTGCACTATTTCGAACGAAAATAAAATAACTGCATGTTTATTTACACGCATGTAACAGAAAGACAACGAACGGGGAGGGGATGAGGGATAATGTAAGCAACACATCAGCCTTTAAGACGAAGTTAAAGGCATTGGCTAACTTTGTGAGCAGCTGATTTAAAAAATTCTCAAACTAAGATGAAACATGTCTATGAAATCTTGTATTTGTACTCAAAACCCCTGAAACCAACCGTAATTTGAAATGAGAAACTGTTAGTAAGGCGCAAAATGATTTTATTATTAATAAGAGGAGCATTTCCCACCATTTAAAAAACAAACAAACAAACAAACAAAAAACCGTTGGCTGCACCTCTCTCCCTGTACTATATGATATGCATACACACACATACATTTTACTGTTCAGGTGAACTCTGTGCACTTGCACGCTCCTTATGTCCAGTCTGTACAACCGACCATTATATCTTCTTGAAACATTGGTTTACATGTTTATTAAACAAAAATACTTTCCGTCGATATTATACTTTAAAACTTTCAGACTGGTATTTTTAAACTATAACTCATGTGTTTATACCATTGTCAAGTAGCAAAATGAGATTTTTTTCAATTCTCACAATGTTAGCCTTTTACTTTAAGTTCTGGTTATAAGCACGGAAGAAATTAAGTCGAAACAAAATTATCATAATCATCCAAATGATAAATACACGCCTACTGCCCGGAAACGGGTTTAACGCAGAACATTCCTGAAAACATACACACATTCACTATAACTTTATGTATTAAAACTAAAATGAGAACTTACAGTTTGTTTTATTATAAAACAGTAAAAACAGTAATAACTGCAAAAACGATTACATGAATATGTTAGCATATAAAACATCTTAAAATAATTAACAATCTTCTTCAACTCACAACAATCTAGGCTGCTTATCTTCGCTGTTGTTTTTTAAGTGTCTTTTTGCTCGCCGTTGACAGTTTTGACTAATCCTCCAATCATCAACTTTGCTGCACACCTCCCACACAAGATCTCTCCATTGCTTCCTGTCCTCTACTACTGCTTTCCACTTTTTTAGAACCTCTCCTCTCTGTAACGTTGCTTTCATTGCATCTTCATAGCACAGCATTGGGCGGCCAACCTTTCTTGATCCAGTCTCGAGTTCTCCATAGAGAAGAGCTTTAACTGGTCTGGCATCGTCCATTCTGGCTACATGTCCAATCCAGCGCAGACGGTTCCTTGTGAGAATTACTTCTATGTCATCAGCATTCGCACGTCGTAGTACTTCATCATTGTGATGAAATCATCCCACTTGATTTTCATTACAGACCTCAGATGTCTCTGTTGTATGGTGCGAAGTTTGTTAATTTGATGCCGATACAAGGTCCATGTCTCACTTGCATAAGTAAGAAATGGCATAATGCACTGATTGTAGACCTTGACTTTTGTGCGAATGGTAAGGTCTCTGCATTAAAAAACCCTCTTACTCAGCCTTCCAAAGGCACATGATGTTGCCTGGATCCGAGCAGTCAGTTCTTTACTCATCATGCAGTCTTTGGTGACAAAACTTCCAAGGTACTTAATAGAGTCTACACTGGTAAGTATGGCACCATCGAGGTAGAAGTCAGCTTGCATACCAATGGATATTGTCTCAGTTTTGTTCTTTATTGATGCTTAGTTCCATTTGTTTAGGCATTTCATTGTAGGCTGTCAGTAGTCTTTGCAGGTCATCAGCGTTATCACTAAAGATGGCGATATCATCGGCATACTGGGCTTCTCTCAGATACATTAACTGAACCTTCCTCCGAGCTTTCAGTCTGCGGACATCAAAAATGTCACCATCATATCGAAAACGCACTTTAACACCACTGTTCAGTTCAAAGGTGCTGAAGGCAAGCAAAATTGCAGCAAAGATTCCGAAAAGAGTTGGGGCAAGTTTGCAGCCCTGCTTTACATCACTGTTGTATTCAATCTCGTCAGTCAGTTCACCATGAATGAGCAGTCTTGCCTTCATGTCTGTATGAAGTGCCTTGATTATTGCAACAAATTTTTCCGGACAGCCTATCTTCCTCAGGATCAGGTAGAGCATCTCACGGCTTACTCTATCTAATAACTGTCTGACTGTTGGAGCTCTTGTTTCTTTTCTTGTGTCATGGTAGTGCCATATTTTGTAGGAGGTTTTCTTCCTCGCTTTGGTCTCTGAAAGACGATCCGGCATTTACATACAAGTAGCTTGAGGTCAGTATAGCAGTCAGTTGTTGGATTAATCTTGGTCACTGAAATATCAGCAGCAGCACTTTTGTTTGCTAATACCATGAATACATGATCTAATTGATGCCAGTGTTTTGATCATAAATGTTGTCACGTGTTTCTCAGACGATTCTTCAGTCGGAAGATGGTTCCCATCACGGTAAGCTGATAGCGGGTACAAAACTCTAACAACATGAGCCCATTTGAGTTCATATTACCCACTCCATGTTTTCCGATGATTGTTGGCCATGTTTTCCAGTCCTTGCCAACACGGGCGTTGAAATCACCGAGTACAATGATCTTTTCATCTCTGGCTTTACTAACACATTCACCTAGTTTCTCATAGAAAGACTCTTTTTCATCTGTTGTGCACTGCATCGTAGGAGCATAAACGCTAATAAGCGTCAGATGGTTTCCTCCTGCTAATTCCACTCTCAGTGTCATGAGTCTATCACTGATCAGTGATGGATTGAAGTTCACAAATTTATTTGAGATGGCAAAGCCAACTCCTGCTGTCCTGGTCTTATCTCCACTCCAGAAAATTGTGTGGCTACGTTCGAAAACATTGCCAGCTCCTGGGCGTCGCACCTCACTAAGAGCACAGATGTCGATGTTGGCTTTTTCCAGTTGTCGACAGATGACTGCAGTAGCACGTTCAGGACGCACTGAAGCCTTGCTGTCGTTTGTTGTGCTAACGTTCCAAACTCCGAGGATTAGTCGCTTCTCTCTGGATTTGGTGTGTGGTCTTTTTACACTTCTCGTCACTGCCACATCTGATGACGCGTCGGCTACCCCGGACGCAGTAGCTTTGTCATATGGTCTTTGCTCATTTATCACCATTGCCATATAAGATGGCGCGTCGGTTGTCCCGGACGCGGTAACTTCATTCGTGAATACTGTGGAATTCATATCATAGTTCTGTGAGGCTTGCGCTTTAGATGTCGGTACCACTTAGCGCAATGTGGAACCCTCTTGGCAAGGTGTTCTGTTGTTCGACGGCACAGCAGAGCTGAGACGGCCGCAGCAGCACCCTGTTGCACTTCACCTGATGACATTGGTGGCAATTGACCCTTATGAAGGGACAGACATGTTAGGATAGCAACAGGCCTAGGCAGTATTTTACTTTGAAGGTGAGCCAAGGACTACGTGTGAGTTCAGGTTGCTATGCATGGTAATCTACCTCCATCTCTTCATATGGGCAACCACTGAGAAGATTGCTCACAATAATACAAAGATGTAACAAAGATGTAATGAAGAGAAAAATGATGGTGATGATAATATTTCACATCAACACAGAAACGTTTATGTGGGACTACACTATAAGGTTGCATGAATGATTGCTCTGATTTTTTTTTAAAGTTTTATCTCGTCATATTTCGAAATCAAGGCATTTTGAGCAACCCTTCACCTGAAAGTAACCTTCTTTTTACCATAATATATTCAAGTACAGAAGTGCCAATCTGACCGACAAACACACATTTTACGCAAACACACTCACACCATCACACATCCCCATCCGACCCGGATGTAAAACAAACAAACAAACAACAAACCCAAAATTCCTCAAGCCTTAATCATGTACACATTTACATTTAGAGAAGGAGCTGTGGCCAAGTCCACGCACGCGCATTCGCAGTCTTATTCCCGAGCCGCAACTCATGAATATTCATATTATGTAGCCCTAAAGGTTCAGGAAAGAAAATCGCGAAACGAACACACTTATTACAAAAGTAAAAACTATTTTCCGTATTCTCCATTATCTTCATTTTCTTCATTTATTTTGTACGTATGATTAAACAGTGTGAAAATCTATCGAAGCATATTTACTACAACTATCTAAATCTCTTCTAAATATAATGAACACCCAAAGTACCAATCAATTGTCTCTATATCATAACCTTTGCATAAATGATACAATGTACATAATGATATTGATAGTAATAATGAAACAAAGTGATGGAAAAATAAAATTGAAAATGATGATAACAATGATAAAATATAGAAATGATAAGCGCCATTGATAAAGTAGCGAAACTGTCTGGGCTTATGGGGATTAAAGATGACTTTTTTTCCAGCATTAATTTTTTCTATATTCTCACTACAGAACAGTAGATTTCTTGCACAACTGATATGGTTAATAATGTAATAATGCAACAGAGAAGGAATTTTTTTGTACGTGCTCTTCCTCTTCATCCAAAGCACATGTAATAAGCAAAAATAATTCTGAAACATAATCCACTTGTCTTTTCTGATGGATATAACGAAGACATTTTTAAAGAGGAGATATCAAATATGCAAACCTTACCCCGACAAAAACACATAATGATTATTTACAATACTGTACATGTCAGCTGCTATACATTCATAAAAAGTTTCTTTTTTATTATACCCAAAAATCGATGCTTTTAGATCAGGAAGTTCCACACGAGTTCCTTTTAAGTATATACCTGTCACTATAAATCAAGGTGTTTTTTTTTTCAAGATCAGTTTATTTCTTATCTCTTAAAAACACACACACGCACACATCTAGTGTACAATGTGCACGTACATGTATATTTTCTATCACATTTTGTTCAATGGTGTGAAAAATAAATAATTTCCGCCCTATACAGGTTATACATGGGAACTAGAGGTGAAAGTTAAAGGTGTTTTTCCTTATTTAAACGCCCATCTGTGTGTACAATATAAAATACGTCTCAAACCCTTACTGCAGCAAATTTCGCAAATACACGGCTGCTTGTTTGCATCAGCAGGAACACAACAAATGGTTAATCCTATACACGGTCCAAAACAATAGTAAAGTGCGCAAAATGTGTATAAAAGTAAAGGTGCACTCATGCAATTTTAGTCCACTCCAGCTCTTGATATTCTCTTCCCAGTTGTTTCTGGGTTTCCCTCTCGGTCTATATAGTTCCTTCTACTTTTCTCTCTAACATATCTTTTAAAAGACCTTGCTGCCTTTTGACGTGGCTGAAGCATTTGGCTTTTCTTTCCTCAACTAATCCTACCAGTACAGATTGTTTACGCCCCGCCATTTCCCACTACTTCTTTGTTGGTTTTCATTTGTTTCCATGATATTCTCATAATTCTCCAGTATATGCACATTTCATAACATGTGATTCTATTTTCCGTAGTTTTGCTTACTGTTCATGTTTCCGATCCACACAATCATGACAATGGGACAGACCATATATAATCACACCTTGAGAATTCTTATAAAATCGCGCGGAACTTTACGGAAACTTGCACAAGCTTGCCGAGACCTTGCAAAAAACCGGCGATTAATCACCAAAACAGGTGAAAAGAGTGCGGCAACCTACGACGAAATAAAGTTGTGACTTGTGAGATATCTTTTCCTTACGAAGGTCACGTCAAAATAATTCAGAGATACCAGGAGATATCTCAGGATATACGAAACTATATTGGAGAAAAATATGGTTTCATTCATCAGAACTATTGTACTACATGTTCTGCCATTAAGCTTGTCACTGATATTATCCGTCGTGAAGAAGGCCTACTGTCAGCATCACTACTCAGGCGAAGGAGCTGTAGGAAGATTTTCACAGTATTTTTCGGCCAGTTCTGCGAGTCCTGTCTGTTCTAATGCTTCAACCAGCTTTGCCCTTTGCGAATCTGTCGAAGTATTCTTCTTCCAGTCCATAAGCATGAAGAAAGTACCTTCCCAGCAAACTCGACCGTCTTTCCTGATATTCGACGAGTTGTAGAGTTCCCATTTATCATATGAAAAACCCAATTCCAAAGCGAGTTTTCTGAGCTTTATGTCATTTCCTAGGTCCTCCGCAAGATCTGAAATCTCCTTCTCCAGAACTTCATTCACGTTTACACTGTGAAATAAAACACCATTTGTATAAAATCTAGGGGAATGACAATAGTAATACTCATATTATGGAATGGTAACAGTTTGCATTCTCTTTTTACCATTGTTTAGAGAAGATGGATACACACAAAAAGTGTATGTCCTTTCAAATACAGTAGTGACTTTTTGCAAACAACAGGCAAATCCAGTAATTGAGTCATAATATTCAGCAGTGGAAAAATGCTATCATCAATCATGTTTTAATAGCTTTATGGATTTTTTTCACCTTGCCTAGAAAGGTGGTGTTTACTATAAACAGACATGGACAATTCCTGATATTGGTCCTTCTCATAGGACACTCCCATTGATTGAGGAAGGAAAAAAATACACAAAACTCTCAAAAAAGGGAGGTAAGATGCAATTTTGCTTTTTATACATACTCAGTCCTGGCAGGTGATGAAGATGTTGGTGAAACAAGAGAGGGTTGACCAAAGGCAGGACCTGGATAGCAACAAAACAAGAGCGCTTCAGTAAGACCAGTTAGTATTGTTCATGTAAGCATATTCTTTTAAAGGAGCACTGTACGATATCATGTTCATAATATTTTCATGTTAGAAACATGTATAGCATGTATACGAGGTAAATAACAGCGACAATAATGATAATTATAATAATAATAATAATAACAATAATTATAATAACAGTAATAATAATAATAATGATAATAATGATTAACAATAATAACAATAATAACACAGCTTTGTAAATTTTGAGAACTATTTTCCCTCTATTTTTTTTTTTTTTTGGGGGGGGGGAGATTTCTTAGATTTTTCGTAGAGTGGAAATGGTCGGCTGGATTTTCAAAACCATCTCCTTTCTAGAGAGAATGACGGTAGGGAAATTCCCTCTCCACCACCATAATTTCATTAAATAGTCCAGAATTCGTCACCAATGAATTCGCCATTAATGAGAAGCAATGAAAATTACTATCCGTCAGATAAATCCATTAGCATATATTATGTATTTCACCAATTACAAAAATTACCTTCAAACCGTGTCGGGAATATGATATCTTCCTGTCGAGATCTCTGGGATAAATTAAGCGTAATGTTGCATTCATAAGTCTGGCAGTCATTAAAATCCAGAATGAAATCAACTGTGTGGCTGGTCTTGTGCATAAAGTACCAGTACTCGACATTCTGTGCAGAAAAAAGGTAATGCAAGACATTTTTACTCCGACCATTAGATGGGTATTTTCTTTGTATCCATGGTGAAGTTGTGTAGTCTACTATACTGTATGCAGATTTGGCAATCCGTTCCGTTCTGCGCAACTTTCTCGCTACTTCAAGCATGAAGAAGTAGTAGAAGTAGCAAATTTTGGAAATGACATTGCCTCACAAAAAGGCCGTAGATTTAAAACATTTTACCTAAAGCTGATGACATTGGTTTCATTTTAACTGGAAAATAATTTTCGACCAAATGTAATAAAAGCTAATGATATTGTGCATCTTTAAACGTTCACGCAAGGTCGACTTTAACAGGAAAAGTTAAATCGAAAGCTAAATGTATGTGAACGCAAATATTTCTTCGTTTGTAGTTTGCCTGATTTATACGAGTCTTACCCTGCGTTTAATAATTAGACAACTTAACTTATATTTCCTATTCTTTTGAGCAGTCCTATAGGTGATCTTTTATGCAAACTCATCTGAAGATGCTGTACTGAACAACTTGCACGGTTTGTGATTGCAGATTTCTTGAAATAAATGCCATATTGCTCGTAACAAGTTTTATGAATACTCTACATTACTATTCATTATTTCAAAGCCGAATTACAAGTACTATTTTGCTGATTTTGCTGATTTTTAAAAATGTACTGAACCAAACAATTATTAGATTTATAGTTATCATCCCTCTTGTGATTAAAACGGCATTTCTTGTGTGTTGATAACATGTACGGTTTTGATGCTTTATACCTTAGATTCTGGTTGATGATGTGCCATTTGACAGGACACTTTCAGAGTCCTCCGTTTGACGAATACCTCTCTATCTCTGTCCATCGCTGATCTTGTACTGCAACTGGGATCAAATGGATTATATCCATGGGCATCTTTCTGCGTGAAAGGACAGTCCTCAATTTGTTTTTAAATGATCAAAAGAGTAACGAAATCATTAGGTCTTCATTTTGTTTTGGTTATGTTATAATTTGACCATTTCTTGCAACACATAGCTATCTGTAAAACATGGGTAAAGAAAACACATACAACAACAACAGTAAAAATGAAACTGAACAAACCACATAGCTTAGCACTTTGATAAGGCAGTGTTTGCGCGTGCTTGTGTGTGGGCGCATATCTTCAAAATGACATTTACCCAGACCATTCCTCTTGGCTTGTTGACGAATCGCACTTCAAGTACCGGCTCCTTAGTGGATGGCATTGTCTTTGGAAGATACGGCATGCAAGACATTAGTTTGCCTTTCACAAACTTCCGTAATATCGACAGAAGTCCGCCAGAAAAATGTTGCAGAGGAAGGATGAAATGGGTCTCGGATACCATGCAGTCTATGGCTATGTGTTGATAGCGTACAGGAGTTTCTAATGAAAAATGAAGGTAATGCGAAATCAGGTTCATGCTACAAACTTCAAAACGTATGAACGATTTAGGTTTTTAAACCAAAATCACTGATGAATTTGGTTCTTTATTCCTGATCTGATAAAATTTTAAATAGAAAACCTAACTTGAATCGGACGTAATCCAGTGGCACTGGTGCGTTGGATGTGCCCAGGAATCAAACGAAACAAATTTAAATAAAATGGAAAAAAGAAATCAATGGGCTTACGCTCAAAATCTATGATTCATTGACTTGTATCTAGATTTCAAAAATTCCTGGAGTTAATCTGATGGCCACTCCATAGAAAGTTACACTATAGGCAGTTATATGCTTATATTCTTATAGTCTTGATACATATGAAAGAAAATTTCAATGTCAATTTCTTTCAATATGTGACAGCCCACTTCACCGAAGGCCCGCGAGACCGAAGGCCCGCGAGACCGACTTCTTTGTATCTTATTTTCCTTCATCAGGTGGCGCGGTCGAGCGGTCTAAGGCACCTCGTTGCAGCGGCGTAACAGGTGCCTGTTATCAGAGGGGGGATGGGGGAAGGGGGAAAACTCCCCCTTATAGGGAGCGCCTTTCGCGCGCTTAGGGTTTCACACACTTCGTGTGCTCACTACCACCCCCTAAAATGAAATCCTAGCAAAGCCACTGATTCTGGACTTAGTTACCGGGAAATTTTTGGCTCTGCCCCCCCCCCCCCCCCGATAACAGGCAGAGGACGTATTAAGAGAGCGGGAGCAGACAAGGAACGATTCAAAGGGACGTTGGAGCTTCTGCGCTTCTCGCGGGGGGACACTCCCCCTCCCTGCACCCCCCCCCCCCCGGAGCGCGCTTCCCGTGCTCACTCCCGCCCCCTAAACTGAAATCCTAGCTACACCATTCTAGACGGAGTTACCGGAAAATATTTGGCTCTACCCCCCTCCCCCCTCTGATAACAGGCACCTGTTACGCCCCTGCAAGGAACGATTGAAAGGGACGTTGGGGCTTCCGCGCTTCTCGCGGGGGGACACTACCCCTCCCTCCCTGCACCCGCCCCCCCCCCCCCCCCCCCCGGGAGCGCGCTTCCCGTGATACAGATTTTTCTGGGAACACGGTATATTGAAAGAAATAGACAAATGCAAACAACTTTGCCAACTCCCTTGTAAATAATAAACATTGAAAGAAATGAAAATGGGAGAAGAATAATCGCGTAGCTCCCCCATTTTTCAATCAAGGCATTTTTTCAACCCTTAATTAAAAAATGGATGACAACTCTGGGGAATATTGAAGGAGCTACGCAATTTTTATTCTCCCATTTTCAAATCCCTTTCAATAATATATATATATATATATATATATATATATATATATATATATTAATACAGAGATCTTTGTTATCGAGAGCTAAGTCAACTACATTCTCCATTTTCTTCCACTGTGTGTACTAAAATGAAGCACGTACTGTACTTTGCGAGGGGCCATCTTCCTTTATTTGATACAGATATCTATATACAATAAATACAAATGAGAAATCTCATTTCACCTTCTTCTAGAGACTCCCACGAATACAGGGCTGTCTCTACGTTCTCAATGTCATCAAACACAGCACAGTGTGGTATCAGGAGCGTAACTGGTTCTCTGAACTCCAGCCCTGATGGATAACACTGGAAGCCATGGCTTACGATAATCTCGTCATCTTGTAACTGGATGTTGGTTGGAATATCTGTCAAAACCTCAAGGGTTATTTCTTCAGATGAGCCTTCCTCCAAAGCTCCAGGTGGGAAAAAGAGGGTGAACCCATACGACGGAATGTGCAGCTCTCCCCCACGTTCATCAATTCGCGCCATGGCGCAACGGGGGTCTGAATGAATTTTGAAAAAGAAAATGTTATTTCAATCTCCTCTAATCAAGTTAACGTTTTCTCGAAAGATTTAAAGGGATTTGAGTACATATCGATTCGACGTGGATAGATTCTATTTAAGATTAGATTTGCTGATAACACTGTTCGTACCGTCTTCTGGGAGTCAGTATAGTGCATTAGCTTGGTGAATGAAATAAATGATGTCCTAGATCCAACTAGTCTGACATACCTTCTAAAAACAGCCTATAACGCCAACGGCAAGAGCCCTGATGTTCACTGCGAAGCAGTGAGAAGAAAAGGCATGGAAAGGGTCTTTTATAGTTAATATGTTGTTAATATAAAATTTTCTACAGACAATACTACAGTATTCTCAGAACTGCTTGAATGTTAAGTCATAATAAATTGATTTCAAGTGGCATTTGAAATAAATTCATCTTCGGCGTTCAAATAGAGAGCATTTATCTGCATCAGGTTGACCTTCCCCACAATAAGGGCTTTAAATGTATATGTTTTTTCTGAGTATATGGTTATACGCGGTTTTCAGACTACTGGTCACATGATCCTGCTAAAATTGTAGTAACCATATATCTTGTACTTATTTGTGGACAAGAAAGTGCCATTCGGATAATAGCAGATTCAGTGGAATCATACTGTGTTTAAATCAATAAGAAATGGCAAAGAGATTGAAGGCCCTTTTGGCCAACGTTCTGAAAGACTTTCCCCCTTTTTTTTTCGTTAAAAAGGTGGGTAAAAAGAACCCTTCCATATTTCCTGTCAATACTTCCAAAACTAAAAGCAATATACCTCAGACACATCAGTGACCAAAATATAGAGATTTTTTAAAAGACACTGGAATTGAAGAATCCGTGAATCCGGTCGAAAGAATTGTGAGAAATTCTTTAAAAGAAGTCACAGAGCAGTTTTATTATAGACTATTTTCAGGATGCAAAAAGTGGAAATAAAAATCACAGAACCTAGCCGAAAATTACTTTTTAAAAAAAGGAAAGAAAACACTGCAAAATAATTTGGTTTAACTTAAAAGTTAATGTTTCAGCAATTTGCCCTTGTTTGATTTCTTTCAACTTGTTGTTGAAAATATTCTTCTTATTTGTAAAGGGGAAACACACACATACACACACCCACACACGTTTAAATATTCTCTCTTTTATCTAATTATTTGGTAAGTTAAAACAAAAGGGGAGTCACCCAATATTACATCAAGTCAATAACATCACTTGCGAAGGTCAATGAACAGTAGTTTTATTGAGTAATACAAGTAACAACATTTCAGAATAAGTTGTTTGTTTTTTAACATTATTTCACCAATTTGCGCTACATTTTGCTAGAGTTACCTTTTGTTCTTGGTCTTTGATGTGCGTCTCTAATGCTTGGCATGGATTCTCTGTTGGTATTCTCCTCGTTCTCTCCTGCCCTAGTACTGGAATGGTCTCTACTCTGAAGGTCACCAAGAGGTTGATTGTCAAACTGCTTCCTACAAAAAAATATTAACTTGATTTGAAGAGCAACTTTTATTATTATTATCATCATTATTATTATTATTATTATTATTATTATTATTATTATTATCATTATTATTATTATTATTATCATCATCATCATTATTATTATTATTACCTTTCCCAGGAAAAGAAGGGAATAAAAATAGTTTATCCGCCGACCAATACCTACCACAAATGATCTATCAAGCACATCAGTATCCAGAAATTAGGAAATGTCGGAAGGGAAACCGGCTCACTGAGATAAGGTTTTTCTGCCAAAAGAAAAATAAAGACAGACCTGGGTTTAAAAAAAAATAATAAACGGGGGTGACGCGCCATTTAGCCCTCTTCGGAGCTCAAATAGCTCCCTAAAATCCATAAAACCCAATTCTTTGGAGCAACCCTGTTTTTTTTTTCAGAGTCGCCCTCGCCTCAGCTGCGAAAATTAGCAATGATTTCGTGAATAGTGATCCAGGCATGCCAGGAGCAGCAAAAATAACATTTTATAAACAACCCACACATTAACGCATCATACTGATATTACGTATACTCTCAAGGAGAAAATTGGGATATCAGCAATTCGAATTCCACATAGCTCCCTTGGGCCTAGAAATAGCTCAGAGAATAGCTCTCGTGACAAAAAAAGTATTCTATCATTAATTTACTTCCAAAATCCATTTATTACGTTTAACAGGAATAACATACGTAGGACCACTCATTAGGAGGAGAGGGTCGTTCTACTTTATAAAAAGCAATCTGAAACTGCGAAAAATCGGGAGAATTAATCGGAGGGGTCTTGTCAATATATGTGTGTGTATATATATATATATATATATATATATATATATATATCATTATCACATACCTTTAGAAGTCATTGAAATCAAGTGGATAAACAATAAACGGACGACTTTTACTTTAGAAAATTTAACTGGGGTACATTTTTCATCTTAGTTTACGAGGAAAGGTTTATCAGCGGTTGATAGTTTGGCACAGTCTCATTTGAAACCCTTGTGACATACTCTTAAAAATAAAAAGAAAATGCAAAAACGAAATGCTGTTGCATGTAACTCCATTTGCATTATAGAAATCCCAGATAACTCCCATCCCCTCCCTCGCAGATAACTGGTGCACATACAAAATGGCAATGCAAATGCAAAAAAATGCAAAAAAATTTCCATGCCACTTTGGCCGAGAGGTATATACTTAATAGTTGTCTTCAAGAGTATCCAAAACAAAGCTCCAGCATATATTAACTCCCTCATCCTACCACATCAGTCTATGCGTCCTGGGCCTTGACAGACAGTACCCTGCTCCATATTCCACGGACATACACCACAGCCGGTGACAATGCTTTCCAGGCATGTGCTCCTAGACTCTGGAACGAACTTCCAAGATTTATCCGTCTATCCCCATGTTTGGAGGTTTTCAAGAAACATCTCAGAACTCTACTTTTCAAACAGTTAACAGATCAACGATCATTCTTTCACTGCTTTTTCTTTGGCTATTGATGTAGAGCGCGGTGAAACAACTCATAGTGTGTAAGAGCACTATATCAATGCAATTATTGTAACAGTTTCTGACGACAGCATTATGATAGCTTGAGTGCGATATCAGTATTTACCTGTAGACTTCTCTGTAGACTGCTTCAATGTATGTATTCTAGAAATGAGAAGATATGAAAAGGAAGTTTTGAAACTTGAGTCAATAAATAAGGGATATTCGGGACATTAATTTGACGTGCACCTTACTAGCAGAGATTCATACAAGCGTTGGTTATAATAACGATGTCAGAAAATGAATAATAGCTCAGAATCAAAATGAAAATAATATATCATCGTGGAACAGGTATTTATAGTGCAACAATCAGCTACGAATTATTGAATCTCGTATAACATGTAAAGTATCAGTAAAGTTAATAAATACATTGTCCAAAATGAAAAAAAAAAAATCCATTATAACTTTATCCTTCAAGAGTAGAATAACTCTCAGCTCCTGTGACCAAAGTATCGTGGGAAATTTGATAAAACTGTTTGGTTACCTTTCTAATATGAGCTGATAAAACCTCTCGTCCTGCACATAATCGATAGGTGACTTCATTTGCTGGTCAGGAATGTTCGGATCTGCACCATGCTCCAGAAGAAAGATGACCAAGGCTTGCTCAGGAGTTAGGTTGTACTCGGGATAACTTGCGGCTATCTGTACGAGTTTGAAAAACGAAGATAGGATGAACCCTGTTCTAAATCAGAAGTCTTATCGTAAAATTTGGAAATATTGATTTCATTTGAGTAGGCAGTTCAAAGTAAGAGCAGCAAAGGAGGCCTAAAAGGCCTATACAAAAATTGTTACAAATTGCAACTGACATTTTCATATTTTCACAAGAAAATTTCTGAATAATTGCTTAGCAGTAATGAACTTTCACTGTCCATCCCTACCAACCTCTCACTTGGACTGACGAACAGGCCCATACACATCCGCGCGCCCACACCCACAAATCCTCACGCACATTACTCTGCCAAAAAGAATACGGTTTGAATTCTCAGTGTGGTGTTAAAACGCTCGAAATTAACAGTGCGAAGATAACTTCACACAGTGCGGGGCATCTCCACAGTGTGGCTTATCACAGAGTTCTCACAAAGTGATAATTGATTTCACTGTGTGAGTTTACTCGCTCACAATGTGGAGATTGTGATTCATAATGTTAAAACGCTTGAATTTAACAGTATGGGGATGATGATTTCACACTGTGAACAAATTGTGGGATACTGTGTTCTTTCCGGCAGGGTAATGTCCTGTCGCAAAATACAAAAGGGAAACTTCATGAAATTACACTTTTTAAGAAAAGGCCTGTTCGTTTTCTTTACATGGAATATGGAATGATTTATTTCCTGTCATAATAATGAGAACAAGTAGGCCTACTACCTGTTTGGCTTCCCCAGAAAGGAGACCTTATGAGTTCCACTAATTGTGGCATAAAAATTTTGACAGAAAAACTGGTCTCTGCTCTTGATTATTATTACATGGATCTAAATAATGACTCACTTGTTCGAGTGTGTCTGTGGAGTGAACCTTCCTCGAGAGAGCCAATGTGATCGCTAAATGCAAGCATGTTTCTCCTTGTCGTGACTGGATATTGAGATCAGGCTCCATGAGAAACAAGCGTCTCGATGATAGCAGTGTGTCCTTCTTCTGTGGCTATTTGAAGGGCAGTAAACCCATCATCTTCGAGATGATCGATGAAAGATTTCACACCCTTCCAGTGAAAAAAAATTCAATGTGTAAATATATCGGTTATCTAATTTTCCAATAGGTGCGCAATAATCTTCTTGTTCCTGTTTTGATGTATGTAGCTTTTTGTTTGTAACCTTTCAAGTGACTTCGAAATACTTTCTCTCTAGAGAGTTTGATAACATTACACTGCGTGTAAGTAGGTTCATTGTATATACACTACATTCCGATAACATCACGACGCAATGATTCAAAATAGAAAAATTCATATATTTATGGTTATGTGCGTGACTCTTTGAACATGTTGAATAACATTTTTATTTCAAACTCAGGTGGTGGTGTTATTTGTTCTAGTAACACAATTCACAGACGTAAAACCATATTCAGTGAAACATTCGGCCTGTGCTGCAGAATCTAGTGTTTTAAAAAGTCTCTTAACTTTATTATGCCCTTTTCTACCTAAAACTTGAGTTTAACTAACCTCAAACTAAGTGTCGAACTTGAGTCGTGTTAGATTAACGTGATAAAGGGCAATATTGATGTATGTATGGGAAGAAAAGGCGGAATATTGAAAACTTGACTAATAATAGCTGTAAAGTTACCTCGTTGGTGAATGGAGCGTCTGATGACTGTGAAATTAGAACGCCTAATAGCAATTCTAAGACGGCTAGGTGATTGAATTTTGCGGCTGCATGTAAAAGTGTAGTAGAACGCCCAATCTCGCTACGTAGCTCAGCTCCGTGAATAATAAGGCACTCGGTAACAGAAAATTCACCCTTTATCACCGCTAGATGTAAAGCAGTTAATCCGTCATCGGCTTTCTTATTCACATCAGCTCCATGACTGATTAGGCATTCTGTGACATCAGCGTGACCATTTGATGCAGCATACATTAAGGGTGTTAGTCCTCTATGGTCCCTGCCATCTACTCTTGCCCCATGCTGGATAAGGTACTCAGTGATGTCAGTATGACCAAACTGTGCTGCATTATGTAAGACAGTCACTCCTCCGCGGGACTCCTTATTTACTTCACCTCCATGATTAATGAGGAATTTTGATGTGTCACAGTCATTACGACATGCAGCGTAATGTAAAGCAGTCACTCCATCACTGTTTCCCTGAGTAACATCACCTCCGTGGTTGATGAGGCACTGTATGACATTAACATGACCCCTCATTGCTGCTACGCATATTGCAGTATCACCTGTCCGCGTCCCCCTATTAATGCTGGTCCCATGATTGATAAGGAATTCCGTGGACGCAATCTGGCCTTTCCAGGCAGCGAAATGTAAGGCTGTCCATCCATCTTTGTCTCCGTTATCCACATCAGCTCCATGACTGATGAGGCATTCCATGACAGACACATTACCAGTACGTGCAGCTGTATGAAAGGCAGTAAGTCCTGACCTGGTCCCCTTATTAATGTCAAGTCCGTGATTGATAAGAGATTCAGTAGCACCAACATGACCATTAACGGCAGCCATATGTAAAAGTGTGTCTCCATTTTGGGTCTCCCAATTCACTGAGGCTCCATGACTAATAAGGCATTCTATAACAGCAACCTGGCCATTACATACAGCTGAATGTAAAGCAGTCTTACCGCTCTTGCTCCTCTTATTAACGTCAGCTCCATGACTGCATAGATATTCTATTATATCTATATATCCATGATGTAGAGCTATTCTTAAGGCGGTCATTCCATCCCTGTTCTCCTTGTTCACCATAGCACCATGATTAACAAGGCATTTGATGACACGAAGGTGACCGGAGCTGGCAGCTATGAATAGGGCAGTTGAAATTCCATTTTCACCTTCTTTATTCACTTCAGCCCCATGATTTAAAAGGAGTTCTGTCACACCAGGATGATCGCTCTTTGCGGCTAGCATCAGGGCTGTCATGCCACTCACACCACCCTCATTGATTTTGGCTCCATGACCAATTAGGTATTCTACGACTTGCACGTGACCAATAAGTGATGCTAGATGCAAAGCGGTCAGGCAGAACTTCATCTTGTGGCTTACGTTGGCTCCTTGGCTAATCAAGTATTCTACTACATCAACGTGATCATTAAATGCAGCGAATTGTAACGGAGTCACCCCACCATCTTTGAGAACATCTACTTCAGCTCCAATGCTTACAAGGTATTTGGTGACAGGGAGGTTTCCATGAAGCGCAGCTAGATGTAAGGCAGTTGTTCCATCATTGCATTTCTTACTGATAGAAGCCCCATGACGAATTAGAAGTCTCGTAACATCGAGATTCCCATCCATTGAAGCATGGTGTAAGGCTGTTGCCCCCAACTTTGTTTCCTTGTTAACATCGGCTCCGTTACTAAGTACAAGCTGTATAATTTCTAAGTGACCAGCCTGCGTTGCAAAATGTAAAGCAGAAAATCCTCTTTCGTCACTCTCGTTCAAATCAGCACCATGGCTGATTAAGGATTTTACAGTGTCGAGTTCACCTAAGAATGCAGCACGGTACAGTTCCGGGAGAGATATCTCTTCCCCTATTTCATTATACCTTTCGAATGCGATATTTTTGGGACTTAAGTAACTTAGGAAATGTTGTATGTTGCAAGTATCCCATATGCCAGGTATATTCTGAGTAAAAGAGCTATCGGGTATCTCAGATAATATATGTAAATAGGCCTCCATAGTGTTTTGCCGGGTTTTTGTTTGTTTGTTTGTTGGTTGGTTGGTTTTGCGGTTAGGTCGGGTCTGTTGTTTTGGTTTTAACTTGATGATAATTGGAAAGATACAATCTTTAAATTGACAGTTCTTTTTTAAAAAAGTGTTCTACACACAGGCACACGTGCAAATGAGCGAAATCTGCGTCTGCTATATTGGTCAATGTCCGCTGACTTGTGATCGCCTAATCAAGCGTCGTCATAGCAGAATGAATGCTGAATGTTCAGTAGACATTGAAGATGAATTTAAACTGCATAGATAATATGGAAGGGGTTTAGAGAACCTCCAAAAGATGTTTCGTCGATCTTGCATCTTTCTTTAAATGTTATGTCGGATTCATGTCTTACATTCCAGTTAAATCCAGTTTCAATATTCACTGGCACATTATTCTGTCACCATTTTCGCTGACTGAATTTCATTGCCATGCGACTCTCAACGGAACTCCAAATTTGTTGATAATCATGTCTGGCTTTTGAGTCCCTCCAGGAAAAAAAAAACAAGAAAACGTTTTCAGCTATGAGCACTGCATAGTGAAGCTAAAATGGAACAGTTTGAATGTAGATTTGTTTATCAGTACTGCTGGCAGTCCCAACTCATAGAATACAAAGGCTACTTGTGAGTAATAATCGTGTAGGCCTACACTGTCTGCATAAAACAATTTTTGCTAGTTCCTGTTATGTTTCCATCAGTTCGTGAAAAAGGTAGAAGAATCTTTTCCTCACATGCTGTAAACGAGGAAGGGAAAGGTAAATTATCGTTAGACATAATCGTAAATGTGGGGTATTTGATAATAATATGAATAACATTTTATAATACAAAGCGTTGTGTTAAAAAGAAACAACAGACAAAAGCTGTACCAATTCTGCACAATCACAATTCGTGTTCATGAATTTCTCTCTCATGCAGTCTCCTGTAAGTCTCTATCTCTTTTTGCTGTTTGTGACTTTATAGCCGTGACTGTATTACGTCGGGGTTTTTAGTTGTTGATTTTTGTGGAATACCGCGCCACAGTCAGAGGTCGTGTTTATCCTACAAAATATCAGAAATGCGTGAAAATATTATAGAATTCCCACAAGAAAAATGATTCTAAATTCGAGAACCGTGATTTTTTAGTTTCTGTGCATGTTGAAATACAGTGAGGGTACACTTATCACAATACTTTGAAGAGCATGTGTAGTCGAACCCCATGCAGTTGAATCTCCAGACTTAAAATGCATTTTTCTAAATAAGAAATCTGTTTTTATTCTTAGGTAGTTTATTCACATGTGTTGAAATTAACCATTGAAAGATGGTAGCTCATTGCATCGTTCACTGCCAACATCAATATCAGCCAATGTTGTCCACGTAACATGCAAAAAATCCTTTAAGCATTGTGTATACACATACGCACACGCACGCACGAACACATCTTCCGCACATGAATTTAGTTGCAGTGTTCATTTTGGATACATACTAGTATAGGCCTACTTAATTATTCTATGCTGGAGTCATGGATTCTTTCATGTACACACCCCCATCTCCCCCATTCCCCCTCTAGCTCTCCTTCTCTAGTACAACGTCGCCCCCTTCTCTATCTTCTTCCCGGCTCTCTCGATCTTGCTCTGTCTTGTCCCTGTTGGTGTTTCTTATTGCATTTTTAATATACTTGCTGCAATGTATTTATTTTTCTTATTGAGCATCGGGGAAATTAGGGATTTAAGAAATCATTGAGGTTCCCCTCAATAACTACATAATTTTTGATAGCTTTTCATCATTTTCATGTAGCAGATATTTTTTGATGTGTTCTGTTAATACATGAGACATGAATGGACCCCCCCCCCCCCCCCCCCCGTTGCTTTTGAATGATCTTAACAACTTGATGTTATAACCATGATAACGGAACTTTATATCAAATTTTAATTTCACGCTCAGAAACCGGAAACCGCTTCAAAACATATGTACGCCATGTATGTTTGTGCCGCTCACTTCGTGAACGGGGCCATTTTGAAAGGATCCGGGATAAAATTGACCTATTCTAGGACACAGACACAGCACAAAATCGAGACTGAAAGTGAATTGATTTGACCTCATTCACTGATGTGCATTTCCGCCGTAGTAACCGTTCAAAGCAATTTTTCGCTCAGTGATTTAATAGGAGAGTGTAAAGTAATTACTGAAGAAACAATGGTGAAATTCATGACGTATAATTCAGCAAAATATGAAATGTAAGACTATTTCAAAGTCCTAAGGACTTTGAAACAATTTGCTTCAAAATGTCAAGTCCGCCCGATGTCGAGCCAACACCGCGCACCGATGATTGAAACATCGCGAGGTGTTGCCTCTAGCGTGTGAGATTGCAATGCTTTTGCATAAGCCATGAAATTTAATAGGATATATTCACGAAATTGTGACTATCAAAGGGATACCCTTGGTAAAACCTGGTATACGTTGTAGACTATGCTTCATATCTGTTTACAGACAAAACCATTGTAACAGTGAAACTGAACTTGATGTAGATACATTGTGCCATTTTGCCACCTCCAGTCGGCTCTCTGAAACAATCATTATTTTGGGGGGAAAAGATAACTCCTTTGAAAAGCAATGTATGCCCATCCCCCCGCCCCCCCCCCCCCCCCCCCCCAGCAGAAAGTGTCGCCGTCTCACGAAGCGCCTACTGGTTGTGTAGTGAACGAACATACGTGACGCAGTGGGGAAACACCGACCGGGGGGAGGCCATGAGAGAGGGAGAAAAAGAAAAGGGGGAAATGTGATTGATAAAGAAAGAGAAGGGATGGGGCAGAGGGCGAGTGGAGAAAATGAAAAAAGGATGCCTACTGCACCCAAAATCGCACTGCTCCATTTACACACCATCCGCCCAAATTCCCCTTCCCCTTCCCCTTCCCCCTCCGTTACCTCCCTTCTCACGACTGAGCTCTTAATATATACCTTAACACCAGAGTTTGGTTTCTTTAATTTCTTCAATTTTAAAAGAAAAAAGTGAAAATTTGTAAATATGTACTCACAAAGTCTCTGACCAACCAGCGAACCCTCTATAATCCTTATCGGAAAGTGACTTCTATTGAAAAAATGTGATTTTCACGTCCTGTCGAAATGTTCCCGTGTAGTGTCCAAAGACGTTCATATAGCACATCATACTTGAATGTTCCTGCATTAGCGCTGAATATGCATAACTCGAAGGAAAGAGCGGTTTCGGCGGACCCTTCGTCGCTTCCTCGTGCATATTCAACAACCGAACCGTGCTCAAGAACATAAATGTTCATATATGCTTTTCGAGTCTATGGAATAGATGCTACAACATGGAAACATTTCGACAGGAAAAAAAATGAAGAAATTGAAGAAATTATCGAAACCAAACTGACGGGAGCTGACCGTTTTCCATATATAGTCACTACTGGAGCTATATAAACCTCTGAAAAGTACATAATGCTACCAAATTTTGTTAACTACGAAGCTCGGCTTCCGTGTAAAATCAGGATTTGAACTCTAAGTATAGAAAAAAATGATAAATAAAAATGAAACAAAATAGAGTATAATGAGAACTATGTACAATGAGAATAATCATGCTACAGAGTGATGGCATGTTGGTAGACTTCCACCATTCTAAACATTTTGATCAAGAGACTCAAAGAAATCAAAACTTGTACGATCTAAATACCTGCACAATACGGACTTAAATGTTCTAACATTGTGTTGTACTGTGAAGATAACGGACATTTTAGCTCCTTTTCTTTTACAATAACGACAGTCATGGTATAAAATATTTTGATTTGATTTGATTTATTTATTTTCTTCTGCACTGATATGTGTAAAACAAAATTCGGATAACATACATAAAATAAAATACAAAAGAATTTTTACAATGAATCATAACACAAAGTATTTGTAATAATCATTTACAAAACAAATGATAAATTGTCAATTCTTTTTTTTTTTGTAATTCAGTTAAACATAAGATTTAATCTTTAAAAAGATTATTTGCAGAAGGACTGCCATTATAACCAATGTGCTTGAAAATATGGCAGCCCCAAATATTATGAAATAGATAACCATATCGAATAAGCAGAATGGAAAATAACTAAATCCTGTATTAAGAGGATAATGATGATGATCTTGATGAAATGATGATGAAATGATGATGATGATGATGATATTGATGATGATGATGATGATGATGATGATGATGATGAAGATGACGATGCTGATCATGATATCGGTAATGACTAAAATGGTAGAAAGGATAATACTGTGAAAAAGACTGAAGAGCTAACACAGAAATTTTACCGTGAATATTCTGATAGCAACATGGTCTTAACTTTCGCTTTAAATGAGTAGAGGGAACAAGAGGATTTGATACATTCTGGGAGAGGATTCCATAGGTCTGGGCCATGGTGTCTTACGGATCTATGGGCAATAAGTAACTTAGGGTTAACTACATGAAGATTAGAGGAATTTCGAGTAGGGTAGGGATGAATAGTGTTATTTAAAGTATAAAAGTTTTGAAATGAAAGAGGGAGCATGTTATTCAAATATTATATAAACAACATACTTTGTAATGAATAAATATCGAATACGGTTAGAGTTTTCAGTTGGTAAAATATTGGTCTTGTGTGAGATAAGTATTCTGAACCGGTACAAATGCGAAGGGCTTTCTTGTGCAATAAGTGGATGGAGTTGAGTTTTGTTTTGTTGCTACTGGCCCATACTAAGTTGCAATATGTTATATACGGTAATATCAATGAATTATAGAGCATGATGAGCGTTTTGCAAGGGATAAATTTCTTTATTTTATAAAGTATACCAACATTCCTAGAGATTGAGGTAGTTACATAACGTATATGTTCATTCCAATTTAAATTTTCATCGATAATGACACCCAAAAATGTTGTTTGTCGTTTTCTTTCGAGGGGTACATTATCTATAAGTATGTCGTAAGGAAAGTCATTGGCATGAGAGTTTACGTGCTTGAAATACATGAAATTTGTTTTATCAATATTAAGGGAGAATTTATTGCATTTAAACCACAAAGATAATTTTGGTAACTCATCATTCCATATATTTACTAAGGTATTTAAATCATGATGTGAACAGAAGATGTTGGTGTCATCTGCAAATAATATGAATGATAAGAGAGGCGTTGTAGTGGTCAAATCATTGATATATAATAGAAATAGTAGCAGGCCTAATATTGACCATTGTGGAACACCGCATTTGATTGGTAGGAAATTTGAAGAAACATCATTATTATTGTTGTCTGTTAGATAAATAGCTCTCAAACCATGAGAGGGCAACTCCACGAATTCCGTCAGAGTGAAGTTTTTAAAGTAAAATCTGGCGGTCGAGCGTATCAAAGGCTTTTAATAAGTCCATAAATACTCCTATTACATGTTCTTTATTGGCCATGGCATTTGTTATTTTATCATATAATTGTACTAAAGCTAGGTCTGTTGAATGACTTTTTCTGAAACCATACTGATTTATATTTAGGAAATGAAATGTATCCAAAACTTATACAGCCTTTTGTAAATTATCTTTTAGAAGATTTTTGATATGCTGGGAAGAATGGATATTGGCCTGTAATTACATACAGGCCACACATATCACATACAGTCATGTACACTCAAACACCCTGTTTCCAGATCATTATATACAAACACACATGCAAATGAAATCTAAAAAACTAGTATACTCACAGTCTGTCTCACACTTTCTCGAATATCCGGATACTTAGTCTTCCATATCCTCTTCTGGTTTCAGAGTTCACAATTAAAGACGGATCGGGACAACTGACACCCTGAACATACGACACCCGCAAATTGTATCCGCTGTGCCATGAGTACCAGTACTTGTAGTTTTTCAAGTCATAACTATCATCAATATGAAATTTGTTTCTATACACCCATGAACCTTGAACCTTGAAGTAATCTATTTCCTGTTCGCACAGCGTATGCTAATGAGTTTATTTCACCGATCATTGGCACTTCTCAAATGACGTCACCATCACACACTCCGATCTCGAAATGCTCTGGATTTCACCAGTGTAAGGGTCAACAAACTGTATCATTGCATCTTTCAATGCATATTTCGCTTGCAGCATAATTATGTGGGTCTTAATATAAGTTTAAGCTTCTCCATAGACTTACATCTAAATACAATTTACACAAATGGAATCATCAGTGCAATGTTTGTAAATGTCAAGCGACGATAATGCATGTGATATTTGAATGCAAAAGAGTCAAGGTATTTTGGAAATGATAGAACGAATGATTTTAATCAGACGAAAGTCATAACTGATAACTTGTGTATGATTATTGGATTCAACATTGCAGACGATTTTTTATGATTAATCTTATTATAAATTTTGCTCAATATGTTATAAATAAAGATCACGTTATAAAGTTGTGGAAAGAAGCAAGAGTTACAGCTATTGCTAAAAAATTGTGGATAAATTTTAAGTTAGAATTTCATCAATATTTGAGTTGTAAATTTATTTGTGATTATCATGATTCAAAGGCAGTCAAGCAAATATTTCATTATTTTTTGCCTTAATATGAAACATTTTGGTATATATATATATATATATATATATATATATATATATACAGAGCGTATCGATAAAAACGTTACACTTTTGAATAATCTGTCAAAATTGCATTTCAAAATATTTCAGAGATTTTTTCATTTCGATAGATGCCCAGTATTCTCATCTATCCATTGCCACTAGCAAAACAAATTTTTGTTCACGGTTGGGCGAACACTACCTAATTTTATTAGAGTGGGAAAAATGACTTGCGCCAAATTGAAAGAAGAGGAACAATCAAACCAGCATGCTGCAGTAGTCCGAATAAGTACTCCCATTCAAACAAATTGCTCTTTGCTTAATTAATGATAGGATTTGTATGTCAATATTCTATCATAATTTGAATGATTTCATACATGATTTCATACATGATTTCATACATGATTGCATACATGAGCTGATGAGTAATTTTAAGCACAGGAGTCACAATTCACGTACACATCCAATCCACATGCCAATGATGCCAGTTATTCGGTCAAGAAGAAAGTAGGCCTAGGCCTATACCAAATCAATACATCTCTAGATCATTCAATAAATCAATTAAAGATTAATCAGCAACACTTAGCCCATCAATACATCAACCGATATATCAATCAATCAAAGCATCATTCAGTCATTCAACCATTCATTCAGCCAGTCAGTCAATCAACCAGTCAATCAAAAAGGATCAGTGAATCAAAAATCAATCATTCAATTGATTGACTGATCATTTATCAATTTATCAATCAATCAATTGCTCAGTCTATTAATCTGTTAATCAACCAGTTAGGCAGTCAGGCAACTCTGTAGCAAAGAGCAATTACTTTGAATGCGAGTATTTATTCTAACAGCTGGTTTTAAATTTTTGCCTCTTCTTTCAATATGGTGCAATTCATTGTTCATACGCTGAATAAAAACAGTCAGTGTTCGCCCAAGTGTGAACGAAAATTTGTTTTGTTAGTGGCCCTCGAAAGATGATAAAATTGGGCATCCATCGACATGAAAAAAAATCTTTGAAATATTTTGAAATATTTTGAAATATAAGTTTGACAGATTTTTCAAAAGTGTAACGTTTTTATTGATACAACCTGTATATGCAAATATCTGTTATACATTATATTAACCCGCTGAACACTGAATTCTCTTATTCTTATAGGCTTTATGCAGGGACCACCCGCTTTCAGTAGGCAATAGGTTAATAAGCTCCTCGTATGACGTGAAAGAAAAAAAATAACTGTGTGGGTCTTGTCTTTCCGTTGATGCCCACAAACCATGCAGTGAGTTGATTATTATGGCACGATCGATGTAGACCAAGCCTGACTTATCATACAGTGTCCCACGGTACTGCTAAAACAATTCCTTTCAGTTATATCAAACTTTGTTGCTGTTGTTGGCGTTTACTCGCTGAGCCTTGTCAAAAATGTGTCAAGAGTTGCAGCCACTGGTAGCGGAAGATAGCGGAAGTGAGTGCAGGGGCAAGCCCTCTGGAAAGTTCTTTCATCACACTGGGACTTATAGGGTTGAGATTCGTCATCAGTTTCTCTACTCCTTTTCACTGATATCACAATTTGATCCATCTTGGGAGTCAACGGTTCCAGAGTCCGTCAGCCCAGTCTATTGCAGGAACTCATCCTTGGTGAAGGATCTGCCATCTCCCAGCACTGACTGGAATTATCGCATCTCACAGTCCTTACGCCCTCATTTGGTTCAGTTGCGACAGTCACTTCAGCGCAAGATGGGTCGACAACAGTCCACCAACACCTTTTTCGCATCTTCGGCTCCTATTCTAAGTGATTATAGCCTTCCAACACTTCATATTTTCGCTGGGCTCTCACTGCTAGTTCTACTAGCCCATCCTTCTCCTTCCCTGCGCTTGCATGGCATCCGTATGGTGGCCCTGAATTTCGCACCGCGGGTCGTGAATTTCACGACTTGGGATGCAAAGTTCAGGACCTGGGATGCGAAATTCACGTCGCACATGACCTGTTGTCGATCATACTTCAGGGCCACCATACATCCGTCGGTCAGTAAAATATTTCAATTGTTCTACTCTCACTCGCGGTGTCTGCTGTCTTGGAAATAGTTGTCGACCCGCAACACAGAACTAGAAAAACCCGCAAGTAGGAAAATGGTCCTCTCAGGGTACGGACGTTGATGGCGCATTCATTGTGAAACGCGAGAATTGGAGATTAAGAATCTCTGCCTGTTGAAGAGGGTCAGATTGCCGTACATTAAGTTCATGCAGAAACCCCAACTGACCAAGAATACTTGCAAAAGGTCATAATGGGATAGGGCAGATGATCCGCGTTTCTTTTCTATCCAAACATATCCAAAAGGCGCAATAAAATTGTATGTAGTAAAATTGCTGCATTCTTTGTAGAATAAAAAAAAAATCATTAGTAGGTTTGGCCCTCAAGAAGAACAGAACTGATCTACTGTTTCTATTGAGGAAGCTCTGGGCAAATCAGTTAGACTCGTCATTATCTTCATTATCATCACGATAAGTTAAAGAATATATATAAAAGTCTTCAGAAAAAAAAACCTTCCATGATGTGCCGGTACTGCACATCTTGTGAAGGGATGTGCTTCTACCCATGGATATCCAAGGCCATCACATATAGGAAACAGTAATGCACATTTTTCCCCCTCCCCTTTGTGCGCATAATCCAATTATTGTAAATTTCAAGAAAAAGCTTTTCCTGGTGTTATGAATGCATTATGGGAGATCATTTCGACTTTTTTAAATTTAAAACAAAGCTAAAGGTATATATATATACATATATATATATATATATATATATATATATATATATATATATGTATGTATATCATATTTACAGAACATAACCTCCTAAATTGATAATAAAAAGTATTAAACAGACAATAAAGTCAAATGATAAGTATACAGTTACAGGGCAGCGCTAGGGTATTTGGACAGAGAGGACAAGATGGCCAACATATCTGCTAGAGCTCTGATATACAAACATTAAATAATATAACATTACATCTAACATTAAATCAAAACTGTATGAAAGAACGAATAAATAAAGAAACAAACAAAAAACACATTTTACAAAATACCCAAAATGTTATGCGATATTTCAAACAATGACGAATAAAAAGTATTCAACAAAAAATTATACTAAACAAAAGACAGAACATGATTTGCGAATAAATATAATGATCGTGCGCATAACGCCACACAAAACATTAGCAACAAATACCAAATTTTGTGAAGAATGAAAATAAACATTGAAATTGAAGAACCCAATCAGACTAAAAATTGTACAATTTATAGACAATAAGCATTATATAAGATACACCCACCCATGTAAATCACCAAAATAAGAAGATCTGTTAGTGAGATCGTGTTTAAAGGAAAATTAGAACTTTCGCTCTCGAGAGCTACTGCAATTACTAGTACTCCGCCAATAGCCACAATTTAATTATTAATGTATTTGTGTTCTCCTTTCGATAACCCCTTCTCTTATGTACTGTACACATGTACACTTACGTAATATTCTACATGTTCTATTTATTTATCGTTTGCATTGTCCGTGCTATGGTGTACCAGAGTTTAATTCACACCTGCATAATCCCTCACAAAAACTTTCCTTCTTATCTTTTTTTCTTGTCTTGTTTAGTATCCGTGAGTCCCAATTTTTGTCACTTTTTGTTTTGTTTTGTGTTGTACAGTTCTCTGTTCTCTTTTCTTTATTTCTCTATTCTTTAATCTTCTCTCTCTCAATCTCTCTACCTTCTCCACTCTGACTCTCTCTCTCTCTTTCTCTTCTCTACTTTCCCCTTTCTTTACTCTCTTCCGACATTCTTTTTTTTATCTTGATACAATAAAAGAACAGATACTACACATGCTCTTATCCAAAAAGGCCAAAAAGGCCAAAAGGCCGAGAACCGACCTTCTTTTCCTCTCCTCCTATTTATTCCTTTCTTCAGACCTGCTTTCTTGTGGGTTTTCTTTTTAAACTGCTTATTATCTATTCGGGCCTAACCACAACAAACTTTGCTTTAATTTAGGCCCCTTCACAATGTGCCTGACAATTACATCAAATTACTAAACAATTTCTCGTGTATGTTGTTGTAGTATTATTACAGATTTGATTGTAATTGATTTATATTGTTTTCGTAATAGATATTTTGTATACTTTTGATATTGATTTCCTGTGGAAAATAAAATTTCATTTCATTTATTTCTCCACATTAAAAATTCAGAAAAATATACGAAGTAATACAAGGCACAGCTTTGGGCACCTGAAACAAAGGGAAGCAAATTATGTAAAAAACAAAAAGAGAACCGGAAGAATCTATATCGGTATATACAAACATTAAAAATTACAAGAAACGGAAACATAGAACAAGATGTGGATTTGAATCTGAATGATGTGCGAATAAATAGTGGTCTACTTACGGACTAGCGTTTTCATAAAAAACCGAAACATGTTTCAAGTGTACAACGATGTTGGTATATTTACTGTGTCTTGAAGTATATAACTTCCAAATTGAAACCTTACCGAATTGTAATTAAAACCTCCTAACGCTGATCACAATCGTTTAGGGGCGGCGACAGATTAATTTGATAGAGGGAAAAGATAGTTCTGATTATTTTTTCCTGGTTTTAAATTTGGCCAACAGGCAAATTTAGTTACGTAATAAATAAATGTGGCTATTGTGTAGCTGCGTGATCCTTCCCACTTTGCCCCCACACTAATCTTTCTTATTAATCTTCTTCTTTTTCTTCTTCTTCTTCTTCTTTATTTGATCCCTTAAAAAAGGATAGGGGCGGCCACCCCCTGCCTCCCTCCTATAGCGCTGTCCCTGCCATCGCTATTTCAATACTTTTCCTTGCGTACAAGAGGGAAACGCACTTAGTATGTGTTTGCGTATTAATACAGAACTTACTTCAAGTCCGAGAGTTTGATTTGATTTGTAATTCCCTCTTTGCATGATTCAACGCCGTCAACAATGGCTAACGATGATGGACAAACTACAAAGGACAGGCCAAATTATAATAGTACCCTATGTTTATGTCTACTATCAAGTCTTGGAGTGTGTTTGGCGTTTTTGCCTTACATTCCTCTCAGCATCGATAGCAAACGTGATGCAATCTTCACCGTGACTAAGATCATCATGATCGTTGTAATCCTGGCTGTTGAGTTTCTCTTGATTCGCTTCATACGCTACAAGGAACGATTTCATCAAGCTCAACTCATATTCTGGCCCAATCGTTGTCGCCATTGCGCCAGGGTGCTTGGAAACATGCGATTAACATCGAACGAGCATAGTAACAGTGGAGATGATGCTGTTGACTGCTCGACATCAAATGCTTTGCCTATTGCCACACGGAACGAAGCAAATAAGACGGAACGTGCTTGTTCATCTGGTCGCAACGGTGGAATGAATTTCAGCGGAACATCATATTTCTTGACGGGTGAAGATTCTAGCTTTTCGCGACCGATTCATGCTTCACCTTTGTCCCCAGAAGCTCCAACCTCAGGCACACCATCAAGATCTTACCCCCGTTGTAACCCTCCAGGCTTGGACCAAGACATTGCCATATCTGACCAACAGTGTAAGCGACAACACGTTTACACCAAACGACACCGCTCACTTGTCAATGTCTTTAACGTCTTCTGCTTGATCGCTTTTTTCGGAATCCCATGGTTTGTCATTAATAAATTTTCTTGCATCATGAAGAGTAACGGCTCCATGGCTACGCTTATCAGTGATGAGATATATGACTTGCTGTTACTGAGTCTCATTCCAGTAGCAATGATGTTCGCAGTGAGATATTACGATGCCATCTTTGTTACAACCACGCATAATTGTTACTCTATCGTGGTGTTCCTCTCAGGTGGTATCTGGATATCCTCGGTGAAACTTGTTCTGCCAATTAGCGATCTACTCGGTTTTCAGGAAATAGGTAGCTCTTGTAAAATGAACGGTACTTTCGGTAGAGTTCTCTTATACGGCGAAAGAGCGATGACTCCGTTCTTTACCGAATGCGCCATCATATCCACATGTATCATTTGGCAGATGTGGACTTCTTTCGTGTCCAGATCAGAACTCCATCTCGATCGTGAAATGCCACGTTACGACGCCTTTTCCATCGCCCCCTCTCGACACTGGTTCCAAACATTCCCGTCGTGGCTAGAATCGTGCCGCGGAAACCGTCGTCGTTTCAGCGGGAGCAGGGAAGAACAACGTGAACTTATGCCAAAGGAAGCGCAGTCCGACTTCGAATGCTACATATTTAAGTGCTGGATCTTCGCTATCGTATTTTCTTTAATATACTTTACTGTCGATATGTGGCTCATATGGGGTGGAGAGTCGGTATTTCCTTCTAAAACAACACAACAGGTCTACGTCGTTTGGTCACTCGAAATTCTATTTTTTCTGCCGTACTTCATATTCTTCTTTTATATTTCCTTCCTGTCTAGAGGCAGATCACAGAATCACTTACCGACCTCACAGCGAAGCTTAGAGGGCCATGATATCTTACTCCTATTATGCACTTGCGGAATATTTTGCCAAACAATTTTTCGTATAACTTCTGGTTTTGGCCTTCTGTTGAGTCAACGCGCAACCTCTGGTGATGATCTGGCAACGTGGATCTTTTCATTGATATACTCCATGTTCATCATATTCCTTTTATTCAACCTCACCTCATTCCTTTTGCGGATCCAGAGGGAAGGCCCATTGACGCAGACTCAAATGAAATGCGTGCTGTTTTTCCTGATCTATATCTCGGTGACTAATGGTACTGAATGGTTGATTGATAGCATCATCATAGAGACTTGGCCTGTGCAATGTCAGTTCTTCGGGAAAACAACAGGCAAGGTTGTTGGTACACTGCTAGATCCATTTGCTACCTTGTTTGGCCTCCATGCAGCAATGGTCGCGTATGAAGCATACAAGGTAATCCTGCGAAGAGCTTTGACGCAGCAAAGAATGATTAGTGACAGATCTCCAAATACTGACTCTGATAACTAAACATGCCAGGTGATATAAATGTATTACCTTTTATGCAAATTCATCTAACAACGGTAAATACCAAGCCTCTCCAGCAATCTTACTTTCACACATTCTACCAATATTTATCCCCTTTTTTCCATCTGTACAGTATTTTCAGAAAACCATGAACCTGTGAATATGAAAAAATGTTAAATAGCAGTGGCTTTATGTGCATTTACAAAAATAAAAAAAAATAAAAAAAATTGTGAAGAATGAAAATGAACATTGAAATTGAAGAACCCAATCAGACTAAAAACTGTACAATTTATAGATAATAAGCATTATATAAGATACACCCACCCATGTAAATCACCAAAATAAGAAGATCTGTTAGTGAGATCGTATTTAAAGGAAAATTAGAACTTTTTGCTATCGAGAGCTACTGCAATTACTAGTACTCCGCCAATAGCCACAATTTAATTATTAATGAATTAGTTTTCTCCTTTTGATAACCCCTTCTCTTATTTACTGTACACGTATACACTTACGTAATATTCTACATGTTCTATTTATTTATCGTTTGCATTCTCCGTTCTGTGGTGTACCAGAGTTTATTTCACACCTGCACAATCCCTCACAAAAACTTTCCTTCCTATCTTTTTTTCTTGTCTTGTTTAGTATCCGTGAGTCCCAATTTTGTCGGTTTTTGTTTTGTTTTGTTTTGTACAGTTCTCTGTTCTCTTTTCTTTATGTCTCTATTCTTTAATCTTCTCTCTCTCTTAGGCAGCTTGTCAAAAGTCCATGCACCGTTCTATAGCGTTCTTACTGCATCCGGGTTTTCCCTTCGGCTTTCCCGCTCAACGTTCCCTTCTCTTCAAAGGAACGGCCGCCATCAAAGGCCCATTGATGCCACCGTTCTTTTGTTCGTCTTTCCTGCAAGTCTTAATTTCTGTCGAAAGACCGAAGAATCTATTCTAAATAGCTCCCTCTACGACCAAAAAATGCGTGCCTTCATATTGACTGTCGGATCGGAGAGTTCGGGTCTCTGTTCTGAACTGTGGTTCGCATCTATCTTGTCTGTAATGGAAGTTCTGGTGCATTCATAAAAGCCACGGTAGCTTAATAAAACATCACGCACGTTTCATAAATCGTTATTGATCTTTCGAATTTGCTGCAATAACCATGAAAACCTCTTTTTTGCAATTGGAAGAGAGTCAATTCATGATATTTTAGGTGGGAAAATAAGATTCCACACATTTTCGTTTCGTAGGCCCAAGCCATTCGCAGGATTCAAGTCAATTTGTAATATTCATTATTACTCGCATCTGAAACAAGTGTCGGGAGCCCCCCTCCCCCCTTTCCAAAATAAAAAAAAACAGAAGGAAATAGAATGATAAAATAAATATGACCGGAACAGCTTGACACTATTACGCGTAGATTGATGAAAGATTTATTAGAAAATGTTTTTGATAGTTTCTTCAATTTTTGGACGGGCAACCATTTCTCCGGGATAACATATTGTCTCTTAACTTTTTTATCTCCTTGTTTTAAAGAAGCGGGACCAAGAGCGAAAGTGAAAAGAAATAGAAAACTAAGAAGTCATAGGGGAAAAATCAAGGGGAAACAGAGAGAAATAAGAAAATAATATTGGGATGGAAGAAGGGGAAGGGTGAACAAAAATATGCAGAAAAACAGTTGAAATAGAGAAAAAAAACAGAAAATTTGAGAGGGGAAGAAATTTAGGATCGACAATCAACGGGAGAGGGAGGACAAAATAATATGGAAATGGATAAAGACTGAAAATAAGGGGAAAGGAGTAGAGAGAGCTGGTGGACGATGGGGGGGGGGGATAAAGGGGGAAGGGAAATTAGAGTGAAAGGGGAACAGATGGGAAGAGATGCAGTGGCCATGCTGAAACGGTTCTTTATTCTTTGTTCATTCAGGTAACAAGAAGAGAATGAAGAAAAATGAAGCCTATAAAAGCTCGGAGTTGAATTGGCCGAAACTTTAATCTGATTGCGAACCCCTTCTAGCAATATTTCATGAAAAATAAACAGAGCAAAATAAGTGAATAAAAAGGAAGGAAAATGGGTAAAAAGAAATTGAGAGAAAACAATAGAAATAACTACTAAGATTTAAGAAAAAAATAGAAAGAGAAAGGGAAAATCGTGTACCGAAAAAATATAGTTATCGAATTGCTAACGTAGGAACCTAAAACACTTATACCACATCAGTAATTATAAGGATAGGAAAGATAACAAAAGAAACATGATTATTGAGGTAGAAGCGGGCCTATTTGCGGCGACGGAAAAAATGGATTAAAGATTCAAAGATAAAGGAAGAAGAATTAATGCAAGGAAACATGACAAGGGGAAGGGATAAAGAAATGAGGAGGTGAAAAGATTAATAAGAAAGACAGGTGACAAAAATGGAGAGGGGTAATTGCAAAAAGGAAACCCTCTTTTCTGCAGATCGCTTCCCTAGCTCTGCCATTGCCCATGAGTTCTTGTACCTATATGATACCGTTCCGCCCGATTGGCATGGCTGTGGGGAACCAACCCGTCGATTTCATTTCACACGAAACAGAAGACCATGCCGTAGCCACCAGTAGGCGGTGCTTTTTACAGATAGCGTTTCGCCAATTGAAAAGGTGTTCTCCAGTTGAGCGATTCCATGTCCCTCGACATCATTATGCGATTGTCTTAAAAACGACTGTCATCGATTTATATTCTTGTTTTTTGACCAAATGCGTGCGCATCCCGATTTCTGCCTCTGCATCGAAATCAATATTCACAAGAGAGCAGAGTTGTGTTTTCGCAGAGGCCGTGATCAGGTGGGGGGGGGGCGATTTTTTTTCTCCAAAATTCATGACTTGCGTCTTCGGAATGAGAGTACGCAGGCGCGTGGACTGGACATTTACAAAACTGTGGTCGTCCATTTCGAAAATTGCATGCCATGAATTAATTAGCATCCTCAAATTTCCGGTACCCTTCGATCACTTGGGGATTCAGGGGGAGGGGGGAGCCGCCCTTTATGAGAGGCACGTTTGTAATGTAAAACGTCGCCCCCCCCCTGAAAGCAAAACCTCCCCTCCCTGTCATGGATATCCGCCCCTGACCTCTAGACATTATGCTGTGTAGACCCAATTCTTAGTTGGATTTACATTTACATAGGTCCCGCCCCCTCCCCCCCCCCCTATTGGCGGAGCAAAAAAAGGGAAACAAAGAGGGAAAGGAAAAGAATTGAAAAGAGAGGAGAAAAAAGAAGGGGAAACATAGGAGGAAGGCGATTGAATAAGATGAGGGGAAGACTTGGAAAATAACTTAAATGATCATTACGCCACTGGGAAAACCAATTCAAAGAAATAAACAAAAATCATTTTTGAACGGCCGATCGGGGAAATATGGGTAAAAAAATATTCACCCCCCCCCCCCATTGGCGGAGGCTGGATCCACCCCTGATTTAGATTTACATTTTATTCACCTTATCGATCCCCTCTCGGGGTATGAGAGTACAACATATAAACATTATAATTATAGTAGACTAAAGTATAAGTTCATATAAGTTATACTTTAGTTTGATACTTGATTTAACGTATAAACGTCATGTTCGGAATTGAAGATAAATACAAATTGTGGTAACGATCTGAAAATCAAGTTCGATCAGAATCAAATGAAATTTACCAACGAAGTGTTTGTTTGTATAAATGAAAAATATTTGCCAAATAGCCCTGTGAAAGAAAATCGTAAAAGTGCTGAGAAATGAGCAAAAAAGGGGTAAATGATTAAACGGAAAGAAGTACAACTCGCATACAAGTCATGCCCTCCTTCTAAACTCGTGTTTCTGAGAGTTGAGAAAATGGACAAACCTTGATTAAGACATGCAATCCGTTTTATTTAAATATAAATTTTAACATGATACCAGATTGAAATGAAAGAACAAGAGAGAGAGAGAAAGGGGGAGATAGAAAGAAATAGAGAGAGGGGGAAAAGAAAGAGAAATTACCAAAGGAGGGGAGGGGGCGGTCTGTGTAAAATAATGTCCATGATTATTGTTGCGTGATTTTAGACCGAAGTCAAACTAATAAGACAAAGTCTTGGTTGTGGTTTGGTGGTGGGAAAGTTAACGGAATAGACTAAAGAAAAGAAAGAAAGAAAAAAAGCTCGTCAAAATTACTTCGGTATTTAGGTTTAAGCATGGTTGGTAAGGGCTCTCTTGAACATTTGCAAATTCCCCAGAAAGTGTAAAATAAAATGGATGACAGTATTGAACAAGGAATCCATGGGCAAGGGTGTTTGTGGGTCGGGATGGGGCCTGGCCGGGAGGAAGATAAGTAAACGCGTGGATAAAAGAGTGAAACACTTAGGAAGGAAAGAAGTTTTCAAAAGCCTCGAGTGTTTTATGATGTATAAAAGCTATTAACACGAGGACATCGGAAAGACAACCAAAAGGACCTAATCCCGGGACCTACCCCTCCTCTCCCCCTTCCGGGCTTTAGAAAGAGAGAACAAAGCTATAGCTTTCAGCGATTCTGATCAAAGCCGTGCCTTTGTACATCTACAAACGGCAGGGAATTCTATAGTAAGGGTGGGGTGGGATGGGGATAATAGATCTAGAGTGACCTCTAAAAGAAAGTAAGGAAAAGCGTTTTCAAAAGGCGGTTGACTTTATGGATTAAATTTTATTGAAAATTGAAATGAAGATGGGTATAGTGAAAATAACCATTATTCTGTTCATTATCATGCTCTTTTCACTTCGCATCAGTGTCTAAAAAACCAGATAGCACGTTAAAGAAAAAAATATCGATTTAAAACGCTACAAAGTTTAAAAAAGTGATTTTTTTGTTGATGTTGAATTAAAGGAATTTGCGAGTGTTATTTCTAATCCTTTAAAAACACCAAACTGCCAAATACTCAGTGTACTGAGTGTAGCTTATTTAAATCGGGCAGAGAAGAAAATGGGACTACAGATAAAAAAGCGGAGAGGAAGAATAAGGAGAAAGGAGAAGACGGTGTCGAGAAGACAGAGGTCTTTGGTTGCGTTTTTTGGTTGCGTTTTTATGAAGAAAAAAAAATGTAGCTTAACCGAAGAAACTATAGGCCTATACTCTTGCAAAATTTGGCCAAATAAACTTGGAGATAAACATGATAAAATATACGTCGCCTTTGAATAATGCTCGAACTCGTTTTCGGGAGAAAAAAGAAGAAGGATGAGCAGAAAAGGAAGAAGAAGAAGAAGAAGAAGAAGAAGAAGAAGAAGAAGAAGAAGAAGAATGTGTTTTGGTGTATTGGGCGTCTCACAAGTTGGGTGAAAACGTTTACTTAGGAGAAGAATTGTGGCGGTGGTACGTTAAATAATGACACTTTCGGTTTTTAACTTTAGCAAAAAATTTTAACAGTCATTGAAAAGAAAGGTATTTTTCTGGAAAGAGGTTAATGACTAATATCAATAAGAGTGGAGAAAATGGACGACTCTTGATTAAGACATGTAATCCAATATGCAAATTTAGAATTTAACATGATACCAAATTGTAATAAAAGAGAAAGACAAAAAGAAAGAAAAAGGGGGAAAAAGTAAAGAAAGAAGAAACGGAGAGACAGAGATGTATTTAAATACATGTTCATGATAATTGGTGCATCATTAATTAGTCAAAAGCCAAAATAATGAGTCTTGGTTGTCATTTGATGGAGTGCGAGTTAACGGAATATACCAAAGAAAAGAAGAAGCTTGTTGGAACGACGTCGGTGTCTGGCATGCTTGGTAATAAAGGGATATCTCTCTTGAACACTTGCAAAACCCAGGAAAGCGTAAAATAAATAAATGAAAAAGACCCAGAAATATTGAACAAGGAATCCAAGGGCAAGGGGGTGAGTGTGGGTCGAGATGGGGCCGGGCATGGAGGAAGATGAAACGCTAATGTCGCAGTAACACCAACGAAACCGACTCCAAACCAACCAATGGCATGTCACTGAAAATAACGTAATAGTTTTGATCGGTCTGGAGTCGGTTTCGTTGGTGTGACTGCGACATAAAAAAGGAAGGAAAGAAGTTTTCAAAAGGCTTGAGCAGTGCTTAGTGTTTTATGACTTTTAAAAGCTAAAAAAGAGGACAAAGAAAGGATAACCAGAAGGACCTATACCCCTCCCCTCCCCTTCCGGGTTTTAGAAAGACAGAACAAAGGTATAGCTTTCAGTAATCCTTTAACGGGCAGCGAATTCTATGGCAAGGGCGGGGGTGGCGATCGATAGGGCCAGGCCGGGAATGATGAGGAATAATAGATCTATAGTGACGCTAAAAGAAAGCTCTGGGCTCCAATACATGGTCTAATATTTAAGTTTTCCCATTTAGAGAAATGGATTGTAAGAGTCCCCCTCTTTGTTGCTAATTTCTTTTCTTCTCTTTGATCCCCCTTAATACTATTTTTTATTTCAATCAATGAAGGAGGTTTTTTTAATTCTCGGTTTTTGTAAATAAGATATTTAACTAAAATCAAGACATGATTAATTAATTGATATTTACCTTAACTTTTCTCCTGCTTCCCGAAAAGAATTTCCTGCCAACTAAATTGATTTATTTCAAAATTTAAAATTCTTGCACACAGATCCCAAAGTGATTTTGAAAATTCACAAGTATAAAATAGATGTTCATACGTTTCTTCTTCCTTTTCACAAAATGAGCATAAATTGGTCGAAATAAGACCAAAACGGAAAAGGTGGTGGTTAGTGTATATAATATTATGCAAGAGTTTATACTGGAACTCCCTTAATCGACTATTCAGTGTGCAATATCTTAGTCTTAAAAATATACTTTCTATTTCCTTATTGGTAAGATCATAATTCGTTCTTATTCTGTCAAAAATAGAAGGTTTAATTTCGTTTTTATACAACAGCTGTTCGTATATTTCTTTTGATTTTAAAAACATTAAATTAGTCGTTTTCTTACCCAAATTGAAATCGATTCCAGAGTTATGCTTTGCATTTATTTCAATATTGTTCTTCCAACTAACGGGTAAACAGGCATAAATATGCTTAATCTTTTCAACATCATTTGCATCTAAATTCAAATTAAGAAAATGTGTATCACATTTTAGTTTACCGTTATTATCCAAAATATGATGCAATCTATAAACCTCTTTATCGTATAGAATCTTATCAAATATACAACTCCCTTTATATCGAATAAGCTTATTATTAAAAATCACCACTTTCCCAAACTCTGTACTTCTAATATGTCTTATATTTACCCACTCTTCTAATAAGTCCATGTAAAATTTGGAAGCTGTTACTTTTAATAAACCTGGTATATAGTCACATGAAAATAACAAATCTCCACCCAAATGTTTAGTGGCAAAATTAAAGTACTGTTTCCATTTCATATCTTCATCTTTATTTAAAAGTTTTTTAATCCACATTATTCGCTGTGCCTTTACCTGTACAGGGAAGTTTAACATCATTCAAAAGAAAGATCGATTTAAAAACTCCACAAGATGGTTTTTCAGTGAACACGAGTATTTTCTTTAGTAGAGAACACAAAAAAAGGGTAAAATCAATCATGTACAAAAGCTTGTAAGTTCACGAACCAGCTGCGAGTTCCATCGCATTTTTTTTTTGTTGAGAGGTGAAAGAAAGAAAAGGAACTGGGACAACAAGTAGATGATTAGGAAGGAGAACACAAACTTGTATAGACATGTCACTTTTTTTTTAATGGTTAATGAATTTTAGCCATTTTTAAAAGTGGAGAAAAGAAATGTAACGAAAATTTTGTTGAATTAAGGGGACACTCTCACTCTCACCAAACTGGGGTAAATAAATGTTCATAAGGAAGATTTCCGTCGAATAATACTCGAACTCGTTCTCGTCATTTCACTTGTTGGCTTGAAGGAACGATAGAGTCTAAGAGAGAGAGAGCAAGAGAGAGGAGGTCGAAAAAAGAGAAAAGAAGAAGAAGAAGAAGGAGAAGAAGAAGAAGCAGAAGAAGAAAAGAAGAAGATGAAGCGACATAGGTGTTTGGGTGTATGGGGCGTTTGATAAGTGCGGTGTAAAATTGTTATTGTGGAGGAGATTGGTGGGGGTAGTACGATAATGACGCTGGCGGTTGAAAAATGGAACCGTCAATTTTTATCTGCAATTCGCTTTCAAAATGATAACAGGTCGACTGAAATCACGGTGGCAAGAGAGACAAATCTCTGTCCGAAAAAAAAAAAAAATGATGGAGAACACTGTGTTGAGAAGGTTGTGTTTTGATGAAGAAAAATTGTAGCTTAACAGAAGGAAAATTATAGGCATACTCTTGCAAAAGTCGGGTAAATGTATAGAATTATCAGTTAATCTTGAACTTGAAGGTGCAAAATGAGGAAAGAAAAAAATGATAAGAGTCTTATAATAATCATCGTATTGATGTGTGATGTCAAACCGTGAAGATAAAGAGAAAAATGGAAGAACTGTCAGGTCATGATGACTGATCACGGCAAATTAAGAAGAACAAAAATAGGACTGAGGAAACAGGTATTTATTTATTTTTTTAAATCACGCAAGACAACTTTTATGTATATCATGTCTTTCAGTATTGATTCTTTTCAAAGCATCGCGGTGCTTTATCCTGGTTTATCCAAATTACACTCTTTGTTGAGAAAACAAAGCGAGGATTCTGGAAGAGAGAAGGCCCCACGCCATGACTGCCCTGAAAGGCCCGCAACGCACAATAGCAGAGTAGTACGGCTGCGAGTCTCGGAGGGGAAGCTTTTCGGAGCCGTAAAACAACTTGTCTTTTTCCCATGAAAAAAACATTATAATTCATGACCGAAACAATTCGAAACTTATGTTTTTAGTGAGTAGAAATACTATAGAATCAGGAAAACCAGTTTTTATTCCATTTCATAAACGGTTGCTAAGGTCTTTTCCAGAATGAATTTGACATTACCCGTTGGAAAATGCCTCGTGAAGACAAAACGGAAGTCAAACTTTAAAAGCGTTTTTCTCGAAGAAATACTTTTCCAGAGCCCCCGCCTTCTCGGGGTTTAACGGCAATTATCTCAACAAATACTCTACCCCTTAGCTTGAGCTATATATCAAATTAAAGCTTGAGAAATGGGGAATCATAATCATTCAAAATATGACATTTGAAAAAATGCGACTTCTGTCTGATTTTGACGTGACGGGTCACATATTCGTATATGGAAATTTTGATAATTTGGGTAAGGAAATAATAAAAATGAGAGAAAGGTTGTAGCGGGAAGGGGGGGGGGTGAGTTTGTTCTAAAGTAAAATCAATGTGAGTAGAATTAAATTAATGTTTTTATCTATATTGCAGTGATGGTAAACATCATTACAATACTAGGATGCCATGATGTTCAATAATTTAAACTTCAAAATTTAGTACTTCATGCACGGGTGAAGATATGGGGCCGTAAGCTGCAGGGAGATAATATAGAATAATATTAACATTAGATCATTACTCTAAAATAGATGGAATGTAATTATTATTCATTATTTATATTAGATAGTACACTTACTGGCCTAAAAGCAAAATCAAATAGGGTCATGATATAGTCTTCTCCATCAAGAGAATTGAACATTATTGACCTTTCAGGATTGCTTGGCATTGATACTCATCGAACTGTTCTTATTTTTTGCCCCAGGCCTATTATAATATGATCATGAAAAAGCAAGATCACTCACCCGTATAGTAGAGAATCATTGACAATAGCACGCTCAGCGGGTTCACCACAGAAAACAATGGGATATAGACACTCACTGATTGATTTCGATAAGGAGATCGGGAAACGTACGCCGTTAATAGTAATTTACATTATTTGTATACCACTTACGAGTGAAGAACAAAATATTATCTAAACGCTTAGGAAAAAATAGAAAGAGAGAAGGAATTTCACCAAAAATTAAATTAGTTGCACAGTTCACAGTAGGCTGTAAACAATAGAGAGGCTTCACATGCGGCGGGAAAAGCTATTTAACCCCCCCCCCAAAAAAAAGAGTTTTAACTGGATTTGAATTTCTCTCTTCAATCTGCTTGTTGAATACTTTGTCTTCCTGGTAGATATTCCAGAGTTGGATCCACGGGGGGGGGGGGGGGGGGGGGGGGAGAAGCCCGCCCCCTCCCTCTATTGGCGGAGCAAAAAAGGGGGAAAGAAAGACAAAAAAAGAAAAGGGAAATGAGAGGAGAGAAAAAACATAGGAGGAAAACTGTTGAATTAGTCATAATTTGCACTATTGTTCGGCTAAACCGCTTTACTAATAAATATAGGTTTCTTTTTTCGACTCGCCGTATGGCCGCCGTAGAGCAAATGTGACCGAGGTATTACCATTTCATGTACGTTTATTGATATTTTTTTTGCATATTTAAATATGCAAGCTATAGAATGCAGCTATATATACGATTAAGAGGTGAAGTACAAAGTTGGAAGGGAAACTATAGGCCAAAGAGGCTTTCGTATTACTAACTTTACGTCGGTAAATCATGTTTACCTTAGACACTGGGAATCTAATTTGCAATATTTGACACACACACATTGCAGATTAATTCCGATATTTGATAGAAAGAATAAATCAACGGCAATATACACGTATTGTACAATTCAAACGTGAAGGTTAAAAAAAATAGGTGAAGAAAAAATTTAGAAAAATTCACAGGAAGAAATGAAGTTGGATGAAAAAAAGGAACCATCAGAATTAAGTTGACAAAATTGAATATTGCAAGTAGAACAGGAAAATTGAAAGAAATGATTAAGCCCCCCCCCCCCCCCAGCGGACTGGTTTGAAGGGGGATCACCATGCATAAAATCATGGTACTTGTGGAGGCCTCGGCCCCAGACCCCTTTGGTTCTGTGGCTCCTGGATGGTAATCAAGAACACTAGGTCACAGAACACTCTAGATCACAGGGGAAATTTATATAAGAGAATAAAGACTGATCCCAGGTAAAAAGATAGTATAGATTTTCCTGTCCAGTATCATGTCGGAGTCATTTAAATGTGTTAATTTGCATTTTAATTCACGTGATACTTTTCATCGGTCATTCAAAGTTCAGAATGGGATTAATAGAAGACGCTATAATTCCTTTATAAATACTCAACTCGATTCATGGTCAAGACTACCTAACTTTGATAATTTCAATATTTATTTTTAAGTGCTTTTGATTTCGTTCGAAGGTAAAGATGTTTGTAATGGTCTTACAAAGTAACGAAAGTACTTTTTGTTCTGAATTTCGGGCAATGAAATTTAAAAATTGTGCACTTAAGCTATAATTACCGATATGACAGCTTGAGCATCCAATTTATTTCTTAAAGTTGAATTTAATGATATCTTATTCATTTGTCTTGCACGGCATCTGTATTATGTGTGAATATATAAGTTTCTAGAATTTAAATGTTAAAACAAATGCAGTGGCGTACCTAGGATTTTCCACGGGGGGGGGGGGGCAAAATCGCCAAAAAAAGTCCTCAACAGGATATAAAGGACATTTCACAGCAAAAACAAATTGACAAGTAAAATAAAAAAAGGTCTTCAATTTCTCGCCAGGGGGGGGGGGGCAGGGATAGGTTCCTTGCATGGGTTGTGGCTCGTCAGCGGGGGGGGGGGGGGGTAGTCTGCCCCCCCCCCCGTAGGTATACGCTTGTGAACATACGTATAGTAAGAGTAAAATTGATGTGCACTTTGGCTAAATTAAACATAGGCCTATGTTCAGCTCAAATTTGGATTTCAACAATGCCCTTAGTTTTCAGCCTTTTTTCCACAAAAAACGTTTGCATTTTATGTATTATTATTATTTTTTTGTCACAGTAGCGTTTCAATGTATTGATTTAAATGCCATCATATTTGGACCCAGGTATGATTTATATTGCATCTTTTGCGAGGGTTTTTGCATTCGTTTACAAAGATGTTAAGGACAATTCCATATTTTTCCTTTTCACCCGACAATGCTGACTGTGTGGGCTCAGTGTGATGAAAAAAAAAGAATCTTACCCGCGCCTGAACACTTACTTTCAGAAATTCAATATCTTAACGGTATGTTCTTCAAAATAAAACAACATGCTCGTGCTAAAGGCCTAAATCTTAATTGTTCTATTAAAGAAATGAAATCTAAATCTAATTGAACCTTTTTCAATTCAATTCAATTCAATTCAAATTTATTTTCATTCTTCAAAATGATACAAATAAGTAACCTTGTCATATACTGAAACCCAAAACGAAAAATTATCAAAAAAAATTGTGAAAGCGTAACTTTGGAAAATATATACCCCACTGGACTACGCACACCGATACAAAGACACAACGATATTCAGATCAGTGACAAGAGATCGGGCTTTTAATAGTTTGCATAAAACTCCGATATCGTGGACATAGAGGGCGCTCATGCAGAAACATCTTATCGGAGAGCCAACCGGGCGCAACCGGGGGTGTCAAAAGAAAAGATAAAAGTGCACGCTTCCGTTTTCGCTGCAAAAGGGCACGATGCCGTCTTGAATGGCAAGAGCACTGACCCGTAGGAGAGAAAAATGGACAATGGAACGTTGAGCGGGTTCGCCGTGGAATATATAGGTAAAGACGCACGCACACCTTTGACAAGCCGCCTTAATCTCTCTACATTCTCCACTATGACTCTCTTTCTCTCTCTTTCTCTTCTCTACTTTCCCCTTTCCTTACTCTCTTCCGACATTCTTTTTTTATCTTGATACAATAAAAGAACAGATACTACACATGCTCTTAGCCAAAAAGGCCAAAAAGGCCAAAAGGCCGAGAACCGACCTTCTTTTCCTCTCCTCCTATTTATTCCTTTCTTCAGACCTGCTTTTTTGTGGGTTTTTTTTTTAACTGCTTATTATCAATTCGGGCCTAACCACAACAAACTTTGCTTTAATTTAGGCCCCTTCACAATGTGCCTGACAATTACATCAAATTACTAAACAATTTCTCGTGTATGGTGTTGTAGTATTATTACAGATTTGATTGTAATTGATTTATATTGTTTTCGTAATACATATTTTGTATACTTTTGATATTGATTTCCTGTGGAAAATAAAATTTCATTTCATTTATTTCTCCACATTAAAAATTCAGAAAAATATACGAAGTAATGCAAGGCACAGCTTTGGGCACCTGAAACAAAGGGAAACAAATTATGTAAAAAACAAAAGAGAACAGGAAGAATCTATATCGGTATATACAAACATTAAACATTACAAGAAACGGAAACATAGAACAAGATGTGGATTTGAATCTGAATGATGTGCGAATAAATAGTGGTTTAGTTACGGACTAGCGTTTTCATAAAAAACCGAAACATGTTTCAAGTGTACAACGATGTTGGTATATTTACTGTGTCTTGAAGTATATAACTTCCAAATCGAAACCTTACTGAATTGTAATTAAAACCTCCTAACGCTGATCAAAATCGTTCAGGGGCGGCGCCAGATTATTTTGATAGAGGGAAAAGATAGTTTTGATTATTTTTTCCTGGTTTTAAATTTGGTCAACAGGCGAATTTAGTTACGTAATAAATAAATGTGGCTATTGTGTAGCTGCGTGATCCTTCCCACTTTGCCCCCACACTAATCTTTCTTATTAATCTTCTTCTTCTTCTTCTTCTTCTTTATTTGATCCCTTAAAAAGGATAGGGGCGGCCACCCCCTGCCTCCCTCCTATAGCGCTGTTCCTGCTATCGCTACTTCAGTACTTTTCCTTGCGTACAAGAGCGAAACGCACTTAGTATGTGTTTGCGTATTAATACAGAACTTACTTCAAGTCCGAGAGTTTGATTTGATTTGCAATTCCCTCTTTGCATGATTCAACGCCGTCAACAATGGCTAACGATGATGGACAAACTACTAAGGACAGGCCAAATTATAATAGTACCCTATGTTTATGTCTACTATCAAGTCTTGGAGTGTGTTTGGCGTTTTTGCCTTACATTCCTCTCAGCATCGATAGCAAACGTGATGCAATCTTCACCGTGACTAAGATCATCATGATCGTTGTAATCCTGGCTGTTGAGTTTCTCTTGATTCGCTTCATACGCTACAAGGAACGATTTCATCAAGCTCAGCTCATATTCTGGCCCACTCGTTGTCGCCATTGCGCCAGGGTGCTTGGAAACATGCGATTAACATCGAAAGAGCATAGTAACAGTGGAGATGATGCTGTTGACTGCTCGACATCAAATGCTTTGCCTATTGCCACACGGAACGAAGCAAATACGACGGAACGTGCTTGTTCATCTGGTCGCAACGGTGGAATGAATTTCAGCGGAACATCATATTTCTTGACGGGTGAAGATTCTAGCTTTTCGCGACCGATTCATGCTTCACCTTTGTCCCCAGAAGCTCCAACCTCAGGCACACCATCAAGATCTTACCCCCGTTGTAACCCTCCAGGTTTGAACCAAGACATTGCCATATCTGACCAACAGTGTAAGCGACAACACGTTTACACCAAACGACACCGCTCACTTGTCAATGTCTTTAACGTCTTCTGCTTGATCGCTTTTTTCGGAATCCCATCGTTGGTCATCAATAAATTTGCTTGCATCATCAACAGCAACGGCTCCATGGCTAAGCTTATCAGTGGTGAGATATATGACTTGCTGTTACTGAGTCTCATTCCAGTAGCAATGATGTTCTCAGTGAGATATTACGATGCCATCTTTGTTACAACCACGCATAACTGTTACTCTATCGTGGTGTTCCTCTCAGGTGGTATCTGGATATCTTCGGTGTGAAACTTGTTCTGCCCATTAGCGATCTACTCGGATTCCAGGAAATAGGTAGCTCTTGTAAAATGAACGGTACCTTCGGTAGAGTTCTCTTATACGGCGAACGAGCTATGACTCCGTTCTTTACCGAATGCGCCATCATATCCACATGTATCATTTGGCAGATGTGGACTTCTTTCGTGTCCAGATCAGAACTCCATCTCGATCGTGAAATGCCACGTTACGACGCCCTTTTCCATCGCCCCCTCTCGACACTGGTTCCAAACATTCCCGTCGTGGCTAGAATCGTGCCGCGGAAACCGTCGTCGTTTCAGCGGGAGCAGGGAAGAACAACGTGAACTTATGCCAAAGGAAGCGCAGTCCGACTTCGAAAGCTACATATTTAAGTGCTGGATCTTCGCTATCGTATTTTCTTTAATATATTTTACTGTCAGTATGTGGCTCATATGGGATGGAGAGTCGGTATTTCCTTCGAAAACAACACAACAGGTCTACGTCGGTTGGTCACTCGAAATTCTATTTTTTCTGCCGTACTTCATATTCTTCTTTCAAATTTCCTACCTGTCTAGAGGCAGATCACAGAATCACTTACCGACCTCACAGCGAAGCTTAGAGGGCCATGATATCTTACTCCTATTATGCACTTGCGGAATATTTTGCCAAACAATTTTTCGTATAACTTCTGGTTTTGGCCTTCTGTTGAGTCAACGCGCAACCTCTGGTGATGATCTGGCAACGTGGATCTTTTCATTGATATACTCCATGTTCATCATATTCCTTATATTCAACCTCACCTCATTCCTTTTGCGGATCCAGAGGGAAGACCCATTGACCCAGACTCAAATGAAATGCGTGCTGTTTTTCCTGATCTATATCTCGGTGGCTAATGGTACTGAATGGTTGATTGATAGCATCGTCATAGAGACTTGGCCTGTGCAATGTCAGTTCTTCGGGAAAACAACAGGCAAGGTTGTTGGTACACTGCTAGATCCATTTGCTACCTTGTTTGGCCTCCATGCAGCAATGGTCGCGTATGAAGCATACAAGGTAATCCTGCGAAGAGCTTTGACGCAGCAAAGAATGATTAGTGACAGATCTCCAAATACTGACTCTGATAACTAAACATGCCAGGTGATATAAATGTATTACCTTTTATGCAAATTCATCTAACAACGGTAAATACCAAGCCTCTCCAGCAGTCTTACTTTCACACATTCTACCAATATTTATCTCTTTTTTTTCCATCTGTACAGTATTTCCAGAAAACCCTAATGTACCATTATAATAGTTTTTAAATGTATTTGATGAACCTGTGAATATGAAAAAATGTTAAATAGCAGTGGCTTTATGTGCATTTACAAAAAAGAAGAAGAAGAAGAAGAAGAAGAAGAAGAAGAAGAAAGAAGAAAGAAGAAGAAAGAAGAAGAAGAAGAAGAAGAAGAAGAAGAAGAAGAAGAAGAAGAAGAAGAAGATGATGATGATGAAGAAGAAGAAGAAGAAGAAGAAGAAGAAGAAGTGGAACTGTTGACAGTATCAAAGCACATCTCAAGACACGTTTCTTTAGAAACGATTTCCAGTGTTAACTGGCTACTTCGGGAAGTATATTGAGCATATCAATTTCACTGTTTTCTCTCTATTGCAGCACATGGAGACGTATTTGTGATGTGGGCAATTATCATTCTCATAAACCATGTGTAAACGCCTTAGATTTCTCTCAAATCTAGTCCATTGAAATACAGACACAAGCATAGTCGGGTAGTATTTTCTTCAAATCAATATGTTTGTGTCTATAGTTTTATTTCTTTGTGAAGCAGCAATGCAAGTACCTTAGGGGAAAGTATTAAAGTGAATTTCTTATCAATTCGATAATTGCCAAATCTCACACTAGACACCTGTGTTTTGACTAATCTTACTCTCCCAGTTGCTTTAGAACAGTTTCTTTCACATTGTGACTGATGACCATAACTCTTTAAAAGGGGAAATTACAGGGTGTTTTCAATATAAATTCAATTAGATTTTATTGCCCAAGTGGAAATTCATCCTATGGGTGATAAGTGTACTGTATACACACGTGACGAGTTTGTTATGTATAATCATTTGGAGCCCTAATTAAGTCATGATGGTGTTATAATGTGGTCGAAGTATCGATATAATAAGAAACTGAAACACTCGAATGTAATTATAGCTATGTCCACTGTCCAAAGTCCAGACGTGATCTTGTTCGAATTACGCAATACCGTGCCCAATTAAGCTCGCTAGACTCTCTGCATTCTCATAAGACCCTCAAACTGTCAAACAAGGAAATAAAGTGTTAAGTAAAAGAAGCGTCTCCATGTAGAATTGTGTTTTGAAGAAGCTTTCTTACTGTATAGTTCACACCATTTGCACTTTTAACATCGCATTTGTATTGATGAGAGGAGTGCCTTGCAAGTACTTTCAAATATAACCTACCACCAGCCGAAACAACAGCATAATATCAAAGCAAAGTTGTCTGGTCAGCATTTCTACATTTCTTGCACCAAATATGACTTTAGATGACTTTAGAAATGAATTTATAAATAAATGATTGTACAGAGCTGTACATGTAGATAGAAAGACTTAAAATGACTTTTTACTCTTTGTTTATCACAGCTCTGCCAATACGTCTGTTCATTACAAACGGTGACGAAATATACGCTATTTCATGACCTCTTTATTTCAAGAGTCTGAATAAAAATATATATCATTGCATTTTAGTATGTGAGTACTGTTCCCCCTCCCCTTTCTTTTCTCACGACACTATATGTATTTTTTTTTGGGGGGGGGGGGTATTTATCATGTATTCTGTATTCTGTTTCATGAATACTCTACATTCATATTTTATGTTTACTCTATTCCATGAACATTTTGCAAAGCTGTCTTGAATAGGACCATGTTCCTGGGAAAAAAAACTGGCCTTTGGGAGTGTTTTTTTTTGGGGGGGGGGGGTCCACGGACCTATCAAAATTTTGCTTGAAACAGGCCGGTTTTCAAGAATGATAGGACTGGTCAAAAAATGAAAAGAAAGCAGGAGAAAAAAATGAAAGCTTCGAAACACAAAATAAAACGAAAAATGGTATGTAAGGAGATTTTAATCGCTTCGGCAAAAGTTAAATGCTGACCACGGGGGGGGGGGGGGGGAGGGACAATGTCTCCCCCTTGCTAAATTGCTTCCGGGGGAAATTGTATTGCATGATTACTGTTGTTATGAATAATGGGAAATATGGGAATGCATAGTTCGCGTTCGCAGGTTATGTGGACCGGCAACACCGAAACTCCCCCATCGAATTTCCTTCCCAGCAGTGCGCCCCTCCATGGACCTGGTCGTGATTACTTACTTTTTGTTGCAAACCTTAATATTTAAAAAGAATTTAAAACAGTGCTATTCCCACATCTCCTATGTTCAAACTCTCCCTCTTCTTCTAATCTTCATCTGGTACAGTTTTGTCTTGTCTTGTCTGTTTTATTTCCTTTCTTTTTCTTGTCTTGTCCTGTCGTGTCTTGACCTATCGTGCGTTATCTTATTTTGTCAGTTTCCTATCCCCTGATTCGTGTTGCCATTTGTTCTTTAGTGTATTTTGATTAGTCAACGTAATTATTCCAGGAACCTTAAAAAAGCTATGCTTTCAATAGGTTCAAATTTCATTTCATAATTTCGTACTTTATAAACTATGTTCTTGATTATGGAAACTTGGAATAGAAATAAATTCTGTATCAATCAATGAAATAAATATCATTACTGGTTTATATGACCACCGGGTGATTCATAAAACTTTCGTTAAGTTACGCATGACTTTACGAACGACTTGAATATGCCAAATGAGATGCCCAAAGTTTTTCCTGACGTTTTAACAAAATGTGACTGCATTTCCAATAATCATGATAATCTCATTTAAACTTTTGCAAAGAATACACTTTGCAATAAAAAAATGTTTGTAAACAACTTATATGTTTAATGTACGTCTGCATATTTCGACTTTTGCTGATGCGATTCATAATGACTGGGAATCCCGTTTGGCTTGCCATATTCAAGTCGTTCGTAAGGTCATTCATAACTTTACGAACATTTTTATGACCCCCCCCCCCCCCCCTCCCGTGAAATGAGAAGAGAGACAACAAAATAATAAATTAATTTATGATATACAGTCCTGAAGGAAAAGGCTGAGAAAACGAGTTTTAACCATTGATCGAAATCACACAATTTTCGAAGTGTTTTCCGTTCCTTTCAGTGACAGTTTACCCCTGAACAAATTTAACTTCCTCGAACACATGCCATAAACATGTTCTCTGTCTATTTCTTTTCGTTAAACTCCAGAAAGCACACCCTTTTTCTTTCATTTTTGGCCTATTTGACATCCTGATCGTGTGACGCGCGTGACGTGCCAAAAAACTACTATTCCACGCGTTTTATTTTCTGGTGGTGCGTGTGTGCAGCATTTTTTTAGACCCAACTGTGCGTGCGTGTGTGTGGGTGGGGGGGGGGGGTTAGTATGCTACCACTGTGGCAAACGGTTTATACAAAATACCGACTGGACTAAGGAAGAATTGAGCAGGCCACGTATCTATCCCACGACCGTCCAGAGTCTACCGACAGGATGGAATTCGCTAGTTCCAGGGAGGGGGAGGTATCTCGATCTAAAGAAGCAAAAGTTGTTCAGTTGAACCTCTTATACTATCTGTTATCACACCCTGCAGTTGATTTATAACTATTTCGGTTCCACATGATCCCTCAGAAGGATGACCTAAGGCGCCACTAGATTGTGTCAGAGTTACCTCCATGCATGGTATAGCCTCTGCGAACGGTTGTTCGGATAGGTATTTCATTTCATTTCATTTTGGTTTATTGGATAAAAAAAAGACCTTGTAAAAACAGTCGGAAGACTGATTCATACAAAGTTTACACAAAAGTAACGAGTACTTGCGAATTGATAAGAAAGTAATCAAGGAACAAAAAGTGAAGTTAAAAAAATGAACACGAATGGTTCAATAAGACATTGCACTTGAAAATTGCATTTACATTTAAATTCACACCTAAAAAGTATTGAAATAACCATTGCCAAATGAGAATGTTTATAAAGTGAAAAGGGGAAACAGAAAAATCATGAAATATCTATGGAATTTGACAAGAACAAAAAATAGACTGTATATAAAGAACATAAGGGTCTAAAATTACGAATCATTTAAATAGTATGTTTATATATGCATGCAATAATGGCAGAATAATCTGAGAAAAATGCAGAAACTGCATGGTATAAAAACGGTCAAAGAAAAAACAATTGTACAAGAGTACAATTGTACAAGTGTAGTGACATAACAACAGTATCTATGAAGCTGCCTCTTTGTCCTCGTCATATTTTTGCTGGCAAATGGAGGAAGAAATTAGAAGCAAAGGAGGAAGCTAAAGAACAGACACGTGAAAACAGTGGTGATGTACCGATGGACATTTATATCATTTCCCATTTTGGCTGTCCAACCTTCTGGTTCAATAATAAAGTGTTAACCCGTTGACTACTGGAATTTCACATTCCCATAGGCTTAATACATGGACCACCGGGTTTCACTATAGCCAATGGGTAAAGTGAAGAACGTTAACAGAGGGAATAAGAAGCAACTAAGAGAGAAGGCACAACAGCAGAAAGTTGTAACTTCACAACTTCCTTCTATATTTTTATAGACATTCTGATTAACGTCTACCAGCAGGGGCGGCGCGAGGGCATTTTGATGGGGGGGGGGGGGGCAAGATGACCCAATAGGTGAATTTATGACGTTTTAAATTAACAGATAGGGGTATTATATAGTTGTAAGCCCCCGATCTCTCTTTCCCCACCCTCTTCTTTCTTCTTCTTCCTATTTTTCTTCTTTTTCCCTTTTTTTTTTTTTTTTTTTGCTTTTTTTTAATCACTTGAAAAAAGCGCTGCCCCTGTCTAAGAGGAATTCAAGTCAATTACAGAAACCGGTCAGACAATTAAACCACTGGAGCAATTTTTCAACTCTTCTGATCTGTGTATAGACTTTTTCCCTTGAGTTATATTGTACAAGTAATACATCAGTTGCTTTGGCTAAATTACATTTTATGAAAAAAATTTAATTTCATAACTCAGAGTAGAACTAATGGGGTGCTGCAAGAAAGTTGCAATCAATTGCCAATAATTGCTAATTTGAAACAACCATTCTGAATGGCTCAGGGTCTGCCCTTTTAAGAAGACATGCATGCAACAATGATTTTGATTGGCCAGTGACAATCAGTTGCAACTTTCTTGCAACACCCCATAGGACACATAAAATTGATAAATAGATTTATGATAATTAAGCGACATGAAAAGATTTATGGGTGAGTGCCAGAATCCATTGTAGAAGGCATTTATGTATTGCGAAATATTTTTTTAATCTCGAATATTGCTGCATAGGCGTAATACAAAATAAGATTGAGTTTCAAGATCTTTGAAATATAATAGTCCTTGATTGTGTTTCCACTCTCCCCTATATCCCACAAAAGAGGAACAGTAAAACCCAGTTGTCATCATCACTATAACCATCATCGTTTTCCTTATTGCTTTTGTTATCATCATCACCATAATAAATGCCATATGTTGCAATCACCATCATCACCATTATCATCATGGTATCATCATTGTTTTGGTTATCATCATCATCATCATCACCATCATTATCTTCATCACCATCACTATCACCACCATCATAATCATCAGCACCATATTATCATCATCATCATCATCATTATCCTAATCATTATCATCATCCTCATCATCACCATCATTATCGTTGACATCACCATCATTTTTTTTTCATGTGTGTTACTTTTATTTATCGTGATGACTACTATCTGTATGACACTAATGTTTTACAGAGAAAACAAACTGCCAAGACTTAATTTACATGTCTTGTGTAGCGTCGGCTAAGTCGTGGGGGGGGGGGGGGGGGTCAGTGGTGACAGGGACAGGAGGGAAGAAGCACTGGATACTTTACTAGGGCGGGAGAACGAAACGGCACGAGAGGTAAAATGAGTAGATAGGGTGCAGAACTCTTTTCTCTATTCCTTCCCCTTCTCTCAGGCTTTCTCTTATTGACCCTCTTTTATCCCCTTTTTTCTCTCAAATTACCTGTCTTTGTCTCTTTCCCGCCTTTCCAATCATGGAGGGTAGAGGGTTATGATATCCTTTGTTTACCTTGCCTTTGACTAAGCCTTAACTGTTTTTAAAAATCACACCCCTAAAAAGATGAAAAGGGTTATACCCATTCAATGCCTGTTTGACCTCTCAAGATGTTTGGGTTTTTAAAAAAAAATAAATGCACTATCCCTGTCTTAAAACTGATGTTTCATGATACATCATGAAAATCATCACACTAAGCAAATAAGTTATGATTATTTCAATCACTGTTTTCAAGAATTTATTCCATTTTTATTGTATCGACTACACGTCTGACAGATTTACATCCATGCCACAAGTTGCAACAATTATTTGCACACAAAGTGTGATTTCGATGACATAGTATAAAAAACCGTGTTCGTTAGTGAAATAATCAGGTGCACTGTAAGCAAATACATATGATATGATTATGACTAAAAATGATAAACATAACTGATATTAATGAAGATTAAACTTTAATCTGAAAATATACGATTGCTGTTCCCACATTCATGACAATAAAAAAGCGGGTGACGGGACTGCTCGTCACACTTTAGAGACTTATCCCTTCTGAGAATTTTTGAACATTGAACGCTATGGAATAATTTTGTCCTCTTTTTCTGTATATTTAAGAAAATATATACATTCTATTTTGTCGGCATGAACAATAAATGTTATATGGAGTAATACAAATTTCAGGCATAGTTGTAAAATGCTCTGTGTATTGTTGAATCATGATAATTACAATCATTACGATGAATATAAAACTATTATACAGAAACCCTAGCTTTTAAGAGATTTTAAAGTTTCACACCCAATTGATTAAAAACAAGATCGCCTTTTACGCGGTTTTAGTTCTTTATGATTTTACAAAAACACTTTTATACTACTTATAAGGTCCAATAAAGCCTTTTATGATGTTTTCGTAAAAGAAATACCTACAACACGATAAAAACTACTTTCGCAAAATCAACTCAAGAGCAATTTCGAAAGCCTATTGTACTGCCCAGTCATGTTCGGATTACGAAATAAGCCAGTGTAAAGTCCGCACATTTCTAAAGGTGAAGACAGGGCTAATGAAGTTGCCTTAAGCTTATTTTCCGACAGTATTTTTTTTTTTAAATTGTGCTTTACGAATTTTTCAAAAATGTTTGCTAAAAGTAATGCTAAAAATCGATTTTACGCTTCAAGATAGTGAAATATAACCAGGCAGTCAATAAATGTATTTTTGTACATGTCCACTGAAAAAAAGACTCTTGTGTAATCAACAATAAACCTGAATTCATACTTGGTCAATATCATTTTTCCTGTATCTATGAAAGCACAAAATTCAATTTCGCTACAATCGTTCCATACCTACTCTGATTCAGAGCGAATAAAAGCGTTCGAAATGTTACATTGGCCACAGCGCCTTCTTTTGGATAGTGTGTGAAAGAAACCTATAGACTGAAGCCACTCGGTTACTTTACAATGTTACATAATAATGTCACGATTACTAAAGTCCCGGAGAGCCTGTTTTGTTATCAAAGAAAGTGAATGGTTTTGTGTTTTCAAGACATGTAGATAATCAATCTCTGGAATTCGTGAGACAGGAGGTGCCGATTCCATTGTGAATGTTGTTTGTGAAACTCCCAGACAAATTTGAGCCAAAGCAAACCACTTTTAATATTCGTCAGATTTCGGGGAAGATATTTTTGGGGGTTGAACAAATAATTCGCTTAGAGACATGAGCAAATGATATTCACGAGCTGTTAAATGTTCATTTGATTGATTCATTCTTTCGTAAAGCCTTTTCCCCTTTACAAGAAGCATTGAATCCCTGTCCTTATGATGAAGCTGTATAGAAACTCATGCCAGTGCTTCACAGAGTTTCGTAACAAAAAGAGAAGAAATGTATCAGTGGCGTAAATCCACTTTGGGGAGGGGGGGGGGATGATCGACTTTTTTGGCGATTTTTTTTTCTGTACAACTCACACTTAAGTATAAACACACACCCTCACCCACCCGCACAGACTCCCTTACAAACGTTCTAATTTTTATTTTGCGAGCGATCGAGCGAAGCGAGCGAGCCAAATATAACGACTTTTCTGGTTTTTAATCGATCGCATTTTCAAATAGAAATTCTAAAATATGATGAGCGACCGAAGCGAGTGAGCCAAAAAATAACCACTTTTCTGTTTTTAATCGCATTTTTAAATAGATATTCTACAATATGATGAGCAAGCGAGCCAAAAAATAACCACTTTTCTGGTTTTCAATTGCATTTTCAAATAGAAATGTTAAAATAAGTTGGTTATTTACGAAAGATTATTAAAAGTTGTACTAACTGATTGATTCGAATATTATTTGTTTCTTAAAAAGTGGGGGATGTTTGTACACACCATCCCCCCGGAAAAAGTGGGATATATCCCACCCCCCCCCCCCCCCCGGATTTACCGAAGGTATCCACAAACGAATGAAAAATGAACAAATGACCAAAACAAAACCTTACAAATTATTTATATATTCAGTATATTTTAAATGTTTGTTATCTTGTGTCATGGGTTGGAAGTGTTGACGCCTAGTGCTATGTTTCAAAAGGATCAGCTTCCATACATTCAAGCAGCATGATTGCTTTCATCTTCGGGGTGCTTTTCATTCTTACTGAAACACACAAGCCTCTTTTCAAACGGCTTCAGTGAGTGCATCCACAGAGGTAAACATTCCCAAGTTCTTAATCTGGCGGGTAATATGTGTGGAGCTTTGGTTTGTAAGATGCTGATCAAAATGACAAAGGCCATCAAAGCGAGTACCGGGATCCCAAATCCCATGAGGTAAGGATCACCTGCTACACTCAGTCCAAAGACCGTCCCTGGTAAGAGGAGAAACATCACAACCACGTAAAGCATAGCAAACCATCGGTGCTTCGCCATCTTGTTTCCCAGAAGCTTTGCCAACGTTACTGGGACCTTACGCAAGAAGGGTATCGGATACCATATCACGATACCGGTCACGTTGAAGAAAAAATGACACAATGCAATGTGCAGTGTTTCACTCAGTTCACCTCCGTTACTTGCTAAAGCGGAAATGATCCCCGTTATAGTCGTTCCTATATTTGACCCCAAGGTCAACGGGTACATCCGGTCTATCGAAACGACGTCAATTCCAACAAGTGGTGTAAGAAGCGATGTGAAGATAGAACTACTCTGTACCAAGAAAGTACAGATGGCACCTATCAGGATTGCAAGGTAACCCGTGAGAAAGGCAAGGTAGCCTGGAAAGTCTGCATTGACGAATCTCTTCAGTAATCGGGTGATACTGCCTTTCAGGAAGGAGTTGAGAAGTTTAACGGTCACCAGCAAGCTACAGGATACTCCGAATAAAGATATACCCAAGATGATCAGACCAACCTGAACGTCAGAAAGCGTGGTGTGAGCAAAGATGTGTTTATACGTACCTGAGAGTAAATGAGAAAAAGAAGATCGTGAAAGAAATATCAGTAACACTATAAGAGATGCTTAAGCATCCCTTTGGAGGTCTATCACAGGTCCTATAACGCAGGTAATCAATGACGCCTTGTGAGGGATGGGCTTAAATGAGAATGACTGATGCACAAGAGATGGAATTTCAACTGTGAAATTACCTTCGCAAATCAAGCAGGCAATTAACCATTCCCATTGGCTTTGTACAGGAGTTAGCTGGTTATAGTAGAAGTTGAAAAGCAAACCAATCCGTAATCCAAAGCAATTTTTCCACTGATCATTTACTTTGAGCTTTTGGTAGGATGGCGGGAATCACCAAAATATTTTTTGCTCTGTATATTACGGTTTCCATGTCACTATACGATATTCAAAATATGAGCTTCAAATATTGCTTCTATAAAAAGATAATGAGAGTTCAGAATGTTCTCAGTTAACATAAGAGCGACTTATACAGGAGACCAGTTTACGTACACGAACACGCGCGCATGAATTATTAGGGCGTACATATATACGGAATAGAACAATTATTCGATTAGTTATCCTTCCTTTTCTTCAAACTCCTTTAACTATTTAGGCTTTAGCACGCCAGATACAGTTTCTTTGTGTGTGTAAAAAAAAAGGGGGGGAGCATATTTCACCCATACTAGTTGTACACCAACTATTTTTTCACGTGATACACTTTAAAGGGGGCACCCAATGCTGAAACAATGTTAGCACATTTAAAAGAGCATGATTTTATTAGTAGAAAATCATCTGCCTAAAGTTTTTTTAAAAGCCGTATTGCCAAGGAAACCCCCAAATGTGTTAAGATTTCAGGATATTTTTGACCCCTCAGCTGTGACCCAGTTTCAACTGGGTACCCACTTTTACGTCAAATGACGTAAAAGTGGGTACCTTGTCGCGCACTTCTAGCAAAATGCGCGCAAGGTATAATACATGTTGTACAGTCTAGCGCGCAGCACAACTGCAATGCGCGAAGCTGGGTACCCACTTTTAGGTCATACCTCATACTCAATTTTTTTGGTCAACTCTTGACTTTTTATGAGAAGATTATCCAAAATGCATTGACTTCGACTGAAAATCATCAAATTTTTAATGTCATTCTTCTTGGGATTCTATTCTCGATCATATATATATATATATATATATACATATATATATATATATATATATATACACACACACACACACACACATATATATATATACACACACACACATATATATATATATATATATATATATATATAAATACCAATGTGTAATCACTTTGAGGTCACTGGACCGGAGCTGGGTTGTGAGAGGAATGTCAAGTCAGTGAAAATACACGTATAATTCTGCTTACATGTGTTTGTGGAGATATTTATACATTTCCTTAAGATGCTCTGCTGGCTGGTGTTCGCTCCAAGGATAAGATCTACGTCCTCTACATTCAGCTGTATTAAATCACAAAATAACAAATGAAGGAATACAAGGTAATCAGTTTGTTATGAATTTCATTGCAACTTTGAAGGAAGTCTACGAGCGTGAATCGCACAGAACTATAGACATGCACAGAGGCTCACTGACGTCAGAGAGCTGAAATGTTATTTCATCATTTCTTTATTGGTCAAATTTTGTAACTTGCACATCAAAGAAAACACAGTACTCAGGATAAAATCGAATTACTGGTAGATATAGGGCATCTGTAAGTCTGAACCATATTGGATGAAAATTTTACAATTTTGTCATGTTCCCTTTGATCCATAATCAACCTGATCAATACAAATGATTAATCCCATACAAAAATGTAAGGAGTTCAATAAACTTAACACCTTTTTTCTGCGTAAATGATTAGGCCTACTATATGTCGCTTTATCAATGAATTCACTATGCCATTACTGCCCCTTCTATCTCTCCAACCCATGTCGCGTCTGCGATAGAGGATAGTTCCTGCCGCTCGCAGTTACCTTTCAATTTGTCGTCACAAAAACGAATATGTATCAGTAATAGCTGTGATACTTTAACTATTTCTGACGAAATAAAAGCCATTGTTAGCAATTATTATTACCGCAAAAATACGTATGCCGAGAGCAAAACTCGAACCCCGGACTCTGAGATTGTAGAACGAACGCGCTATACATTGAGCTGCGAGAGCGATCGACATAGGCAATGATAGGTGAGGGTTCTCTAAGAAATTTATACCTGGAATTCATAAGTACATTGTCTTTGAAAGGTTATATATGACGTTTCTATGACGTCACATTGAAGGGTAACTGCGAGAGGCAAGAACTATCCTCTACCGTTGAGAGCTTACAGAATGAACTTGGACGATGAGGTCGGTAAATGGCATTGTGATGACTTTAAGAAACTCGATAGACTTGTTGGTCTCGCTGATTTGAAAGCTCGTGATAGCAGCATCAGTCATGACCTCTAGGTAACCGGTGGCCATCTCGATGGGTAGGAGGACGGCTACGGTCAGACAGTTGAAGATGTCATGGACAGCAGCACCGCCGAATGCTCGACGAAACACGTCTTGATCTCTTACCTGTGTTACATCAAGATAAGGTTTACTTCTGGTTAAGAAGACCAATGGTAATTGAGCTACTGTTTTTTGTGGGGTTTTTTTTCTCACTTTGGAGAGTTGGAAGAAAGTGGTTGTGGAAAAATGTCCTCTAAAAACACGTTAACTGACTCGTGATCAAAATCAACAAGACAAATCCTATCACTATGTGTAATTAGTCCAATCTACCAATTTCAATATAAAGTGCATGGGTGTTTCTCTTTAATTGAGTGCATTTCTCATCATTTTGATGATTCTGAAACCTTAGTATATACCTCAATTCTGATGTTCTTTATAAACAACTGTTCAAAACTGTTTGAATTTAGTTTTTTCAACACTATAATCCATTAAAGAAAACTTATGTTTGTCTTTAAAGACATGTGACAGGGATAAAAAGCCATGATCAAATCGTATATAAAAGCAATAATCTAATTTTCACATGGTAGCTTCTAGCTTTAATACCGTTCATCAGGCGTTCATGCGGGACCTTGCATTACCCCAGCATTGTCAACTGGCCATTTTTTACACCTGGGTCGGGAGGGAAAAACCTGAACAACATGCCGTGCCTGAGGGAGGTAAACTTCACACGAGGATCGAACCTGAACCTCTCAAATAAAAAAAATTTAACAGCCTTCACCGCCATACCAGAGTGCTGCCTTCTTGAGTAATTGAGCATTATAGAAAATGAAACTTGGATGGTTTCCTCGATTTGAAATTATATTAATTAAAGTCACGTTGTTTAACACACAAAATCTACGTCACCCGTCTGTGTCCGAAAGTAACTGGTTTCGGATAAAAAAAAATCAAGAGCTGACAAACAACTTGAATTTATTTGTTGGAGAAAGTGTCACAAAATAGTACCAATATTTTAACTATCAACAGTATACTAGTGTTTAATTGCAGTCTTAAGGACGTTCCACAGTTAAAATGAAATCCATGTCATTTCCTCCAAATTTTGCATAGAGTTACTTTGGTACCTATATAGGCCAAAAATGCAAAAATAATATAGGTTCATGTGCTTATTTTTTTTCTACGGGACTTTGAAGTTGCCATAATTTGATGGCAGATAAAATGACGCAGTCAAGAGATTTAGGCCTCTATTAGACCTCACGATTTCGACAAACGAGTATAAATCACTTTTACTCTGTCAAAATCCTATTAAACTTCATCAAATTTTCCAGATTTGTAGCGAAATGTACGACAAAGGTGGAAAGACTGTTTAAACTGGGCCATCTGTACTTCTCTTTAAACTAGCAGCGCCCTCATGTGGCGAAAATGTGCCAAAAAGGACAAAAACAATAATCTTAGAGGCTTGGAATCTACACGAAAAATAAAAAGGACAGTTTAAGCTGCACTTTATTCAAAATCCATGTCATTTTCATGAAAATTTGCAAAGTTGTAGAGGAATGCCTACTAAAGGGGCAAACACATTAAAAAGGGGGGTTCATGTGCTCGTTTTCAAGCTGTCGGCGCCCTAATGGCTGTGAATCGGCTTGAAAACCACAATAACGCGCCAAAAACATGCAAAAGACTGAGAATCTAATCCAAAATACGGCCGATTCAATTTTATGGTCACAAACATTCAAAATCCATGTCATATTCCTCTTTCTCTCTAGAATTGTAGAGGAAAGTATACTGAAGAGATTAAACATTAAAAGAGTGGGGTCCATGTGCTTGTTTTGAACTATCGTCGCCCTAATATTTGCGAATTGGCTTGAAAACCACAAAAACGCGCCAAAAACATGCAAAAGGCTGAGAATCTAATCCAAAATACGGCCGATTCAATTTTATGGTCCCAAACATTCAAAACGCATGTCATATTCGTCTTTCTCTCTAGAATTGTAGAGGAAAGTATACTGAAGAGATTAAACATTAAAAAAGTGGGGTCCATGTGCTTGTTTTTGAACTATCGTCGCGACGACGTAACATATTTCTCAGTTGATCGGTAGAGGGTGGACGTGTCGACTATACTACCAAAATCTGTTTCATTTCTGATTGGAAATGAAATGTATTATCAAGGGTGCTCAAAACGTACAGGCAGATTTTAGCCCGGTTGCTGCCCCTTATGATATGAGCCCCCCCCCCCCCCCCCCCTGCCGGATCCGCCATTGTAAAGCACTGATTAGTATGCAGTGATCCGTGAGGATTGTGTTTTCGGCTTGTTTTTAAAGAAAGATTAAACTGCTAGTCGTATCCTATGAAAACATGCCTATTATTATTGTTGACATGTTCGTTTCTATGACGAATATGAATTTAACAGGTGTTGGAGTCAGTTGCCTTGAATGCCATTAGTATAGTCTCGAGGTATTGTTAAGAATCCATAAGCCCTGGGATATAGATCATACAAAAGAAACAATACCTATTCACCTTTCCAATACATTTGCTGATTACAGCGATGCCATTACTCCGTTAATCATTTATCTGATCGGTCAGTGGCCTAAAATAAAAGATCATGTCACAGCAGTGATGCATAGATGCATAGTGATGTATAGATAGACGGGAAGGAGGAGGGTTGGAAGGGGGGTAAACTCATCCTACAGGGTGTTTCAAGGTAGAGGGGAAGGAGGAGTGCTGGTTGGAAGGGGGTAACCTCATATCCTAACTAAGGGGGGTTTCTAGGTAGACGGTAAAGAGGAGGGCTGGTTGGATGGGGGCAACCTCACCCTACGGGGGGTTTCTACTAGGTAGACGAGAAGGAGGAGGGTTGGTTGGAAGGGGTAAACCTATCCTATGGCATAGGCGGATCCAGGAGGCCGAAGCGGCCGCCCCCCCCCCCCTATTGGCGGAGCAAAAAAAAGAGAGAGAGAGAAAAGAAAAAAAAAGAAGAAAGAGAGAGAAAAAAGAAAAATAAATAAATAAATACATATCACGTAACTTTAACTCATGAAACTCTTGATTACCAGGCCCGTAACTGGGGGGGGGGGGGGGGGGAGGGGGGGATGTTCGCTTGAACAAAACAAAAACAGGTCGGGCTATGGCAAAATTCCCGCTTGCGCTTCACGCTCGCATGCTTTTATTTTGAGAGTTTTAAGAAAGAATTACAAAGAAGTATAATTCATTTTAAGAGGATTTTTCCGCTCGCGCTTCGCGCTTGCATTTATTAGGCGAAGGTTAATTAGGTTATCATCAGTTTTAGGAGTTCAAGAATAAATGAGAGGCAAAATTGCTATGCCTTCAGGTTATTATAAACCAAAATTTCCGCTCGCGCTTGGTGCTCGCAATTGTCACTTCCTCAAAAAGGTCCACTATTTCCAAGGTCGAACCCCCGTAAAAATCCTAGTTACGCGCCTGACAGTGACTTACCCCCATAATTTAAAAATGGGAAGAGGTATCATTCCCAATAATCCATGATGGATTGCATTATCGGAAGGGCCATGGCCGTCGATAACGGGGAGGGGGGGCGGGGGGTGTTCGTTAACTCCATGATACCTGAAGAATTACTTTATACATTCATACCTATATAAGACTTTCTGTACATTATACTGAGATATGTAGAGGGGAAAAAGCAATGACATATTTGTGCAAAGTTTATTGAGAAGAACTTCGAATGGCTCATAGAGACATAAGCTCTCACTGATTTCGGCAGCCAATCAGAAATCAGTGTTTTAATGACGTTACATGTGTTTGAAATTGTTTTCATTGGATTCTACGTGTCTGATTACCCTTCAACCCATCATTTAACCATAATATTAGAGTAAAACTGAGTGAATATGAATTTTGGCGCACTTTGGAGCTATCCCGGCCCACTGTGCGTCGCCCCAATAGTTGCGAATTGGCTTGAAAACCACAAAAACGCGCCAAAAAACATGCAAAAGGCTGAGAATCTAATCCAAAATACGGCCGATTCAATTTTATGGTCCCAAACATTCAAAACCCATGTCATATTCGTCTTTCTCTCTAGAATTGTAGAGGAAAGTATACTGAAGAGATTAAACATTAAAAAAGTGGGGTCCATGTGCTTGTTTTAGAACTATCGTCGCGACGACGTAACATATTTCTCAGTTGATCGGTAGAGGGTGGACGTGTCGACTATACTACCAAAATCTGTTTCATTTCTGATTGGAAATGAACTGTATTATCAAGGGTGCTCAAAACGTACAGGCAGATTTTAGCCCGGTTGCTGCCCCTTATGATATGAGCCCCCCCCCCCCCCCCCCTGCCGGATCCGCCATTGTAAAGCACTGATTAGTATGCAGTGATCCGTGTGGATTGTGTTTTCGGCTTGTTTTTAAAGAAAGATTAAACTGCTAGTCGTATCCTATGAAAACGTGCCTATTATTATTGTTGACATGTTCGTTTCTATGACGGAATATGAATTTAACAGGTGTTGGAGTCAGTTGCCTTGAATGCCATTAGTATAGTCTCGAGGTATTGTTAAGAATCCATAAGCCCTGGGATATAGATCATACAAAAGAAACAATACCCATTCACCTTCCCAATACATTTGCTGATTACAGCGATGCCATTACTCCGTCAATCATTTATCTGATCGGTCAGTGGCCTAAAATAAAAGATCATGTCACAGCAGTGATGCATAGATGCATAGTGATGTATAGATAGACGGGAAGGAGGAGGGTTGGAAGGGGGGTAAACTCATCCTACAGGGTATTTCAAGGTAGAGGGGAAGGAGGAGTGCTGGTTGGAAGGGGGTAACCTCATATCCTAACTAAGGGGGGGGGGGGAGGTTCTAGGTAGACGGTAAAGAGGAGGGCTGGTTGGATGGGGGCAACCTCACCCTACGGGGGGTTTCTACTAGGTAGACGAGAAGGAGGAGGGTTGGTTGGAAGGGGTAAACCTATCCTATGGCATAGGCGGATCCAGGGGGCCGAAGCGGCCGCCCCCCCCCCCCCTATTGGCGGAGCAAAAAGAGAGAGAGAGAGAGAGAGAGAGAGAGAGAGAGAGAGAGAAAAGAAAAAAAAAGAAGAAAGAGAGAGAAAAAAAGAAAAATAAATAAATAAATACATATCACGTAACTTTAACTCATGAAACTCTTGATTACCAGGCCCGTAACTGGGGGGGGGGTAGGGGGGGATGTTCGCTTGAACAAAACAAAAACAGGTCGGGCTATGGCAAAATTCCCCATTGCGCTTCACGCTCGCATGCTTTTATTTTGAGAATTATAAGAAAGAATTACAAAGAAGTATAATTCATTTTATGGGGATTTTTCCGCTCGCGCTTCGCGCTTGCATTTATTAGGCGAAGGTTGATTAGGTTATCATCAGTTTTAGGAGTTCAAGAATAAATGAGAGGCAAAATTGCTCTGCCTTCAGGTTATTATAAACCAAAATTTCCGCTCGCGCTTGGCGCTCGCAATTGTCACTTCCTCAAAAAGGTCCACTATTTCCAAAGTCGAACCCCCGTAAAAATCCTAGTTACGCGCCTGACAGTGACTTACCCCCATAATTTAAAAATGGGGAGAGGTATCATTCCCAATAATCCATGATGGATTGCATTATCGGAAGGGCCATGGCCGTCGATAACGGGGAGGTAGGGGCGTCGCTAGACTTTTTTTAATGGGGGGGGGGTGTAGAGGCCAGATTGCCGACAAATTATGCCTCCGATTGCCGACGACCAACGTCGACAAATTCAACTGTATAAAGCCCACGAGGCATGTTCAATTGTGTGCCTCTATTATATTTTCCTTCTAAATTATATTTGTTCACCTCACTTGCTGAATGTGTTAGCTTTCCGAAAACATTCTCTATCGAAATATAATACGAGCGAGCGCAGCGAGCGAGGAAAAATATACACTCTCTTTCGTAGACGTGATAGTTCTTCATCAAACTACATGATGGGCTTAAAGATATCTGAATCATATATTTGGTCACCTCTCTCACATGATTCATTCGCTTTCAAAGACCATCCTAAATCGTAATATTATACAAGCGAGCACAGCGAGCGAGGAAAAAATCTATATACTCCTTATCATATAATCTTTTTCATGGAAGAAGTGAAAGTTCTTCATCAAAATACATGATGGGCCTTTAAGATATCTATTTTGATATTTTGGTCACCTCTCTTACCTAATTTATTTGCTTTCAAAGACCATCCTGTATCCAAATATCATACGAGCAAGCGCAGCGAGCGAGGAAAAATATATATACTCTTTTTATGGTAGGTGATAACTCTTCATCAAAGTACATGATGGGCCTCGCTTGCCGAATTCGTTTGATTTCCCAAATCCATCTTGTATCTGAATATTGTACAAGCGAGCGTAGCGAGCGAGGAAAAATACTCCTTTTCATGGTAGAAGTGAAAGTTCTTCATCAAAATACACGATGGGCCTTTAAGATACTTATTGTGATATATTTGGTCACCTCTCCTACCTAATCTATTTGCTTTCAAAGACCATCCTGTATCTAAATATTATACGAGCGAGCGCAGCGAGCGAGGAAAAATATATTTACTCTTTTTTATGGTATAGAGGTGATAATTCTTCAACAAAATACATTATGGGCCCCAAAATATCTAAATTATATATTTGTTTATTTCACTTGGCAAATGTGTTTGCTTTCCGAAACATCCTGTATCTTAATATAATACGAGTGAGCGCATCGAGTGAGGAAAAAAAGGCTCTCTTTCGTGTTACCAGTGTTATTTCGTCGTCAAAATGCACAAGCAAATAAGCCGAATATGACTCTATTTGGGCACCTTACTCATCTTTCTTTTTTCTTTTTCCCTCCTTCCTCTTCCCTCTCCTTTCTCTCTCTCTCTCTCTCTCTCTCTCTCTCTTTTTTGCCGACAGCGATCGCGAATTTGCCGACAAGAATTTTTAAGGGGGGGGGGTGTCACACCACCCCCCCCCCCTCTAGCAACGCCCCTGCGGGGAGGGGGGGGGGTGTTCGTTAACTCCATGATACCTGAAGAATTACTTTATACATTCATACCTATATAAGACTTTCTGTACATTACACTGAGATATGTAGAGGGGAAAAAGCAATGACATATTTGTGCAAAGTTTATTGAGAAGAACTTCGAATGGCTCATAGAGACATAAGCTCTCATTGATTTCGGCAGCCAATCAGAAATCAGTGTTTTAATGACGTCACATGTGTTTGAAATTGTTTTCATTGGATTCTACGTGTCTGATTACCCTTCAACCCATCATTTAACCATAATATTAGAGTAAAACTGAGTGAATATGAATTTTGGCGCACTTTGGAGCTATCCTGGCCCACTGTGCGTCGCCTCAATAGTTGCGAATTGGCTTGAAAACCACAAAAACGCGCCAAAAACATGCAAAAGGCTGAGAATCTAATCCAAAATACGGCCGATTCAATTTTATGGTCCCAAACATTCAAAACCCATGTCATATTCGTCTTTCTCTCTAGAATTGTAGAGGAAAGTATACTGAAGAGATTAAAAATTAAAAAAGTGGGGTCCATGTGCTTGTTTTTGAACTATCGTCGCCCTAATAGTTGCGAATCTGCTTGAAAAGCACAAAACGCGCCAAAAACATGCAAAAGGCTGAGAATCTACACTGAAAACGAAAGTTGGTCAAATTACTAAAAAGATTAGTCATTCACTATGTCTTATTTGACTAAGAAATGATTAGTCATTTGTTCTTAAACTGACTAATATTAATTAGTCAATCAAATTATGTCTTATTTGAGTAATCCTGGAAATAATTAGTATTGCATGAGAAAGAATTGGTCCGTAAATAGTCCTACACTGAAATCAGTTAGTCTTACATTAGTCTTTCATTTTTACTAATCATTATAAATGATGACATGACGTGGTGCTGAGGTAAGCTGTCAGTCATGGGAACTAATGTCACACATGCATATTTAAATTTTATATATACCTTTTAAAACAATGGCGGTTCTTGACACCCTGAATGCTTGTCATAGGCTTGACTGACATAGCAACAAGTAGTGTACGCAAACTTGATTCCAAGTTATTTTTGTAGCTAATAGAAATTTACTAACATATTCAAATTTTATGCATACCTTTCAATCATCGGTTGTTGTTGACAACCGGAAAGCTTGCCAGAGGCTTTCAAGACAGAGCAACAAGATTAGTAATGTTACCCAAGTAGGCAAGTACTAGTGTTTGTTCATTACTAACAGGTTTAAGGAATATCTCTTCATTAATTAGTCTATAGTGCAGACGTCCGGTCCAGGTTTTCCTGAGATTATATAAACACTTTTCATTGGACTTCTCAATTAATCACAGGAATAATGCCTGCAGAAATAGGTAAAAAATATCCCCTCAGGTATGCAGTATTCAGTTTTCTGAGAGTAGGGCCTCCAAAAAAGGGTTTTCCCACTAAAGAAAGCACTCGAATTGCGAATCGCGAGCAACATTCGCCGATTCACATTAAATTTCATTACACAATGCTATTGTTATTTGAACATATCACTGTGACCACATAATTTGTCATTAGGCAACCTAACAAATTGTATTGGTTGCCTGGTTGCCTGGCTGGCAACCAAGGAAAAAAAAGTGAAGTGAGAGCCCTGTGAATCTTTACTAAAGCTTTAGACAGGCTTTACAATCAATGGTAATTGTTACCATATTAACATGACGAATGTAAATCTAGTCAATTTTGTAAACCAAAACCAGCGACAGCTAGCTGCTGCGCTCCAGGCCGGTCAGCTCGGCAGGCTCGGTGTTGCATCTGAGCTGTGCACTGCGAGCAATGATCAGCTGATGCGCACAGCTGATCAATCAGCTGTGCGCGTGACGTTTTAACCTGCGCTGTAGGGATGCGCAGAAACATAACTGTTAAAAGAGCAGGATTTTATTAGCAGAAAATCATCTGCCTAAAGTTTTTTTTAAAGACGTGTTGCCAAGGAAACCCCCAAATGTGGTAAGATTTCATGATATTTTTGACCCCTCAGCTGTGACCCAGTTTCAACTGGGTACCCACTTTTACGTCAAAATGACGTCAAACTGGGTACCTTGTCGCGCAATTCTAGCAAAGTGCGCGCAAGGTATAATACATTTTGTACAGTCTAGCGCGCGGCACAACTGCAATGTGCGAAGCTGGGTACCCATTTTTACGTCATACCTCGTGCTCAAATTTTTTGGTCAACTCTTTACTTTTTATGAGAAAATTAGCCAAAATGCATTGATTTCGATTGAAAATCATCAAATTTTTAATGTTATTCTTCTTAGAATTCTATTCTCGATCATATATCAAAATTTTGTTTATCATTGTGTACTCACTTTAAATGAAATAATGAATATTCGTCCCTTTTAAAAACTGAGTTTGTGCAATTTGCCACCAACCTCTGACCGATGCGTGATGTTTTTGTTTTCAATCGTATGATTTCGTTTTAAGGCATTGCATTGGTTCACTGGTTTTGGCAGCGTGCAAGGCTAATTTGCATACAGCCGAGAACCGCACCCTGCCTAAGGTATACCGGCACTGCACCATTGATTTCGCTACACTACTGACGTGTTTTGGGTTACGCAGTCAACCCATATCGGCAGGCGTTATCTGCAACTGTAATGTTATGAGTGAGGGAATGATAAGGAAAATGATGTGGAACCAAGTTTGCTGTTTTTAAGGCGCAATATTTCCACAGGATTACTAAAACCAGCCATCTATTTCAAGTCTTCATGCCTCTCTCTCCGTGGTTGCTTGCCGTCAGTCAGGCGTTTTAGTGTTCGAGATAGCTTCTAATGCCCCTTCCAGTGTGTACCCGTTGTACACCCCTGTAGGCTGGTGTACGCCCCTGTACCCAGTAGGAGATCGCTCCAGTGAGCACCCAGGTCGTCGTCTGCAATCGGAAGAAGAGTGGTCGACGTTAGGCAACCAACGCTCGACGATCAACTTTGAAGTCGCAAGACACTGTCCCACGCGAGGGCTATAGAGGGACTCCTCCGAGAACTCTCGCGAACGATTTTAGGAAAGTGTGATTTAACCCTCAGTAATTAATTAACTAAATGAATGAGCTCCATTATTAATTGTGTATACTTTATCAGATACAATTATTGTGATAACTTTATATTTTTGTAATTCATTTTTGTGAACTCAAAACAAATTGAATGTAAATGATTTTGAAAACCTGTAACAATAGATTAAACAAGTAATAAATATTTGAATTTCTTTCATTATACAATATGACTTGGCTGAACAGTATACTTTGTTTATGTCCCATGTAATTATATGTTTGTATCCTAAGTTTCCGCGACAGAAAGCAATAAGCAATAACAATTTTATCATTCTGTAGCAATTTCATAATCTTTTAGTATGTCATTTCGTGATGAGATAACCACAAAGGAAATTATTGACTCCCACGCAAATTATGTAGACCAAGAACTATCAACGGGATATTTTGGTCGACAAACTTTTGGATATTTTGACTGGACGTTCACGTTCCAAGCAGGACCTGGGTTCACGTTCCAAGCAGGACCTGGGCACTGTTTCATAAAAGTTGTCAGCACTGACTCAAGTCTTCTTACCTCTCGCCGACTCAAGCCTTCTCATCTCTTCACCAACTCAATCCTCCCACCTCTTCTGGTATACAGTCCTTTTTAGGACTTCACCCAGTTTTCAGAAAGATACTCTACCCTCCAACTTTCCTGCTTTCTCGCCTCTCTATTTCACCTCCATCTCTATCCACTTTATCTATAGTCCTTTAGGACTTACCACATGGTGAACCGTAAACCCTTTCTACGAAAACAGCACTGACAAGTTGTCATTCTCTGACAATTTCAGTAAAATCCTTAGTTTTGATTGGCTGAGAAGCACTTGTCACTGACTGTTATGCGAAAATGCGAAAAAAAAGGGGGAGGGACGTATATAGAGAGAAGAAGGTACTGCACCTTCAGGACCCTCCTCCTGATTAGTAGCTTGCTAATGTGCATTTCATCCATCCAGTAAGTCCGCCTACCCCTCGCTCCCCACCCTAACTCCAGTGCCTGTGCCCCCTTGATGCCTCACCCCTGGGCTACTCTACACCACTGGTGTTGAAATCGTAAATTCGATCCAGGACCAAAACCCACATCATGCACATGGCAACAAATCATCAGCGAAAAATCAATCTTGAAACGTCAGAGCACCGTTTCATGAAAGTTGTCAGCACTGACAAGTTGTCACTCTCTGACAATTTCAGTAAAATCCTTGGTTTTGATTGGCTGAGAAGCACTGGTCACTGACTGTTACTATGGTAATTGTCAGAGAATGACAACTTGTCAGTGCTGACAATTTTCATCAAACGTGCCCTGGTGTTGATATTCAGGGTCTTTTGTTGTTTTTGTTGATGATTGCTTTTTTTTTTTTAACCTGGGAAGACTTATGCCCACGCACAACACATTTAAAAATTTGTGTGGTATCTACAGGAAACACAAACAGGTGCTGATATGCAGGGTCTTTGTTGTTGTTGTTGTTGATTGTTTTGGGTTTTTTTAAACCTGGGAAGACTTAGGCCTACGCCCATGCACAACACATTAAAAATAAATTGTGTGGTATCTACAGGAAACACAAGGATGCAGGGATACTACATCGCATGGGATATACTGATAAACGTTTATCAGGTTTATGTATTTAGAATATTCGGAGGAAAAAGTCCTGCTAGGACAAATACCCCATGACAGTTACCCCGCGGACAGAAAGTCTTAATGTCTAGCGCGGATCCAAAGTTTGAAAAAGTAGAGGTGCGGGGTGGATCGGCGCACGTTTATTGGTTGTCAGTGATTTTTACAGACAACTGTTATAAGCTACTAAAATCCTTGTATCTGATTGGCTGAGAGCACATTTGTCAGTAAAAAATCACTGACAAGACACTTCATGAAACGCTCCCCAGGATTCGGTGTGCATGGACTCGGTTTGGCAGTGTGACTCAGGTATTAGGTAGAGCTGCATGCCCGGGTTTGGTATTGCCGTCTAGGTTAGTTGTTCGAGGGTTGATTCGATTTGAATTTATTGAGACAATTATATAAAACATGTCTCGGGAAGAAAAAAAAAGGTTCGAATAACCCATACAAGTCTGCTTCCCGGATTGTGTATCAAATGAACTCTAGAGGAATTAAGCTCATGTCAAATGGTCGCGGCCATTGTGTCCAGGGTGCCTTTGCAAAAAACTTGCTATTGTAGTAACTTTGCCATCAATGGTAACTTTCATGGAATACTGGATTCTGATTGACTGTTGAGAAACGTTACCATGGTAGTTACCACTGATGGCAAAGTTACTATAATAGCAAGTTTTTATGCAACGGCACCCAGGGCGCATACTAATCATGCCCATAGCAAACCGACTTTAGCAAAGATATGGCATAAGCCTAAGGCGCCTTAGCTTTCAAAGAATTATTACACCTTTTCAGGTACTAGGTCTACAATGCACCTGCGATGATTATTGGCAAATGTAGATTAATGTCTAAAGGCCCTGTCCCATACTACGGTTTTACGATTCTGTCTGAGAAACGAACGCGTACGTTTATTGGACTTTTTAGATTCGTTCTTCAGGTGGTTTACAGACGTGTCTAGACGTTGGTAGACGGTGCTAGTTCATGGCCACAATTTTTTGAATTTGTCATGAATATTTAGACGGAGGCAGACGGAATCGTTAAACGGTAGTATGGGACAGGGACTTTGGAAAATATTATGTTACAGCTGGTGATCACACCTACAACCGTTCGATCCACACTGATCCACAGCCCAGTAAAATATGCGCTAAACCATTGCTGCTCTTTAAAAAGTGGTTCCAACTATGGAATACTGTGGGTGGGGATGGAAATGACGCTTTATCATATACATTTGGGATTGGTCTGCATGACACCAGTCGTCTACATGACATTGACTTACCTGACCAAAAGATACCAGGGTGTTGGTGACTGCTGTTCCAATGTTGGTTCCCATGATGATTGGTATGGCATGTCTGACTGAAACTGAAGAAGGAAAACGGCATTTACCGCTTATAATTCCCTGCTTAAAAGAAATCTTGTTTAAAAACAACATATGGCTATGGATTTTGCTAGTTTTATCGTGATTTGCATATTAGGCCGAATACAAAGAATTATCGATTACTTTCAAATAAGTGTCAAGTAGGAAAAAAAAACATCCCAACAAACAACTGTTGATGTGTTTTGTTTTGTTTCCGCTTGTTCTTTTTATTTGTTTGCTTGTTATTGTTGATGGTCATACTGTTTTATTCTGTTCTTAGGTTTTGTGGTTGGATTGTTTAGCTCAGTGACAATTTTAAAGAGCTAGAGGAGAGTTCGCAGACATGAGTGATCCGCAGAAAGGCGCTCTCTATATCCACAACACGTACATGACACTTGAGGCAACCTACCTACTTGGGCAGACACCATAGCCACGACCACTGACGTGGTTGTACTGGAGCTCTGTACCAAGACAGTCACGAGCAATCCAATCATAAGACCACACAGCGGATTAGTCAAGAGATCATTGTTAGCTACCACAGCCCCGATCGCTTTTCCACCAAGAAGACTGAACCCCAATGAGAGAATGTCCAGCGAACATATGAAGATGTAGAGGAAACCTAATAAAATGATGCAGCGGAGGATTGTCTTCATAATAACCGAGATCTTCTTCTTTAACGGAATATCTGATTAGCAAATGAAGAGAACAAAATTATATTTTCAAAGACAGAACAGTCAAGGTTAAAGAAGAGGGAGACTTAAATTACGGTATTGGACAGCGACTTTTTTCCATATTTGAGATATAATCATTCATTTAGTATTAGTAGTAGTACTGACAGTATAGTATTAATAGTAGTAGTAATAGTAGTAGCAGTAGTAGTAGTAGTAGTAGTAGTAGTAGTAGTAGTAGTAGTAGTAGTAGTAGTAATAATAGTAGCAGAAGTAGTAGCAGTAGTAGCAGTAATAGTAGTAGCAGTAGTAGTGGTAGTAAAGTAGTGGTAGTAGTACTAGTAGTAGTAGTATAGACCAATTTCACAACGTGAGAGGGCAGCAGACTGGTCGCCATGCTGCGGTGGGCGTATCAACTTTTATAGTACACAAGTCAATAGGGTTTTTGGTACATTCGTTCGATTTTTTTTTTATTTTGGACCAATTGAGCAGATTTCTTGGAAGATTCACAATGAGCATTAATCGGAGAAGTTCAGGTCGCAGCTGTGCTGTGTTCAATTGCCACAACAATTGGAGAAAGCTTCAGGATTGGAAGCAAAGTGAATGTGAAATTCACTCGCCTTGGACTCATGAAGCCTGTTTGTGTGTGAAGCCGTACTCCCTGCATAGGTTTCCAGGCCGTGATGAAGGAATGCGTCGCCAGTGGATAAAAAACATCAACAGAAAGGACTTAAAAGTTAAGAAAGATAGTGTGGTACGTAGTAAGAGATCTAATTTTGTTGTGACATTATTATTATGTAGTTTGACGTACAATTTAACGAATGAAAACATGTAAACAATAGGCTCCCGTTTTACTGCGGCAGTGCAGTACCAACGCCGAGTGCGACAGTGCCATTAGTGAGTGGGGCCGGCGCGGCGCGGCTGCCATGCCGCGATCGAACGGTCATAGCCCGGGTTGGGGTCTGGAGGGGGCGGGGCACGGTCATTACAAGGTACTAAGGTAGTCCTGTCTATGGTCCCTGCTTGTACACAAAAACATGTACAATACAAGTACAAGGGTATTAAAATTGCACAAATTGAAGGGGTAGTACACTCTTAAAGGTAAGAAACAGTAATTAATGGTAGCAAAATGAAAGTTCGCATAAAGCTGCTAATAATGGCTTGCATGAAAAGATACATGACATGAGTGAGATAAGCTAGTATTCTATTCATGATTTCCAATGATTTTCAGTAAAGTAATTCAAATGATAGTATATCAACTGTTGCCTTATACCCTCGCTACAAACCACCTACCCCAACACTCTCGGCTTAATCACATAGTGGTTCACATACACTGTTCACTCTTTGGGAATTTTCGACGCAGGCCCGCACTGAGAACTTGACGTATATTTGGTTGATATTTTAGCCATTTCTAAACGTATATCTTTCAAAAAACATCAACTATGTGTTCGAAATTAGTAATTCTACATCAGCTCATGTAGTAGCTTTCATTCCACCTAACAAAGTAGTTAGATATTCAAAGCGCTACCTTTCCCACTACTGCTTATTACCTTTAAAGCTTATTTGCAAAATTTTGCTAAGGATTTCTATTTGAATTTTAATACTCGGGGTGGGGAATGCATGACAAAATACTTCAAGTTCAAGGATAATTATTTGCTTAGAGTCCATTTTGAAAGTCCATGCAATGAGCCTGGTGTCCACCTTGTAATTCAGTGAGCCGTCTCATACAAACAGCTGTCTAATCATTTCTCTTAAGTTTTCCTCATGCATATAAAATATATTGTATCATTTGGCAATAAATGCAACCCATAGTGGACTGTGCTAAATATTTTCTTTCTATGTATTCACAGGTGTGTGGGATTCATTTTCCTGAAGGTAAACCGACGGAGGCACACCCATACCCAGTTCTTCATATGGGATATGATCCTCATGTAAGTAACCTGTTCAGGGCAATAAAGTTAAATTTATGTAAAAAGGAAGTGAATGCCAGTACTGCATCCAACCTGAATTCTGAAGGAAGGTAAATTATAAACGTGATAGGGCCTAAGAAATGAACTTTTTCCATTTATTATTATTCTTTCTTTTTTGTAGATATAATTTTGTGACTTCTTATGCTTATAAATGGAGAAATTACTTGCCATGAAAGATACTGTATATTTATCCATTTGTTTGTTTGTTTGGTATTTTTTAATAAGAATATTTATATTGGATTTTTTTTTGTTCATTTCTTTCCTTTATTTTTAAGATTTCTCAAGTTTTCACTTATGTTTTCCCCAACAGAAGGGGTTATCAACTGGTAGAGCACCTCCAAAGAGGAGATGTCTTCAACAAGAAAGCGAGACCAGTACTTCTGAAGAGGAACATGGACATGTAGAATCATCTCAAGAAGTTGAAGATGAAGAAGAAAATGAAGAAGTACAGCCTCCAGAAGATAACATCACAGTGGAAATTCCAAACAGTGTCAAGACATGCGATGCAGCTGTTCAATGGCCTATGACTGGAGATCACAGCTATGGCAGTACTATAAAGCTAACATCTACTGCTACACAGACTGAATCATTACCAGCTATGTCAGCCCATGACTTGAAGGACAGTGATGCAAAATTTTTCACTGGACTGAGCAAAGATGTGTTCTGGGGGTATGTCCAAGCCCTTTTAGCTTTTCTCAAAGTACCAATGAAGTTTAAGTTAGCCATTCCAGATCAAATCCTCCTTGTCCTGATGCGTCTTCGCCTTGGACTTATGTTCACAGATTTGGGAAAGCGATTCGATCTATCCCCAAGCACAGCCTTTCGCATATTTGCAGCATGGATTCCAGTCATGGCGGAATTTATGAGAGAAAATACAATTTTGTGGTTGCCAAGAGACACATTGAGAAGAATAAGGCCCCCATCGTTTTCTGAGAACTATCCTAATGCAACTTGCATAATAGATTGTACAGAAATTTTTGTGCAAAGACCTGGACACCTAAAAAAAAGAGCCCAAACTTACAGTAACTACAAAAGCCATAACACATACAAAGCCTTGTATTGTATAGCACCTAATGGCTTTGTTATGTTTGTTTCCAAGCTTTTTGGAGGAAGAGCAAGTGATGTTTGTATTTCGCAGAACTCTGGCTTTACTGATCACCTTATACCAGGAGATGAGGTACTAGCTGATCGTGGTTTTACAATTGATGGTATTTTACCTCCCGGGGTAAAACTTAGCATTCCTGCTTTTACAAAAGGACTGAAACAACTACCAGAAAGAGCTGTTACTGACACAAGGCGCTTAGCAAATGTTCGCATTCATGTTGAACGAGCAATAAGAAGACTCAAGTGTTTTAAGTTGCTATGCAGTATAATACCAGGCAACCTCAGAAATGTTGATGACATTGTTACTGTTTGTGCTGGACTTTGCAACATGCAACCTCAGCTTATAAATGTGGACATCCCAGAGGTGGAACCAATGGAGATAGTCAGTGATGATAATGATGATGCGGATGGTGCATTGGATGAAGAGGAAGTCGAGCACATGTTGGACTTTGCAGAGGGCATGGAATAAATCAACTTAAATGATTGAAACAAAATATGAGATGCCAAGTACCTGAAGTTTTCAGTTTATTCATCCTCAATAACTGAAAATAAGCGCATGATTACAATGCATGCATAATTTCATTGTTTCTTTAACACAAAAGTAAAATGTCAAAGTAGGTTTCAGGCTATGCAAGTTATCTTTTTTTTAATATTTGTTCACAAATCTACAACAAATTATAGAGGAGATCTATTTTCTCACCACAGGTGGAAACAAAAACTTAAAATTAGTTTGAAGGACTTAGTATTTTTAAGATTGCCAGATGGGCATACAATGTCTTGCAATTTGTAAATTAGAAGTTGTAAATGAGTGGTTAAAAGCGATTCTCTTTTGAGGAAATTCACAATATTAAGGTACTTTAATTAGTCACAAATTTTATATATAGTCTGAAGGGTAGTTACTGAAACTGGTTTTAAGGGTGCAGTGATTGCAAATATTTCTGGTAAAGAGGTTGGAGATTAAAACTGGTAGTATCACTTTTATTCCTGTTTTGTTTTAAGTCCAGGGCGGTCATCTGTTATGCAATGTACATTTAGAGAACATCAATGTAACTGCATTTTCAAAACAAAGTAGCATACATGATAATACAAACTTAGTTTGAATTACTGTGAAAGACTTGCTGATAACTGCTCTGTTTGACTAATTTCCTATCATTGGATAAATTGTAACATGAAAATCATGGAGATCTAACCAAAATTTCTTGTTTTATTTTGTTTAGTTATTTTTTATTATTACTTTTTTGTGTGTGTGCATCAACAGTAAATGAAAGTGGTACTCAGAAGTGCATAAATACTCATATGTGTAAATATTATGGTAGATCTCTCCTGATTGAAGTACACATACAATGTAGACTTATTTACATTATAGTCCCTTGATCTTCAATTGTCCATGAGCTAGCCTGGAAGAAATTGCTGGAAGTAAGTGTCCAAAATACATTCCTCTTAGATGATCCACCTGTTTTTCCACCCACTGCTGGTTGTACAGAACATCTACAATCACTTGCTCAGATGGTGTCCACACAAGAAACTTACACTTTCTTTTTCCCGAACAAAACATAGTTTCCATTCACAAAACGTACATCATATTTGTTGGCCTGAAGCATGCTTGTTAAGCTGCCATTGTGTGGTTCAAGTTTCTTTGCAGTTGGGCATTTTATCTCTAAAATTGTCTCACTGTCCACAATTCCATCCAGGCTAGCTCCCAGCCAGTTGTCAGTTGAATCAACAACCAGTCCAGTTGTTTCAATTTTCTTGTGGTACATGTGCTCGAAGTAGCTTCGAGCTATTGGTTCACATTCTGTACCATGGCGAGTTGAAGAGTTTCCAATAAATCTGTTATTCAGTTTTCTGTCTAACCATTTCTTTGGATCTGCCTTCTTTGGCACTTCTGAAGCCCCACTGCTTGTTATCCGGATCTTGCGTTGATCTTGCCATAGTGCTGAATCTTGGGATGAGGTGGCATTCGCAAGTTTTTCACGTTTCTTCTCATCACAGGCAATGTACTTCTCATACACCTTGGTACAAAGTTCACAATCACGGGCCACACAATTGCCATGACTCTGTGGTAAATCTTCCAAGTTATTTGATGAAGAGTTGATTGCTGAAGCCTGCAGAACATGGTTCAAGATTGTCCCGGGGATGGCAGCCAGACCAGCTACTGGACCTGTTGTTAAGTGTGTGATGACATCTTCATCTGTCTCTAGTGCCTTGCTGGTTACAGATGTGGACTTGGATGCAGTGTTGTCTCGAGCACGGATGTTTTCAACAGAGTCTGGAAGAACATTCTGTGTTGTTGACTTATTCCACAAACAGGCTGAGTCTGTGCAGGCCACACCAATGTAACCCTTGAGAGCTGCTTGATTAATTTTGTATGCAAGGCCTGCTGTGTGACTGCAGCATCTCCCTTGGTTTGCCATGCAGTCACATTGTACTTGAATGATTTCTGCATTTTCTCTTTTCATTGTCACTTGTACTTCATGATAATTGTTAATATGTTGTGAATAACGTACATTTCCTTTAAGCACTATGATACCTGAACTTTGCAACTGGTGGGTTATTTCTCCAATCCACCCAGATCTAAGGTAGTTTTGTCCCTCAATCAATGATCTGTAATTATTATTTGGTGCTTCATCACAAGCCAAATGCTTTAGGAAGTAATCCTGAATACCTAGAATAAACAAGGCAAACAAATGAAAATTAAAGTAAATTTCACCATTATAAAGTACATTGTGCTTCTAGAATTTAATTAATTTATTTGATTTGGGGTTTGAAACATTTTCTCTGTATGAATCCTTTTACTCTGTTTGTAGTCAGAGATAGAAAAGAAAGTGTGTTTATGTGTGTGTGTGTGTGTGTGTGTGTGTGTGAGAGAGAGAGAGAGAGAGAGAGAGAGAGTGGGGGGGGGGGGTGGATGGCCCATAGGTAGATTTACTTAGACGAAAAAAGCATTATGTTGTTGGATCTGGACCCCATTTCATAAAGAGCTGTTACAATAACTCTTGCTGGAATGACAACTTTCACCAAAAAAAGCCATTCAGGGCCCTGTTTCATAAAGAGTTGCTATGATAGCAACTCCTGCTGGAATGGTAACTACCATGGCAAAAGTGAGAATTCTGCTTCCTGATTGGCTTTTATAATAAAAGTTGCCATTCCAGCAAGAGTTGCTATCATAACTTTTTTATGAAATGGGCATTCTCACTGTTACCATGGTAGTTAACATTCCAGCAGGAGTTGCTATCATAACAACTTTTCATGAAACAGGGCCCTGGCCCTCTCTTCCCTTCCTCCTTTCTCCTTCCTCTCTGTTTTATTCTCTTGCCTTGCCCCCTCCTTTTGGATACTTATAGGCCTGCATAAAATGTGTGGTGGTGGTTTTTTTTTTTTTTTTGGGGGGGGGGGGGGGGGGGGGATTTATTTGATCATACTTAGATGGAAATATCAGTCTCTCTCTCTCTCTCTCTCTCTCTCCCTCTCACTATCCCCTTCTCTGTATTACACTATCCCTCTCTCTCCCTTTCTCACACACTCTCTCACTAGCCCCCCCCCCCCCTCTCTCTCTCTCACTACACCCCCCCCCCTTTCTCACTATTCCCCTCTCCCCTCTCACTATCCCCCTCCTCTCACACATACTCTCTCCCCCCTCTCCCCTCTCATCCTCTCTCTCATCCTCTCTCTCATCCTCTCTCTCTCTCTCTCTCTCTCTCTCTCTCTCTCTCTCTCTCTCTCATACTATGTCTCGTTCACTCTCCAGCTACTCTAACACAATTTACTAGCAACAAGAAGTGAGCTCCCTGATGAAAACCCACAGCGATTCTTGGTCATCATCAACTCACTTTTACTGACAAAACTAAGGGGAAAAAGTAGCCAAAGTGCAAAAATTCGTCATACCTTCATCGGTCAGATATGGCCATTGTCTTACATCGTCTACCCAGGTGTCCATGCTTTATTTTATTGATTTATGATGAAGTTAATGACACAATATCAGAGCTTATCTGTAATATTTCATTGAATTTGTACACAGAGCCAATCGCGGTCAGCGCACTTGCCCACCGCAGCAATGGCGTCGCCGATAGAGGGCCAAATACATAAACCGGCCGTGAAATTGGTCTATATAGTAGTAGTACTACTATAGTAGTAGTATTATATAGTAGTAGTACTAGTAGTAGTAGTAGTAGTAGTAGTAGTAGTAGTAGTAGTAGTGGTAGCAGCAGTAGTAGAAGTAGAAGTAGTAGAAGTAGTAGTAGCAGTAGTAGCAGTAGTAGTAGTAGCAGCAGCAGTAGCAGCAGCAGTAGCAGTAATAGCAGTAGTAGTAGGAGTAGTAGTAGTAGTAGCAGCAGCAGTAGCAGTAGTAGCAGCAGTATCGTAGTAGTAGTAGTAGTAGTAGTAGTAGTAGTAGTAGTAGTAGGAGTAGTAGCAGTAGTAGCAGTAGTAGCAGTAGTAGCAGCAGTATCGTAGTAGTAGTAGTAGTAGTAGTAGTAGTAGTAGTAGTAGTAATAGTAGCAGTAGTTTTAATAGTAGTAATAATAATAATGATAATGGCCAGCACCTGTGTAGTGCTCATACCCGTCCTCATGGCGCCTAGACATTATTACCTTGGTCATAACCGAACCGCCAAAGTAACTATACAGCGCTCAACTTGCATACCAGGTACCCATTTACACCTCTGTGGAGAGTGGCAAATATAGATTTTAATCTACATTGAAATGTCTTGCCAAAGGACATTAGTGCTAGGTTGGGATTCGAACCTGTAACTTGTTATCTGCAGTACAGACATGACAGAGACTGTTCACTAGACAACGACAATAGTAAAGTGTCAGCGGGGGAAAAATGAAAATCCATTCACTGCTTTTTATTCACAGGAATAAATCCTTTATCATGTCACTGGGTAAACAATAAAGTTCACTCTTCGACAGGTAATAAAAGATTCAAAGTTGATTTATTTCATTTGCTAAATATCGCCCTTACGTGGGCCTTTGAAAGGAATTAATGAAAAGAAAAGAGAAGAGAAGAGAAGAGGTTATGATGAAATTCAATTAAATCAAGGAATTTAATTTCCGTATTAAACCAAAAATATTATAGACCAACAAATTGTCTCATGCCAGTGTTAAAGTTTTTAATGTCATTACTTATCCCTGCTTTTTCTTTTATGAATACTTTTCATTCACTCCTATAAAAGCCCCATAAATTGGTTCTTTTGATGAAGAAGTAAATCAATCATCAGCCGACTTTTTGTAAAGAGATACCACCTGGTGTTTCCCAAAGCTTTCATTCAATCGAATGCATGTACTCACTCACCATAGAAACGAATAGAGAACATCTAACTACCCCCTTTCAAGTCTATAAGGCCACAGTCGTGTCCTTCTCTGTTGGAATCTAATTGTTGTATAATTATTTGTTCCCTCTCTTTCTCTTTTTTTCATGACTTATCATATGATTCATCATATGCTAGAAAACTGGAAGTCACGGGAGAATCACATGTACGTGAAGTGATCTTAAGATTCAATAAACTTCCTCTTCTCCTTCTTCTCTTTTGGTTTACTCTGCCTTCCCCATACCTGAAGATGAAAGGGTTGTATCTAAAAAAAAAAAATAAAAAAAAGACACGAGGTGCTGGGTGTCGTATTTACATAGTGAAGGTGGAAGTAAAAATTGTTATATCTAGTGTCGTTCAACTTACTAATTTTCGTTTGATTGTTCACAAATACTTTCAAACCTTTGCTTCAAATGGATTTACCGTAAACAGGTATCTTTCATCATACGAAATGTCAATATTCTCTATCTCTGTTGCTTCCAATAAAATCTGTCTTTTTTCAACTTTACTATGTGAAAATCCCAGATGGAAGTCCTGACACCTTACTGTTTCAAAAAGAAAAATAAAATAATTTTGTTTTTTTGATCGTTCGTTTGTATGTTTGTTTGTTTTTTTGTTGTTGTTTATAATGTCTTATCAAAACATTAAGTTTAGATAAGATATTGTCAAACTTACCTGTAAATTTTGGTCCGTCCTCAATCCCAGGTAGAGCAGCAGCCCAAGGATCCTTATCTTTGGTCTGGGAATCTTCATATGAATCCTCTCTGCTTTCTTTTCTGCTTCCATTCTGATTTTTGTCCTTCAACAACACCGGCACAAGGCAGGTGGAATTCTTCAAGTGGCAGTTCTTGATGGCCACCAGGTCTTCTGGAGCAGCTGTTGAACTCTCGGAGGGTGATGTTTGGAGGGTGATATCGTCTTGATAATCTGGGTTCACAATCCCCATCTCCGTATTCTCTTTGACATGATCATCAAAGATGACATAGATTTCATCGTCGGCCGTTATTCGAGATGATAACTCCATTTTCCAATTGACTCTTCTCTTCCACAGTTGTAATTGGCAAGGAGTATGATTTTAAAGTGTAGATATCTCACCAAGAAGATGCTATCGCAGGGACAATGTGAGTGGTGATGACAAAATCAAGAACACTTCGCGAAAAAAACCGAAAGTCGAACTCTAAAGATCTCCTTCTCACGCCTTTCGCTTCCCTTATAACGGAAGAAAAGCCATAAAAGTACAATTAGATATTTTCCACTATCATGACTATTGAAAACATACAAAAAAACGAGGCCAGTTCAGTCAGTCGATAGCTGATCGATTAAGAGATCCCTTGGAAATGACCCAATCAATACTTGAACTCTGCAGAACATTTTTCTATTCAATTTTATTTCTATTTATTTCCACGAGAGTTGCCAAAGCTGTTGTATATGTTACCTGATCATAAATGTTAATTATTCCAGCATATACATGTATCCTAAAGCATTCGCTCGGATCCAGCTGAGGTGTGCGGCAGGTCATTGTTCGAAACTCATTTGCCACCGACAAAGGAATTAATTAGTGAGGGTTGAAGATTTGTCAATCTGTCGGTTAAGCGAATTTGGAGTAGCCGAAACCACCGTCCCCGTGGTCTAATGGTTAAGGCATTGGCGTTCATAGCCAAAGGCCCGGGTTCGATTCCCGGCGGAGAGATTTTTTCAACCTTTGCAAAAATTTCCAAAATGGTAGGACAGCTCTGGGAACTTTGATTCATGCTACGCTATCATTCTCTCAATTATCTCACATCTATTCTATTTAATGTATATAAATATGGTAAGATTTTCGAAGATATATTTCTTTGAAAATGCTTATCTGAGTGTTACCATTGTACATAAAGAGATACAATCAGTCTTAAAATCAATTGTATCTCTTTAGTACATGGTTTGCCACAGACATACGATTGATATCAATCAAGGGCGTAGACAGTGGGGGGGGGATGACATGTACAATCATCCCCCCCCCCAGGTTTTAGGGAAGAATGTTTGCTTACAATTAAACTGAATTAACGTGTTTAGAAATGATAGGAGCAGCAATAATGATAACAATAACTATTATCATTTTAACAACAACAGTAACAACAACAACAACAACAAAAATAATAATAATAATAATAATAATAATAATAATAATAATGATAATTAGTAATGTATTAATATTATCATTATTATCATTATGTTTATGATAATAATAATAGTTATCATCATCATCATCATCATCATCATCATCGTTAATGTGACTGAAATGACGATTACTATCATAACTATATCGATCATTATTCTGATTTATGTAGTTATTCATATTACTTTTGGGTAATTTCGGCGCCGTCACAGTTTTTCTGAAGTGGTGTAACAACAAAAAAAAAAAAGATAAATAGCGTGATGCAAATATGAAATAATGTGTGTCAGTCCATATTCTATATTCCGTTTGTCACGGTGTGTATATCTTCTATTTATGTCTGTGCATCATTGGCGTAAATCCTGGGGGATGGGGGGATATATCCCCCCTACACTTTTTAAGAAAGAAATGATATTTGAATTAATCAGTTAATAAGATTTTTGATAATCCGTCATAAACAACCATCATATTTTAGAATTTCTGTTTGAAAATGTGATTTAAAACCAGAAAAGCGCTTTTTTTTTTGGCTCGCTCGCTCATCATATTTTAGAATTTTTGTTTGAAAATGCGAGTGAAAACCAGAAAAGTGGTTATTTTCGGCTCGCTTGCTTTGCTCGCTCATCATATTATAGAATTTCTATTTGAAAATGCGATTGAAAATCAGAAATAATTTTTTGCTCGCTCGCTTCGCTCTCTCGCACGAAAATAATCAAAATGTGTGTAAGGGGGTCTGTGAAGGTGGGTGAGGGCGTGTGTTTATACTTAAGTGTGAGTTCGATTGAAAAAAAAAATCAGCAAAGAAGTCGATCACCCCCCCCCCCCTCCTCAAAGTGGATTTACGCCAGTGCTGTGCATTCGGGTGTATGTGTGTGGGTGTGTGGGTGTGTGTGAGTGTGGTGTGCCGGTGCATGTGTGTACCTGTATACGAAATTGATCCTCGATTTCTCATGAACGGCAAATCATCCCCCCCCCCCCCCCCCCCAGTGTAAGAACCTGTCTACGCCAATGATATCAATCGTAAGATTGATTTTATCTTTTATGTTACTCCCCCTGGTCTTACATGATCGAAAAACCAGTTGACTTATCATTAATAGCAGTTGAAAAAATTTTGTTACATAACTACCATTGGGGGGGGGGTCAGAACTATCATGGTTATGTAATCCACTGGCCTATCGCATGCGTGTACTTTGTTCTAGAAAATATCAGATAAAACTTAAATGATCTAGATCTTACTCTGATTGGCCCTGACTGTTAAGTGTAGTTTTAGTGGGGATGATGCTACGGAAGAAAGGATGGAGATTTCCGAGTCGAAGGGGGAAGTGAAGGGTGTACATATATCTTATTTTATGAATTATGTAAGGTATTGTATTGAAGAAAATAACGGCAGTATAAGGTGGGGACGAAAGTCCTCTTCGGAGCCAAGAAAATTGCATGAAGGCACAAAAAAGGTTTTTACATTAGCGGGGATTAATGGACAATTATCTGGACCAGTTTGAAGTGAACTTCTAATACCCCCCAGAACTCTAATGAACCTTTACTTTGCTTTGATCTTACCACATATTGACTATTGTTGCACTGCTTGGGGAAATTGCTCAAAGACAAATTTATTAAAATTACAAAAACTGCAAAATAGATATGCCAGATTAATATTAAATAAGGACTATGACACACCCCAGTGTTTACTGCTTACAACTTTAAATTGGCAATCTGTTGAACAAAGAATAAAATATCACTACTGTTTGTTAGTCTTTAAAATTATAAATGCCATGGCCCAAAGTATTTAAAATAATTAATCAATTATCGCACCTCCAACTATTGTACCCGGTACTCTTTAAATTCTCTACTTGACATTCCATACCCGAAAACTGAATTTAAAAAAGATCATTTTCTTATAAAGCAAGCTCTCTGTTTAATAAACTCCCTTTCACAGTCCAATCAATTAAACAAATTGAAACATTCAAGCGCGGATGCCGATTAGCAAAATATTCATTATAATCATAAAAATAGAATCTCTGCCCTCATTTTCCTTTCCTTAATCTTACTTTTTCTAATGCTATTTTTCTAATGTTATTTTCGTATTTTATTTCATGTCACATTGTGTGTACTTTATGAATATTGTATTTCGTGTATATCTCTTGTATGTATGATTATCGTATTGTTTCATGTATTGTCCTAGAGGGCGTACTTGAAAAGCAGTATATTTTACTGAATGTACCTACCCTCTATTTTAAACAAAACTTTAATAGATAAATAAATTTTCCACTTGAGTGATCTAAAGATAATTAATATAACCTATATTTTTATGAAATTTTCGTTTTTCCCTTTGCAACATGTTATGCATAATACGACAAATATTCAAGGACAGCATATCGATGACTATTTGCTTCATTCATTTAGTCTAAAGCCCGCCGCACACCAAACGATCCGTCTGCGATCCGAATTTGGAAAAAAATGTTATAGCATTAGATATGAACATTCAAACATAGTTTCGAACAGTATTATTAAAAAAATTAAAAAACGAAATTTCGGGGTATTGCAAGCCTCCCTGTAGGAATAAAAGCCAACTCAATTCTGAATCGTAGTTTTTTTTTAGCAATCTTGCGATCGGTAACGATTTGAAACCGATTTGACCTTTTCTCCGAACACAAGGCCGGCAGTTAACCAAAATTTCGATTTTAGTATTCCTGTCATTATTCTGAGCTTCACATAAGATAACTTTACTTGTTTAAACTTTACATATTTAATTAGGGAGCGAGTTGGCTCAGTCGGTAAAGCGTCTGCCTTTCGAACCAAAAGACCGTGGGTTCGAGTCCAGCCAAGGCGGATGACTGAAGCCTACGTTGTGTGTTATCGTGCCCCTCCCCTGTTTCATAGACGCAGGCTATGCTACAGTGGAAAACACTCCGTCCCTCGGATAGGACGTTAAATGGAGGTCCCGTTTAAAGGAGAGTCACCACCTTTGCACGTTAAAGATCCCACTGCACTATTCGTATAAGAGTAGGGGGAAACCCCGGTGTATGTGGTCCACCTGCAAACCCCCAATCAGTGATATCGGGAGGAGAGACCTGAGGGTTACAGTGATTCAGTTCGCTTTTCCCCTCCCAGGCACAGGTGACGCCAAACCATTAATAATAATAATAATAATAATAATAATAATAATAATAATAATAATAATAATAATAATAATAATAATAATAATAATAATAATAATAATAATAATAATAATAATAATAATAATAATAATAATAATAATTAATAATAATAATAATAATAATAATAATAATGCTAAATGCCATTTGTTCGAAAATCGGGTCGCAGTCGGATTGTATAGTGTGCGGCGGGCTTACATCAATTAGTATGAACTTCATTTTCCAGGCCAGAATCAGCTTTTTGATACAAGTATAGATGTTGTTGAAAATTTGAATGATTCCGGATCTGCTTATTTAAACACGATTTTGAAGCTCATTAAAAAAAAACAAAAAAACACACACACATGTAGAAACAAAAGTTCCGAAACACCGTTCGGATAAAGAATAGATGATGAGAGGATGAAAGGATTACATTTACTTGTATGGTTTGAAGTGTTCATCCACGACGACACGACGACGTGCATGATGGTGTGGGTGAAGGTTTATGAGTTTGCTTAATGTGTTTGTAGAATTTCCGAGAGCGTGTCTGTGCGTTGCGCGTGGGTGTTGCTTTTCGTCAATTTCTGTTATGTGCAGGGCAACATAAGTGGATTTCGGTTTGGCCTTTTGCTTAAAGAAAATCAAACAAGGAAACAGGTGAAGAATTTCATCCCTAATGATCTGCCTCTGATTTTTAGGATTAAGTTTAGGAGGGAGCGAGTTGGCTCAGTCGGTAAATCGTCTGCCTGTCGAACCAAAGATCGTGGGTTCGAGTCCAACACAGGTGGATGACTGTAGCCTACGTTGTGTGTTATCGTGCCCCTCCCCTGTTTCATAGACGCAGGCTATGATACAGTGGAAAACACTCCGTCCCTCGGATAGGACGTTAAATGGAGGTCCCGTGTAAAGGAGAGTCACCACCTTTGCACGTTAAAGATCCCACTGCACTATTCGTATAAGAGTAGGGGGAAACCCCGGTGTATGTGGTTCACCTGCACACTCCCAACCGCCATATCGGGAGGAGAGACCTGAGGGTTACAGTGATTCAATTCGCTTTTCGCCTCCCAGGCACAGGTGACGCCAAACCAAAAATAATAAATATGATAATAATAAAAAAAAATATCCAACAAATCCCCCAAAAGTTTTAAATGATTGCTTATCATTAGCAATTTTTAATATTCATGGCTTACTTTAACTAAACTTGTTGCCTCCTCCCATCCCCCCCCTCTCTCTCTCTCTCTCTCTCTCTCTCTCTTCCTTTCTTTGCAGTTATTTTTCCTCTATCACTTTTTTTGATTACCGCTCTTTGTATAGGTTTATTCTAGAATTTATCACGTTAAGCCCATTATCTGTGCACACTAACTCTCACTGTAGTATCTGTCTTTCTATCTGTTTTTTCCTTCTTTTTGATTCTCCATTTCTTTCTATTTCCTTCTATTCTTAAATCATCTATCTGCTTATCCCGTACATCATGTTCTATATCCCTATGATTTACTCTATTTCTCTCCCTTCACCACCCCCCCCCCCTCTCTATCTCTATCTCCATCTCTCCCACTCTCACTCCTACTCCCTCTTAACCCGTAGCCTACTGGAGCTGGGCGACACCTGTATGAAGCCTATGGGAAGGAGAGAATTCAGTAGTCAACGGGTTAAGTGCGGTTTTCACGCGAACGATTTGCGAAAGATGCGAAATAGAAAAAATGGCAAAGTCCAACACTCACATTTTATGCTCCCGAAGTTCGCCTTACATGCGCGGGGGTTCGGAAGCGTCGCAAATTGTTCGTTTTTATTTTGGCAGAATTGCAAAAAAGTTTCAAATTTTTGCGAACGTTTCCCGTATCCCCGAACAATAATTTGCAACGCTTCCGAACCTCTGCCCAAGTTTGGCGAATTTTCTAAGCATACAATTTTTCGACATTCGCGTCCTTTGCAAAACGTTCTGTTCCCCTTGAAAACCGCACTTTACTGTTTGTCGTCCTATCCCTCTTCCGCTGTCTTATTATGAGCCAGTGAATTGTTTGCCCCATGTATCAGCCCCTGTCGTTTAGTTTAAGAAAAATAGTAAATTCATATACAGTCTCTGCTCTTACTACGTTTTCACTTAACAATTGGCGCCATTCATTCCAAGAAATAGAGAATATTCCCATGCATGTAATTTCTTTTAGACGAACCACTCGAACCGACCTTTAATTCAATTGAAGAGAAACGTGCGAACTATATAAATAAAAACCTTTTAATGAAAAAGCACAATGCTGCAAGTGATTTTAATCAATATAAGAAAATTAAAGGTTGTGTGAATTAACAATGACTCGTTAATGTATTGAGAAAAATTATTCCGGAGGACGATTTGCATTTTAGCATAAGCGATTGTGCAGTATCTTATACTTTACAGCTTGTGATTTAGCTTACTCTTGCCAAGTGACAAATTACTAAAGAATTCACTGCACTGGTGTGTCATATATTTCAGATTGCATTAATCTGAAATTTTGTCGCTATTTTTAAATAGCGACAAAATAGTTTAATTTTCCCTTTGTTCTTATCTTTATAGGTGAAGTACTCAGGAAGCTGGTACGAAACTACACGATGGTACCTCTTCATGCAATACTTATCAGTAATAGTGTACCTTGTCTAATATATTCTGCAATCTAAATGGAAGAAAAACTGTCTTTTCTCAGCTGCGAGACTAGTTTGAAGAGGGTTTGTTATGCATGAGTAATGCACTTCATTTCGGCATCCAATCATTAGATTATACATCGATCAATAATCATACAAGCAAGCAAGCAATCAAATGAAAAGAGCAAACGAGCAAAGACATTAAAGGGGACACTTTCCCGGGTATAAGGGTCATACTTTTCTTTCTTCCTTCTTTCTATGATATTTTCCATCCATTTTTACTTCCCAAGGTATTGAAATTTGCATATTTTTTTCGCCAAGTCTCCTATGACATGTTGGAGGAGCTGGACCTTCAGTCAGCACGTGCTTGCACGTGACAAGCTGGGAAGAGGTTGTGGTTTACACACGTCCAATGTACCGTCACTGTATAGGCCTGCCAGGCACCTAGTAGTATTTCAAGGTGTAGGGATTGAAACTGTTTATATATCATTTAGTTCTGCAACTGATAAACATCAATCTGCACGTGAAGGACTAGCTGCATCTATCTTAATTCTATCTATGGTATTTAAATTGTTGAAAATTCTTTTCGTATAGAATGCTTTAACCTTTTACCACTTTCTTTCTATATGTTCTGAATGGATGAATTGCTTTTACACATCACTTATCTAATACTTTGCCATTTTTGTGGTTATCACCAACATATTTCTTCCATATGGTCCTACCCTTTCATACCTAATTATTCCATCTGCTTCATATCCTCATTAAACTCCTTATTATCTTATCAACCATGTAACCAAGGAAACCGACACCCTCAAGTCAAGACGGATTAAAAACAGATCAGCGAAAATTTGAAGTAAATCGGACACGGAATCATGTTATGGCTACCGGTATAATTTTCAGTTTTTGTCAATACCATATTGATGACAGCAGTTTGTAGACAACTCTCACTATCCTTTGTACTGTACTAAAAACATTTTAAGAGTTGTCCAGATTATTACCAATAGCTACGGTAGTGTCAAAACAGAAAACTTATGTGTCCAATTACGTTCAAATTTTCTTTGATCCGTTTTATTCCGTCTTAGTTTTGATTTAAAAACTACTTGACTTTGATCCGTTTTATTCCGTCTTAGCTTTGATTCAAAAACTACTTGACTTGAAAGTGTTAGTTTCCCTTAAGGCTATGGTAATTTGAAAATTCAGTAATCAACGAGTATATGTACTTGAATAAACTTTTCCATCGCATTTGTCCATGTTATACATTACATAGTATTTGCGATTGATTACTTCAAAAAGTCTTTATCTGCGCCGTTTCATTTAGTTTTTCAATGTGGTACTGAACATAATGCATAGCATTTGCAGCATCTTACGTTTACTGTGAAAATAACATTATAAGGGGAGATACGGATTGTATTAAGTTGAAAAAAGCCAACATACCTCCTGACATTACGTGCAGCTTATCCCAAGCAGTGTAATGAAATTAATGAAAGTATGCCAGTATTGATACAACCAATGATTAGTTGGTATGGCCTTGTGTGTTCATTTCAGCACGAGAGCCAGGTTTAAAGTAATTGTGAGCACCATAATAAAACAAATGCGTATGTTGGTCCATGCATGATAGGCATGATTCGTATTTAATCAAACCTGCGTTTATGGATATCAATAAGCCCTGTCTATGGTCTATGATGGGCGCCAAGAAGAAGGGGGCAGATGCAAGCTTCAACCGCGAGGGGGGGGGGGGGCATTTTGCCCCTCCCCTTGGACAATAAATGTTGCGGTAGGGACTACTGCACATGGTATCAGCCTTCTGGAAGTCTGAAAGAGGAGGTTAATTAACACCTAAAGTTTTTTCTCATGGTTACACAACTCATTTACATACTACTGTACGTCCCTATTCATCTCATTGCCCCCCTCCCGTTTTCCCTAATTAATATAATATAATAGTATAATGCACTTGTATTGCGCCATCTATCTATCCATCTACTCAGTAACTAATTGAATAAGACCGATTTCTTTGGGCGATGCATCAAACATAACCAGATAACGATTGGCAAATGTTTAATGTTTCAACTCTTCGTTCTTAATTATGCAGAAACTTTATTTAACCACTCCGTTACAGTTACATGTTGGGAATATAAAGGCGGTGTAATATCTTCTTGATTGACTGGCATCTAAAGTAGATTTGAATGCAGCCATTTCAATTTTTAAACAAGTGCTTGAAAATTCGCATTGTAGCTGTACTAGCCCTGACTTGTCATTACATTACAGGCATTGAGTAACTTTTAAAAATCTGAGCTGCTTGGCCCTACATGCTATCAGTGTATTTAATATTGTGTCAATATGAAGCACTGAAAAGTACACTTCAAAAGCATCAAGTGACCGGAAATGCCAGACCCTTTTTTACCCCATACGGGCTGCAGTGTTAGACAAAAGGATACCGTGGTTGGTTTTGCGAATAACGGAATTCTGTTATAGATATCTTAATAATAACATCTTATTTCCACAACCTTTTTATTTCTAGCTTTATTTAGTTGTCTTTCTGAACATCTTTATACAACACAGACATCAAAATTCAACAGTTTATTAAATCAAGCCTCTACAAAGCTACCCGATCCCTTTAAACACTTTCTTATCGTTAATACAAAATAGAAATGAAATTCTTTACAGACTCAGTAACTTGCACAATGACATCTTGAAGGATGTAGAATTCATTTGAAGTTATTTTTATGACATTCCTCGATAATGATTCTCTAAATATTGCTCTGAAGATCTAGTGAGATCTTTTATTTATCTCATGAATCAAGAAAGCGAAATATTCTTTAAGCAGTTCTTGGCCCTATTGCATAAAAAAGTTGCAATTGAACGCAACTAAAAAAAAATTAAACGCAACTTGATTTTCAACCAATCAGAATCGAGTAATTGAGACTTGCGTTCAATTTTTTGAGTTGCGTTTAATCGCAACTTTTTTATCCAGGAGGGCCGTTATATGATTATTATATAAGGACTAAGTCAAAACGAAATTGCCATCGTCAATGTATAGGGCAGCTGAAATTTCTCAGCTCCTTTTCCAACACAAATTCATGAATTACGAATAACTGTGGATAAGTTTGCCATGTTGGTATAAATAATAGGTGCAATGCACAGTGGAATCGTTACCGTTCTTAATTAATGACAGATACACAGATTTTGTTGCCCTGGGCCCTTTTTGCATAAAAAGTTGCGATTAAACGCAACTCAAAAAATCAAACGAAAGTCCCAAATATTCAATCCTAATCGGTTGAAAATCAAGTTGCGTTTAATTGCAAGGGGGCCCAGGCCTTTAAAATGATTGAAATCTATTGATATTCAGTGCTTTATTTTGAGAAAAATTCATGAAACTTCCACCAATAAATTTGACATATTTTATATACGATATGACAGCTTATGTACTGGAACTTATTCAACTCTTCATGCTCTGGATTATTTTCGCAGCGTGCACTTTTCTATGGGTTAAGGTCTGTAATTTCAGATATCTTTAACTTTTTACTTGAATGTTTTGAAGATAAAATGTATAACAAAGTTGTAAAGTTGTTTTATGAGGTTTCTTGCCATACCTTACTCATTTGGTATCGTTTTCCTTCCCTGTATGATACTCTTTTGAAAATATGCATTTTCAGTATGTAAATATTTATGCACTTCCGGACTTTTCTACGAAAAATTGGCACTATGTTTTGTTCACGTGTTGCTGGAAAGTGTTTTATATTCACAGATGATTCAATGATGCTTCTCAGTGATACTAAAATCACATTCCGACCAGAAGAAGATCCAATACAACAGAGAGAAAGCAAAGGGAGGGGATCTTAAAGAAGTTATAGCCCCTGAATTTTGTGTGTGTGTGTGTGTTTTTTGTTTTTTTTTTCAGTGAACATTCTTTCACAAAGTTGCTAGACTAATCAGAGACAAAACAATAAAAACGCAAAAATCCTATGACAAGCAAGCTGTGAAATCATATTTTAGGGGAAGATCTTAATCATCTACTTCTTCCTATGACAAGCTATTACAAAGTTACAAAGTTAGCGCGAAATATGATGTCATGAGTTCGTCTGCGCAGCATAAGACAAAATCTTCTTTTATTTGAGCGTTCATGTGCGTTCATTACCATAAGTGGCCCACGATAAGTGCACACTTGAAAAACTGAGGGTTTTTCCTCTTCATATTTGAACGAATCTTTGATAGGTTCTCGCTCTCAAAATGGGGGGGGGGGCGTTGGGTTTCAAAAGGGGACCACGGCCGATTCGCCCCCCCCCCCCCCTGGATCCGCCCTGGCGTAGTTTATGGCATGGATAATGGTGGACACACTAATAACTAAGACGAGTATTACACTGATTACGTGAAACCAAATGGCCTCTTCATGACTGTGCAGTTCTTGATATTTTGGTCAGGGCCGTTAAAAGATTTATGTTTTTAACGCTGTAGTCATATCGCAAACCTTTTTTATTATCAAACATTCTTTCCATTTCCAATTTAGCGTTCATTTAGCGTTCGTCAGTTATTAAAATGTTAAAGTCACGAAACGAATGATTGCCTCGACAAGGACATTGTCATTTTAAACGTTCATGCAATTCATCAAAATTAATGCACTCGCAGACATGAACTGTTTGTTTAATAGGGCCGATTCGAACCTGACATTGTGTTTTAACAATTATGCAGTGTTATTTGAGCAGAAATGTGGAGAAAACGCAGCCGCGAGAATTCGAAAAATAACCTGGATGAGCTAAACAGGATTTAAAGAAAACTATCAGCAAATTGAAATTGTTGTCCTGAGAGAAAAAAAAAACATTGAAGAAAAGAAAAATTAGGGTGACGAAGAAAAATGCCCAAAAGTCATAAAGCTACGAGGGATCAAAAGATGCGCACCCTGCAAGTTATACGCGCAATGCACTGAAGTGTTTTATTTTGCCAAATTATATATGTATAATACATAAATGTATTAATGAAGACTCCGTTGACATAAATTTAGGTTCGATATTTCGCCCATAGGGTTTCTTCAGGAAATGATGATACACATTATTTTCTAAAGAAGGTGTATTATGGGAGAAATATCGAATCTAAATTTGTGTCAACGAAGTATTTACCATATTAATATTCTTGTGTCTTTTTATAACGTCGACCCGCTGTAGAACTTTGAACTATATATATTAAAGTATACATGAACGCGTTTCCAGATACAATAATAATTTCTCCGGTACATCCGCTCCTTAATGACTCGTCATTTTATTTGACATTTCTTGTGAGAAGGTCCACGTATTCAATAAAAAAAAAGAAAAAATAAGCAAATAATTTGACTGGACAATTAATGACTTACCTTAAGGCCAACTTGGAACGCGAACAATCGGAGCTCCTTTCCTTGTCTGTTCTACCTTAGATCACTGAATAGCAATGACATATTATGTGCAGCGATGTCACACGCCATTAGTATCAAGGTGCTACTGGGGAAGGTGGTGGCGACAAAATTTGCCGGTACAAAAGTACAGGCAGCTTGAAAAATAGGAAGATAGGAAGGTACAGCATCTCATGCTCGTCAAGCTCGCTACTCATTATTTAGGTATGCATCGTAAATCTGTCATTTCATCTCTCCCTCCCTCTCCCCTATCTCCCCCCCCCCCTCTCTCTCTCTCTCTCTCTCTCTCTCTCTCCTTCTCTCTCTCTCTCTCTCTCTCCTTCTCTCTCTCTCTCTCTCTCTCTCTCCTCTCTCTCTCTCTCTCTCCCTCTGTCTTAATGCTGGTTCCCGTGGAGTAGTCGTGGTCTAGTGGATACATAGCTAGAGGGGTGATGTTCGTTATTCCGAATGTTCGTTATTCCGAAAATGAAATAAGGTTCCTTATTCCGAAGGTTCGATAGTCCAAAAATGAACTAAAGGCCCCGTCACATATTGGCGAATAGAGCTAATGAGTGCCTAAAGGCCGCGTCACATATTAGCGAATAGAGCTAACGAATGCCTAACGAACAGCTATTTTTTTGGAAGTCCAGATACGCTCAAATACTCTCAAATTAGCTAATATGTGACGGGGCCTTAACGAACACCTATTTTTTGGAAAACTCCAGATACGCTCAAATACGCTCAAATTCTTGGCCACAATAGGATTCTAATTTTTTAAATAAAAAATCGGCTCCAGCGTATCTCTGCGAACGCCTACGAACAGCTAACGAATACCACGTACGTCAAACGGGTCACGAACGAATGGCAACGAATGTTCAGAATTTCGAATACGCTGTGCATTCGTTGGCTCGATTCGCTAATATGTGACGGGGCCTTAAGCATGTTAAGGTTCGTTAGTCCAAAATTAACTAACGAACTAACAAACCTTATTTCATTTTCTGACAAACGAACCTTCGGACTAAGGAACCTTATTTCGTTTTAGAATTAACGAAACTTCGGTATCACGAACCTTTTTTCATGACTAACGAACCTTCGGACCAACGAACCTTCGGAATATCGAACCTTCGAACTAACGAACCTGCGGAATAAACGAACCTTGGGAATAACGAACTGTAACCAGCTAGAGTGTACACTCTTAGAATAAAAAAGGTGCTGTTTAAAACCTTTTCTTGTCCAATATTTAGAACCTTTCAAGTTATTTCAAAGAATCATTAATAGCCTAATAAAGGTTCATTCTATAAAGGGCTTTAAAGGGGTCTTTTGAACCATTATTGGTTGTACAAGGAACCTTTCGAGGTTCTTGAAAATCTAAAGAACCCTTTATGTTTATAGAACCCCTTTTTCTGGAGGTTCTAAAGACGGGACAAAAAACATCATAACTGGCACAGTGTAGATCACGTGATTCTCGGCTCGAGTCCCGCCGGCGCGTTTCCGTTTTACACCGTAGCCTAGGCAGTTTTTTCGATTAATCGCATCAATCGCGCTGGTTTCAAAGTCTAGGTTTCGTTTCAGCCATAGAGATATGAATTCTCTCTGTTTTCAGCTCTCCTACGCCTATACCACGCGCACGCGGCGATCGTATACGTGTACAGAGAGAATAGATGAAAGCAAAGAAATACAGAAGGAAACGGGGCCTTCAAAGAACTGAAGGCGACGAAACAGACGAGAGGATTGCCCAAAGAAATGTAAAAAGAGAGAAGGATCCATAGACCTAGAAGTCCACAGAGAAAAGGGAAAGGTATAGATAAAAGAAAAAAAAACACGAAGAAAATACAATGAATTCTGTATCCATCTTTCTTCATGTATTTCTTTGTTATCTATTAATATTATTATCATTTATTTGACCAATAAAAAGGAATACAAGATATACATACAAAGCATTAGACAAGAGATAGCAGAAGATGTGATGGAACGGCATGTGGGTCAGGGTTCACAAAAGAGAAGTTCCTCCCTGGTGCCCGTAGGCATGTGAACCCACAAATGCCATTCCAAAATATAACAGATTTTGCACAAGATAAATTATACAATCATAAAAAGAATTTTAAAACATCGATATTGCCTATAAAATTGTTCAGGAATTGTAAATGAGAATCTAGCTTACATTCCAAGGGAAATCACTAAAACTAAACAGAATGAAGAAAGAAGAGGGTCAGTAAGGAAAAGAAGGAGAAGAAGAGGATGATTCAAAGAAGAAGGACGAGAAGAAGAATGAGGAGAAGAAGAAGAAAAAGAAGAAGAAGAAGGGAAGAAGAGAAGAAGAAAAAGAGGAGAAAATGAGGGAGAGGGAGAAGAAGAGAAAGGGGGAAGAAAAGGGAGAAGAGAAAAAACAACAAGAAAAGGAAAATATTTAAGGGTACATCGTTACTTCAAAGGTATAGCAAGGCAAGTACATATATCACGATTTAAAATTGAATTGAAATACATATATCACGATTTAAAATTGAAAAGCACTTAAGGAATCTGAATACAAACAAAGCACCTGGGCCTGATGGCATTCCACCCTGGTTCCTGAAGATTGGGGCAGTGCAATTGGCTGCTCCTTTACAGGATCTGTTTCAGTCTTCAATAAACATGGGATCAGTACCTAAGGGGTGGAAGGAAGCCAATATAGCACCTATCTTTAAGAAAGGGAACAGAAGCTCTCCTGCTAATTACCGGCCAGTCTCATTGACATCTGTGGTTTGCAAGGTTATGGAACATATTCTCCATAGTCATGTCATGAAACACTTGGAGAACCAGAGTATCCTCACGGACTGCCAACATGGTTTCCGAGCAAAAAGATCGACAGAAACTCAACTCATTTTAACAATTCATGATATCAGTAAGGAGTTGAATGACAACAACCTTGTGGATGTGGCCTTGTTGGATTTCTCGAAGGCTTTCGACAAAGTCCCCCACCGTCGTCTCATAACCAAACTTCAATATTATGGTCTTGGGGGGGGGAGATCACTACGTGGGTGGAAGACTTTTTGAGGAATCGAACTCAACAAGTAGTCATCAATGGACAATCTTCGGCCCCTGCCTTAGTAACATCCGGAGTCCCGCAGGGAACAGTGACCGGGCCATTGTGGTTTCTGCTGTACATAAATGACTTGCCGAGTAACATCACTTCCAAGTCTAGGTTGTTTGCAGACGATTGTATTCTGTACACACCGGTGACAGCAGAGCATGACATCAATACACTACAACAAGATCTCCAGTCACTCGAACTCTGGCAAGATACCTGGATGATGGACTTTAATCCCAACAAGTGCTATACGATGACTATTGGGAAAAGGAACCCACCTAAACATCCTTATAAGTTTTGTGGTCGAGAATTGGACTGTGTGACATCCCATCCATACCTAGGTGTGCACATCTCTAATACGCTGAGCTGGAATACACATACTCAGGAAGTCGTTTCCAAAGCCCAGAGGACCCTGAACGTCGTTCGGAGGAATCTGTGGAGTTGTGACAGGAAAACCAAAGCTACGGCTTACCTGATGCTGGTGAGACCACTGCTCGAGTACGCAGCAGCAGCTTGGGATCCATCCACCAGGACAAACATACAGTCACTGGAAAGAGTTCAACGACAGGCCGCCAGATTTTGTACCGGCAACTATCGTAGGGAAGAGGGCTCTGTTACTAAAGCCCTTAAGGATCTTGGTTGGGAATCCCTTCAGACAAGAAGAAGGAACCAAAGACTCTGCATGCTGTATAAGATGAATAATGGATTGGTCAATGTTCAATTAAATGATTTCATCCAACGAAATACAAGAGCTACAAGGGGGAACAACCAGAAATTCCACCAGCTCCGCCATAGGGCCAGGGTTTTTCAAGACTCATTCTTTGTAACTACTGTAAGGGACTGGAACAACCTTCCTTCATCCATTGTTAATAGCCCTTCCTTGGAAACATTCAAATCCAAACTAAAGCAATTGCAATAAGTCTTTCCACACGCAGTGCGCTTCTCAATTCATCAAGTTAGCGTGGATGTGTCGGGAAGAGACATTTTGCTGACCAAACCATTCAGATTCAGAATTGCAGAGGATTAAAAAGTACAGAGTTAGTAATAAAAAGTGAATGAAACCGAGCCTGATGTTGCATCTAATTCCAGGAAGTTTACATTATTGTGATACAAAGCATATCTAGATTCATTTCTAAAATAGGAAAGCACGCAGTTTCCTACATCTGTACAATATCTGAAAATAAATTAATTATTCAATGTATACTATGAGCATTGTGGTTATTGTAAAATTGCAATCTAAATATCAAGGTGAATTAAAAATTGAAATACCATAGAATTACGAAATAATTTAATTATTCAATGTATATCATGAGCATTGTGATTATTGTAAAATTGCAATCTAAATATCAAGGTGAATTAAAAATTGAAATACCATAGAATTACGAAATAATTTAATTATTCAATGTATATCATGAGTATTGTGATTACTGTAAAATTGCAATCCAAATATTAAGGTGAGTTCAGAATTGAAATACCATAGGATTAAAAAGTACTGACGCAAGATGGATGGTAGGAGGTAGGGGTAAGTATTTAAGTAAGTAAATGGACCAATATTGCGTTTAACATGGTACATGATCAATGTGATCATTGTAAATGCCAAAAAGTTTTGTGTGCATTTGCAAGTTCATACAAAGCAATACATGCTAATAAAGATTTAAGTATCTAGAATACTTAATACAGCGGAAGAAATAGGAGAAAGTAACCGAGAAGCTGAGAATATGGTAACATTATTCAGAAAGAAGGACCCGCTTAAGAGAAAGAAGAAAACATGAAAGTGAAGAAACCACTGATGCCTCCTTGACATCATTGGGCAACTTGTCCCACAGGTGAGGAAACCTGCGGGAAGGAGACAGGAATAGAGTTTATGTCCGTGAAGAGAGATGGCAAAATGAAAGGGTATTGAGACGTCTTCTGTTAATTTGGGTGTTTTCTATTAGAGATTCACAGATTCACAGATTCTCTTCTATCCTTTCCCATGTCCAAATGTTTTGTTCTTCCTTCCATCTATCTTCTTCTCTCTCCTTATGTATGTATTTCATTGTTTTTTTTAAGATCAGGCTCAGCCATAGAGAAATATATAAAACTCTATCATGTCTATGGGCTCAGCTCGTTCGTGCACATTATTACAATGTATTATGCAGTGCTAGTGGATATATATCTTGGCTGTTGTCTATGTGCGCTGAGGACTTGGACTCTATCACCAGAGCACTTGCAGGTTTTTTTCGAAAATGCTTAGGCAACGGTGTAAAACGGAAACGCGCATCCCGCCGTGGTACTACTGTCTTTGAGCAGGACATCAAAGCCCTTTGAATAACTTTTTAAAATCTGAGCTGCATGGCCCTACATGTTATCAGTGAGTGTAATATCGTGTAAATATAAAGCCCTGAAAATGCACTTCAAAACCTTCCTCATGTGCTTCACAAGAAGTGAAATATACGAGTACATCTTTAAAAGCCTTTATATTCCTGTCGATATTTATTTATCCTTCTGAACATCTTTATACAACATAGACATTAAAATTCAACAATTTAATAAATGAAGCCCCCACAAAGTTACCGGATCCCTTTAAGTAAATCGATACCCGATATGAAGATTTTCCTAGGAATACTTGAGCGTCGTAATAACAGCCATGCTAAAAGCGTAAAGCTCAAGGAGTTTCAAGTCTGGCTTACATGAGTACTATGTGCCAAAAACCCACTGTTATTTTCCCCACAATATCTGTAGTGTTAATTAGTTTCAATATCATTCTGTTCTGATTTGTATTACAGCGTTAATGTCTTTAGAGCTCGTTGACAACTAACATTTTGCATATTTTTTTTTATACCAAGTCATCAACGAGTTCTAACGAAATTATCCTGTTAGACGTATAAACATGGGTGAAGGCAGGGTGTTTTGATAGGGGGCAGGATAGCTGTAAGACCCTGCTCTCTCTCTTACCCGTATTCTTTTCATCTTTCTTCTTCTTCTTCTTCTTCTTCTTCTTCTTCGTCGTCGTCGTCGTCGTCGTCATCATTATCATTGTTTTTGATCACTTGAAAAAACTTAGGGCGGCTGCTCCCTGCCCCACTCCCTGTAGCGCCGCCCCTTGATATAAATCAAATCAGAACTGAATAAAATGGAAATCACTGCAGAAGCATCGAGCAAGAGTGTAATAATAACACTCATTTATTATGTAGATGTATAAGTGAATTAGGAAATTCAGTTTACATGTATATGTGCTATCTCTTAATACGATTTGCTGGATGAAATTTTACTCTAGTTCATATGATTGCATAATTATTCACGTTTCTACTCAAAGTACACAATTCTGTAATTCAGCCATCTGGCTGCAAATAAAACGATTACCATTACCATTTATCATGTTTATGTCTGCTTGCAGTTGTCAGCCTTAAAGGCCTTTACTCTAATATACATGTACATCTGCACTGTCCTTTTGTTTTTGTTGTGGAAAATGAATGACCGTATAATGAAAGAGAAAGAGAAGAACAGAGAAGGGGATAGACGACGAAAGAGCTTTATAGTTTTAAAGCAACAGTGAACTGACCCTTATTATGATGTATTTACAACAGCGCCAACTTACGGTTACTCAAAACCAGAGACTCTTAGAAACATTATATCCTTTGTGGCTTCTCGTGAATTTCCTTAGTATGAATACAAATACATTTTAACAGATGTTACTCAAAAAATAAAGCTCTCATTGATCAGAATAGAGCATGCTAAGAGCAAAAAGGGGACAAAATCAGTAGTTTAGGACTGAGAGGGTGCTATTTCGAAATCCCATACAAGGGTGCCATTTCGCTTTAACTTTAAGTGATTCGAATTATTGTATATGAAAATTTTCCACTCCGTGATTAGAGAACGACTGTTTTCATTTCGTTCATTTTTAAATTGCTTTAAAAAGCGAATCACGTGGTGCTGTGTTATGGCATTAACTACGCAACTGATGGCCAGCTCAAGCAAATTAAGGACCCAACCCCAAATATCCATGAGCAAACAAAACTAACACCATGGTTAACCGGGGGAGCGTTTCATGAAGAGTTTGGTCAGTGATTTTCACTGACAACTTTTATAAGCTACTGAAAATCCTCGCATCTGATTGGCTGAGAGCAAATTAGTCAGTGAAAATCACTGACAAGATTCTTCATGAAACATTCCCCAGAACTTCCATATTCTTGCCTTTCCATAATGTTGTTGTCTCCAAAAAGAATGTGACCACACAGTATTCGTATTTTATTATTCAGATTGCTGGTTGCTTTTTTTTCTAGCTAAACTTTCCAGTTGAAACCGCATCTAAAATTAAAAACCATCATCATTATTTATCAGCATGATCAGGATATAGAAGTAACGGAGTACACGAAGTATAAAAGTCCCATGGTCAAATTCGGGAGAAGAAAAATTAACTAGAGAACGAGCTTTGCCGCTTTTAACCTCTCCGCTCATGCAGGCTGCTATTTCATTTGTTCTTTTTCTTTCATTTGCTGTCTATTTTGAAAAATAAGTGTAGTATTTTTAAGGGGGCTTTGCGTGCCAGTAGCGTCCACAGATGTGCACCATTCTTCAAATCCCCCTTTCCTCCACCCCTCTCTCACGCTCCCTCTCTCTCTCTCACGTTCTCTCTCTCTCTCTCTCTCTCTCTCTCTCACTCTCTTTCTTTCTTTCTTTCTTTCAGTTTATTGTTTTCCTACTACTCCCCCTCTGTTTTTGATCAGTTTAATGCATTCAGTAAAACTTTATGCAAGAGTAAAATCCATCAAATCTTCAAAGCGAAACAAAAGTTAATACAATGCTATCTTTATTGCGATTTCTTTAATTCAAACATGTCTCATACTACATAATCATATTTCATAGTATAACGACGATATTCACCATTACTTCTCAAGACATTCTACAAAAATGTTAAAATGGATATTGACAATAACTACATTATGTATATTTTTTTTTTCTTTTTTTTTAAACAGTATTTTACATGCGTCATAGATTTCCTTAAACTCCAAAATTTAGTTAGAATCAGACATCATGATGGTTGCAGTCATTTTATTTTGAATAATTGTCGTGGTATAACGCAAAACTCAACGAAAAATACCGACAGTTTAGGGGATTTTTCACATAAAAGTCGTAATTTGTCAGAAGGTGTGATTAATGTACCCTCATTTTCTGTTTTGTTTTTATGCTTCCAATTTTCATGTATATCACAAGTTTTATAGTGCTATGTGTCATTGCTATTCTACCAAAATACAAAGAGAAAACAAGTTTATACATGTAGATAGAGGGCGCGATACTCTGAACAGTAATGCCTTAATACAAGAACAAATGCAAAACTTATTTACATTCTCCTTCTTTGGCAAGGCTAATGAACTTGTACAAATACGCCTGCTACTAGATTGAACGACACAAAGTCCGGTGACTCTTGCTCCTCGTCAATTTTGTACATAAATAGGGGATTTTTTCATAAAGCTGTTCGTAAAGCTATGAATGACTTTACGAAGGACTATAATATGGCAAGCTAAATGTGATTCTCAATTATGAAATATGCAGATGTAGATTAACTTTACTATTTTTTACAAACATTTGTATTGCAAATTATATTTTTTGTCACACTTTAAGTGAGATTTTTGGAAATACAGTCACACTTTGTTAAAACGTCGGGAAAAGTTTTGGGCATCCCTTTGGGACTTCATCTTCAAATCGTTCGTAAAGTTATGCGTAACTTTACGGCCAGCTTTATGAAACACCCCCCAGAATTAAAAATTTAGCCTTGGACCAAACGCTTGTCCTAAGCATAATCCCAAACCTAAACCTAGCCTAAAACCCAGTTAACATTAACCGTTTAGTTTCGATGAAATAAAGCTCGGGATAATTATTGTCGCCGGAGCATAGATTTTGTCGGCGCACGGACCAACCCTTTACCTGCAATGGATCAAAATTCTGGACTACCGCATGGTGTGGAATTTGTTACAAATGTACGTTATGCATGTACGAAAAGTCCAGTATGTAAGTCCTCTGTTTGTTCCATTTGCTGACCAAAACCAGAAAAGTTAAACTATGGAATAAAACTCAAGCAGTTTAGGCCTATACGGGCATGTATTAGAAGTCAAAAGTAAGTGTGGTTGTATAACATGAAATCCTAAGGCTAAGTTGCTTTTTTGTGAAAATAAATCATGAATCAAAAATATATACAACATTTTGAAATTATGATATCTATTTTAAAGTAGCATCAAAGCAAAACTTTTCTCACAATATAAGAAAATGCATGATTTAGTGTTGACATTGGAAATGGCAACAACACATTATGGTAGCGGTTATTGTGATAAATATATATATACACAATGCTCTTTAACATTTTTGTAATGCTGGGCACCTAACAAAAACGCTATGAGAGCAAGGGGGCCATCCCTTTTACCCTTTTATATTTTCTTGGGGGACACTCTCAAAAATTTTGGGGAGGAAATAAAATTTGAGGGTGGCATGCCTCCCCCCCCCCCCATACAAAAGGTCCTTAGCTTAAAATTTTAGGAGGACATGCCCTATTGGGTCCCCCACCCTTAACGCCCATGCATGAGAACGATTTCGTCGACATGCCTTTGAAACGAGTAAAGTTAACACTCGTTTAAATGAGGGTTTTATCGAACTAGCACACTTATGATTTCCTGCAAGAATACCACGAATGCTTGATGGAGCTGTCGAAGTGCAGGATATAGCGAGTTAATATATGACGTCATCATGTGACGTAATTTAGAAAAAAACTCTTGTGTGATGAACAGCCTTGAGCAGAACGAAGAAGAGAGTCTGAGAAGGAGGAGAAGAGTGGGAGAAGAGGACGAAGGAGGGAGAAAGATAGATGGAGAGAGAGAGGGGGTCGAACAGACGTCGAATGGAGAACTCTTCTCATTTTCACTGTCCATACTTTAATTGTGAGACCAGACAGAACTCATTCTGTGTTCCTTTGCCAAGTTTGCAGCTCACCAGAATCGAAGGCGATTTGCAAAAAAAGGGGGACTAAAATATTAATGATTAGAATTACAGATAACATTTTACGTCAAAGACACTGTTGATGTGGGGTCGCGACACTTTAGGAATAGGTCTCGATGTCGTCATCATTTTCTTGTTCGAGCAATATCGTTTCTATGGTTCCATGTTTTCTGCGTTGGGCATACTGGGTGGGTCTTCCTTGGGCTTTGGTCCTGCCCCACGTCTGTCCATCACGAACACCATAATAGACATCGGGACCAGGATCAACCAACAGGTGAATGAGATCCAGGATCCGATCTATACAAAAGACAAAAATACAAAAAATTGGGGAAGAGATGAAAATAAATTACATGAAAAGATAACTGCTAGAAATTGGCGCTACTTTGTGAATTTTTGTTCACTAGGCGATAACTTGTTAAACAATGGCGTATGTTTGGAGGTGCCCCCCCCCCCATGTCATTGTGGAGGGGTTCAGGGAAACAAAGTAGGCAAAATGCAGTGAGGAAATGCGAAAAGGGGGAGAGGGACGTATACAGAGAGAGGAGGAAGGTACAGCTACTTCAGGACCCTCCTCCTAATTACCTGATTACTAGCCTTGCTAATGTGCATTTCATCCATCATGAAAGTCCGCATCCCGGTGTTGTCACTCTGTATTGACTTCGCGTACGCATGATCGTTCGAAATTTCGCGTAAAAGGGGGTCTTTTTTTAACATGTTCGTAATTTTGAAAAAATGGGTTGTTTTCATGAGCTTGTACTCGAAATCGAAAAAAAGAGTGTTTTGAGCTTGTACTCGAAATTGAAAAGGGGTGTTTTTTGGGTCCTTGTTTAATTGAGAAAATAGGGATGGTTTAATAAAAGTGTACTTGGAATGCGAAAAATAGGGGTGTTTTTAAAGGCCAATTCGTACCCAGGTTTTTTGCAAAATGGGTTAAAAATGGCTGAAAATGTACTTGAAACACCGCGGGACAGGGGTCAAATCTGGGTTGCCGCACGATCATGGTTACACCTTTGAATATAGAGTGACAACACCGGGGTCCGCATACCCCTCGCTCCCCACCCCAACCCCAGTGCCTGTGCCCCCTTGATGCCTCACCCCTGGGCTACTCTACACCACTGGTGTTGAAATCGTAAATTCGATTCAGGACCAAAACCCACATCATGCACATGGCAACAAATCATCAGCGAAAAATCAATCTTGAAACGTCTGGCCACCGTTTCATGAAATAGTTTTCAGCACTGACAAGTTGTCACTCTCTGACAATTTCAGTAAAATCCTTGGTTTTGATTGGCTGAGAAGCACTGGTCACTGACAGTTACTATGGTAATTGTCAGAGAATGACAACTTGTCAGTGCTGACAACTTTCATGAAACGGTGCCCAGGAGGCACATCTGATATTTTCTGACTTGCAAGCAACAACAACCAACAACCACAAAATGGTCCTCACTTTCCTCAAGCGTTTTTGTTTTCCTCTTCTCTCTCTCTCTCTCCCTCTCTCTCTCTCTCTCTCTCTCTCTCTCTCTCTCTCTCTCTCTCCCTCGTTGTTTTTTCTTTACTCCTTTTTTCCACCTTTTACAAAGCTTACAAAATCTAAAATTGCGGGCGTCCCCCTCTTTCCCCATTCTATGATTTCCGCCCATGAAACCAACAAATGATTGATACTTACACATGCCAAATTAAGTCTGATGTAGAAGTTTCTCCCTTGGTAGACGTTCCAGTGAGCTTGTTGGAATCGTGCACACCTGGCGTACACGAAGAAAAAAAAAGTTTAAAAATCAGAACTTAAGTAAAAGATTTTATTCAAAACAGCCTTTGAAATGCAGATTGTATTTCACTGCAGATTATTTACAGAAATGAAAGAATAGAAAATGCTATTTATGTCTAAAGTGAGAATGATTAAGGTCTGTAAGTGGAAGGCTCCACGGTACACCAAGTATTCTTTCTTGAAGATGAGTGTGGTCCTGAAAAGGACCTACCCACTCTCGACGTTTCGGTAAGCATGTTCTTACCGTCCTCGGGAAAATGAGTGGTTGTAGGAATAGCAGGCTATATATACACTTCTGAGGTTAAGGTCTGACAATGAATGTTGAAATCGCTGAAGCTTTATGCAGTTTGACGAAGGCATTCTAATAGACCTACTTGGGGATAATGCCAATTAGACTGGATGAGCTTGTATCATCATGCATATTAATAAGCATACAGTATTGATCGCATGCTAAGTACAACACTGAACTCATCATCATATCATGTATATTGTTCTACGTTATATTATTTTTAAAGATATCTGTGGCATTTTAGAAGCTTCCTTGCTAAAAAACTCGCATTCATTATAAGCTATGGTGGCCCTGAAGTACGCTCGACAACAGGTCATGTGCGACGTGAATTTCCGCATCCCAGGTCCTGAACTTTGCATCCCAATTCGTGAAATTCACGACCCGCGATGCGAAATTCATGACCCGTGGCGCAAACTTTGCATCCCAAATCGTGAAATTCACGACCCGCGGTGCGAAATTCAGGACTGGGATACAAAGTTCGCGCCACGGTCCTGAATTTCGCACCGCGGGTCGTGAATTTCACGACTTGGGATGCAAAGTTTGCGCCACGGGTCATGAATTTCGCATCGTGGGTCGTGAATTTCACGACTTGCGATGCAAAGTTCAGGACCTGGGATGCGAAATTCACGTCGCACATGACCTGTTGTCGAGCGTACTTCAGGGCCACCATAATTAGCCTACGCTCATATCAGGGACAATGTTTTCACTAACAGTCGCTGATTACATCACACCAATGTACGTTGTTCATCTTTATAATGATCATTGATTTGGACTTTCAGTGATAACAAGGAACATTCCTTGAAGATATCTGCAAGCAAATCTTGGCCTTCCTCATTATATTGTTCCATTGTCTTGTAGACATGAAACAAACTCTATTCAAGTGGGTGCAAAAATGTAAATACACTCTAAAAAAAGGGGGTGAAGGAGTGACTACATTTTCAAAATGTTATATTAACACTTTGAACATGCTGGATTCAACACTCTAAAGGTTAGAATCCAGCATGTTTAGTGTTGCATCCATCATGTTCAAAGTGTTAATCTAAAAATGTGAAAATGTAGTCACTCCTTCACCCTTTTAGATGGTGATTCAACATTTTAGTTTTCAGAGTTATTTGCCTTATTATGAAATTTAGCATAGTCACGTTAGTATCGAAAAAATCGACTAAGATGTTTCGCCATCATCAGTCATGCAACGAGGTTTGCTAAATGTCATATACAGATACATTGTGTCCCATGTAAAATAATGGGCGAGTAAATCAGTCTTTTAAAGCTTACAGAAACACAAACTTTTGGGCACCAATGTCTACCTACTGACCCGGTTTAAAAGTAATTTTTCTTCATATTTCCACAACTTATTATTTCAGCTATTATGAATCACATACTTGCAAAGTAGAAATCCAACTTGCCTATCATGACAGGAAAAGGATGATTAAAGCTGAGAAAGTATGGATGAAATGTCTTTATCAACCTGTGCATATGTAAACTTTTTGACCAAACTATGCAATAATAGAGCTCAAGCGATACTTTATTTAACAAACAAAAAAAAAAATCCCACTTGTTCCAAAAATGTATACCAAAATGATAACAATGATAAAAATGATAATAAATATTCATGTTTAATCTGAATCTTCTTCTTCTTCTTCTTCTTCTTCTTCTTCTTCTTCTAGATGAGTACAGTCCACCATCTGGTGTATTCTCGTACTGGTTTGGCTGGCCGGTGCAGTGTATGTACAGTGCCACATAAAAAGACTACATGATAACTATGTGCAGCTAAAAACAACGGTAACCCCTTTTACCGGAGCTGGATTTCCTGTACCTCCTGCCTAAAGGAGATGGCAGAGGTACGGTTCACAAGATCTCCAGGAAGCGAGTTCCTTAATCATAACTCACAACGTGCCCAAATGATCATGTCAACTTTTTGAAAAAATTTTCTTGTGTTAATGATGTTGTTGAAACAGCGACACAAGCTCCCTTAATGTTAAATGACTCATTCCCTGGCATCGTATCAAAATAAACCTCAACATTTCCTCGCATACAGGACCCCCTCATCCAGGGTAAAACATACTCCTGGTGGATGAGGCTTCTCTTAAAACCAAGGGGAAGATGATGTAATTTGTTAAACAATGTTTGAGAATCAAGGTTAAGTCGCGAATTGCAATGCATGTCAAAACCCTTGTCCGCGAAAGGTCTAACCCTTGTCCGCGATAGGTATGTATCATACAGGATAATATCACCTTGTGCAGTCTGTCATGAATGTCATACAAGTGTTCGAGATTACCTGTGTAAAATGTGTGATGATTTAAGTACATTTGAGTGTTTTTATTCCACAGTTATCAGATTACTGATGACAATGCCACCAGTAAAATACACACAGTTGCAAAGTATCCCTGAAGCACTTGATATACAGATATATAAAGCTCAAACGACGTGTCCCCCTTTTCCCCACAGAACTCTTTGAGATATGTTTTACTTTTGTCCTAATCTCACTGGAAAGCCATGATATACATATGGATAATTTTGTTCCACTGATAAGAATCGCAGTGTAACAGCGGTTAACTATGAAAATCTTGGCTCGCTCCTTCTCAACATTCATGACATTGCAACTGCCAATTTTATATTCCAACAAAAGAGATGAGCCCCCACCCCTTCCGTCTCCTCTCATCCTTTCTGAATTACCCATCCCCTAGCGACTTTGCATGCTCTCATGCCTGATTAATACTGAAGATAGATAGTGGCTCCAGTGGTGAATGATTAGGTGAAAGAAAATCTTTAATCTGGAAATAACAGGAATGATACTTACTCGACTTCGACTGATCTAACGGGGGTCTGTGTAAGCTGTTTACAGAAATATGTGAATCCTACTGTGACGAGACAAGCTTCGATCAGAGCCAAGAAACACATGATGCAATAAACTGGTAGGATGATCAGTCGAAGGACAGGGCTAGTAACAAGAAGAAAGAAATGAACACTTAAGTATAGCAGTCATAATACTCTAACATTATGCAAATTAGGATAAATACTGAAGTAAAAGAGAAATTTCGATGAGAGCCCAGAAGCATGTAAAATAAAATACACTGGGAGAACAATAGAAGCACGGATACAGAAAAAGGAAAATGTGAAATATTAAGACATATATTTTTACATAAAACTTTAATTATTATGCAAACTAAGTTAATCCTTCTGTGACAAGACATGCCTTCATTCACTGCCAAGAAAGTAGAATGATCCGAACATGGCTATATACTAAAAAGGCAAGAAAGGAATGAGAAATTAAGATTGTAAACTTTAGAATCTTATGATATTACAGTGATACTAGTTAAGTAGAAGGCACAATAAAAAATAAAAAAAGTAAGGAAGCACTTGCTGCTATAGACAAGGAGTTGGAGGAGGATCAGATGATACAGGAGACTAGGGAATAATACAGAAAGATGAGAATTTAGAACTGATAGCATTATAGAACTGTATAATACTTCAAAACGTCACTGTCACATTTATTTTTAACGAAGTCCTAACTATAATGGGGATTATGGTGATAGAAATAACAATTGCATTAATCAGAATTTACTGATAAGCATATAGACATAGGAGATGAGAGACATAGAAATCCCGCTAAACCCAGATGGTGCTAATTCCATACATGGAAATAAAGCATGTCATGTGATGATAATCAGAACGAAAATATGCAGTACAAGAAGCTGTAAAATCCCTAAAAGATAAGTAAAAAAACCAATAAAATACTTACATGTCAAATCTTTTGGTGAAGAAGACAGTCAGTTTGTAAAGGGCATACAAAAATGCAAGCAGCGAAATGATGACCTGTTGGGTGAAATGGAATAAGATTGAAAAGTTCGTATACACTAAGAATAAAAGGTTCACTGAATTTTGTTCCCCAAATGCAACAATAGCAGGACCTTTTGGGGTGCAGTTTTGCACCCTACATAAAGAAGGTGAAAGATGCACCCTTTTGTACTGGTTTGCATCCATAAATGCCCATCTGCAGCCCTAAAGCACTTTAAAGGGCCCAAAAAAATTTGAATCCAAAAGGGTGCAAATTTGCACCTTCCCTTAATGGTACATAATGCTTCTTTTGGTGAAAAACTGCACCCTTAAACATGTTAAAGGAGATCCTAGTGTTGCATTTGAAGTGATCAATATTGAACCTTTTATTCTTAGTGTGTATTTCTAAGCAATGTTAAATTTACTTTATGTTTTCATATAAAAATATATTGCCGGTGGTATAAAACCTTGTGCAGGCCATGATTTTATACTGGGCTTTATATGAATGATGATAATTAAAGTGATTGATAACGGTGATCTATAAAGAATTTTGGTTTGGCTTTATTTCATCAAAAAGACATAGAGTATAAACATATTAAAAAAACAGAACTGATACGTATTAATAAATATATAAATCAAAGTTCAAAACAAGGTATAGCTGACGAGTTCTATTCAGAGCCATTATTAAAATGCCTCTATTCTTCCTAGAGGTCTAGAAAAAGAGACATAAGAAAATTATAACACAGTTAAAAAGAGAAATATGTACATCACATCTGATCCCCATCCCCAATCCTCTTTCATTTTTTTTTTCATTGTTATCCCGCCCCTTCCCTTTAACTTACTATAAAATATTCGCATTAATATTTCCTTTTCCTCTTTTTGTTTTTAAATCCATACCTCTACGATCACTATACAATAACTTACCTGCACAGACAGTGCGAAGTCGCATTTTGGCGCCGTGCCGTTCGCATGTACAGAGAATGAGTTGGGTGTGTCATACTGGACCTGGGCGTATATCAAACAGTCTCCCCGGAAATCATCCTGAAATAGAAAGAAAGAAACTGAGGGTAAATATAGAGAACAAAGAGAGAGAGAGAGAGAGAGAGGAGAGAGGAGAGAGAGAGAGAGAGAGAGGAGGGCAAATGAAAATGATGAAAAGGAAATTAGAGGTGGAGAATAGGGTAAGGCGGGAAGAGAGAGAGAGAGAGAGAGAGAGAGAGAGAGGGGGGCAGATATAAAAAGAGAGCTTGAAGAGAAAATGGGATAAAAGTGGAGAGAAGAGAGAGAGAGAGAGAAAGATGAAGAAGGGGAGAAAATGCAGAGAGAAAGAGAGAGAGAAGATGAGATATAAAAAGAGAGCGTGAAGAGAAAATGGGATAGAGGTGGGGAAATCGAAGGGGAAAGAGGAGAAAGGAATAGAGGTAGATTGATAGGTAGAATGACAGATAAATGAATAGGGAGAGAGAGAGAGGGGGGGGGAGAGAGGGAGAGAGGGAGAAAGATTTGTGTGTTTGGAAAAGTTTTAAAGTTTTAAAAAAGTACACGTATTCATTTAAGCAGTTGGCTAAAATAGACTGAACATAATTATCAAGAAGATGTAAAAAAAAAAAAAAAAAAAAAACACCTCATAAACCATAAAAAGTCTTTTCTCTTTTATCACTTTCACCGTTTGTCCTCTTATCATAGAAAAACATTTCACGAGCTAAATTTTCCGGAGCATAATCATCGATAACTGATAACTAGAACAAAAAGCTGGGCATCAATCGTCGGGATTATAAGGATATGAAAGACTTTAGGCTAAATGAATGACCGAGAAGTATGCTGTACATCATATACACCACTGAACTTGATCAGAGAAAAGGTAGGTTTGGGTCATGGACTAACCTGCGATTAATGATCCCCTCATATAGTTTACAACCAATGTAGTCCCCCAAACGAAATTGAGAACACGATATTTCATGTATTCATGTGACGCATTTTCTGATAAGACAATCCAATTAAACTCTAATTAATCAATTTCCCGTCGTGTCAACTACAATGGCTTCCTCTTTTAAAAACTCTACATGATACAAGTAGGGAATACCCCAATAGCCTGTTAACATTTAACACACTGGTTGGGTCCTTTTTTTTAAACACACCCAAATAGAACATGGCCAAAAAACCCTTAGTAACGTCTTTATACTGACGTCTTTGATAATGACATGCTATTGTGGGTTTTTAAGGGCTAGGCTATCTGAATAACCATTATGCGCTTATGAAGATTCTTAAATCTATTATTGCTAGAATATTTTTTTAAATGATGCAAACAAAATTTCGATACATTGCAAAAAGATGGCGAATTGGCTTCTAGCAATAGTTATAGCCTCAGCCCCTTCAGAATTGCCCCTTGTCGGCCTCTGATTGTTTTTTTTTCCTTGCCATCAGCATGCACCAGTTGTTTGTTTTACCTTTTTTATTGGAGATTTCATCGAAATAAATCAACATATAAAATCAATATACACAAGTCACAATAATTCAAATCTTCATTTCGTTTTCATACCATAATTAAATTTTGATAAAATGTTAGATTTATATTTACAAATAAATGAGCCAGGAAAAATAGAGGAATGAAATCACTCATAAAAACATGAAAAACAAACATACATACGCCCCCTTCCGCACATGCACGCACAGGGTGTAACCACGCGATCAGTTTGTGTAATAGTGAGTCTGCGTTATTGATTTACTGGCAAATTCCAAAACAAACGAACATATAAACATAAAAACAACCATAATTCAAGCTAAATATCATGCAATACACGTGTACGTCGTCATATAGCTTTTAAGCCCGGCGCACACTGCACGATCCGGCTGCGATCCGATTTTGGAAAATTTTGTTAAAGCATTTGATATGAACATTCAAACATATGAAATCTTCATGATCAAAGTTCCGAATAGTCGTGTGAACACTAAAATCGAACTTCCAGGCTATTGCGAGCCTCCCTGTAAGAATAAAAGCGAATTCTATTCCGCTCTTCGAAGTGACGTCATAGTAATCTTGAGATCGGCTAAGATCTGAAGCCGATTTGGCCTTTACTCCGACCACAAGGCTTGCAATTAACCAAAATTTCGATTTCAGTATTCCTATCATGATGCCGAACTTCAAGTAAGACAATTTTATTTGTTTAAACTTTCATATTTGATGCAAAATGCCATTTGTTAAAAAATCGGGTTGCAGTCGGATCGTACAGTGTGCGCCGGGCTTTTATGAAATTTTTGTCAAGAGGCAAACTCCTGCAAATTCCGTTATCTCATCCGTCTTTGGGCATGATGGATCTAATATAGGAGGCATCTTCATTTTTGCCTTATTTGGAATAAAAACCTTGAATCATCCAGTCGTATTTCATCCGCTTAGACGTTGATATATAAATAGAGTTCCGACGAGTCGATGGAACCTAGTGCACAGACCTAAATATAAACGTCTTATGAACTGAAGATTCAAAAGTGACAGATAAATTTGCAGTCGACGAGGTCACCCCTCTCCTTCAAGTCCAACATTGTCCAAGGGTAAATAATTGGCCCAAACATGCTGAGGGAAATACTTTGTGACAGTGGCTAAGCTATGGGGTACCCCCGCTTCGAATAAAGAACAAATAAAGCAAAATAGCAAACTGAAATAAATGAATAGAAGTAGAAAAAGAAAGTTTTTTTAAAAAGGAAGGCAGAGGTCCTCCACCTCCAAGTCTGGTAATTATTGGCATGGGTAACTCGTTCTCGATTCAACTAGTAATCTGGGCCCCGTTTCATAAAACTTGTTATCAATAACAAGTTGCAATAACTGTTATAAACTACTGAAATCCTTGCATCTGATTACAGTAGATGAGAGCAAATTTGTCAAAGAAATGTAGCAGTTGTTACTGATAACAAGTTTTATGAAACGGGGCTCTGGTATAGAATTGCGCCTTTATCCTTGTGAATTGTCAATGATCATACTCGTTTGAAAAATATCCTTATTGTGTAAAATATTTCATTTATCCGCTTGTAACCAATGAAATTTATCAAGAAAAAATACATTATGCAAACCTATTTCATTCTATTCTTCTCACAATTTGATTGCAACTGGCTATCATATTAGTTCTGTTTGTATGACCTTGTCAATGATGAACATCATTACTACTTTAGCGCCAAATATTCTCCTCTTTAAAACTCGACTCAGAGAACTCATCTCGATTGTTGATTGTTACTTAACGAAGGTCAAGTTTTCTTTTCAGTAAGGTCATGTTCTTTAATAAAAGTTTAAAGAACTGTCTTCAAAGAAATCAGAAAACATAAATACTAAAGGGATGATTGTTCTATTGAAACGTAATTTGTCAACTGTTTGGCATATCCGTGGAGATCGGGATAGGTCCTATACTTTTTTCAAGCAATACTTCCACTTTACAGGGAATACATACTCATAAAATTCTCGTTCACATAACTGTTTGGGAAGACTTACATGTGTAAGGTTTGCAGTTATGAAAATGTAAATTACTTTTCTGATATTTCCCAGATTATTCGCATTATCATTTAACAAATCAATAGCTTTAGCAAGTTTTAATTGTCAACTTTCTAATCAACTCCAGATTTTGACAATGCGATATTTGATTTTAATTTGGTTCAATATTGCATCGTTGTGACTCTGAAATATCACTCCCCCCCCCCCCCCGCCTCCGGCAAAAAGAAAGCTGTCATAGTTTCTAATTGTAATTTGTTCTTACATGTCCAGGAAATATACTAGCCTTGTTGAATCATGATATTCGGAATTATCCAGTAAATAATATGTGAACAGTTACTGCTGATTTACACGTAATCTGTCTGAACCTAGTACATGTTACTATGCATGTGATGTGTCACAGGCCACAGTATATTATTAGCAGTTCACATGACGCATGAATCATCACCATGTCGAAAGCAACTAGTGGCGGGGGTACAAGGGACCTGAGACTCATGTAGATATCTTACGATCAGAAGATTAAATATATATGTATTTTCTAACGAATTTGGAACAAATCGTTACAGAAAGAACGGGATAAAATTGGTATCATTTCAAATTAGAACTCGCCTTCTTGAAAGGTATAATAACTTAACTTATTCTCTACGTGCTTTCATACACAACGTCGGTAGCTGAAGAACAATAACTTGTATTGCCATCATTCGGTATCATTAATTAGCAGGCACTTGCTTACGGGGGGGGGGGCTGCAGCCCTCTGAAAGTTCCTTGCCAAAGAAAAAAAATAGAAAATTCAAATTCATTTCAGTTCCCTATCAACGTGGTATTGGTCTTTGAAAGACAATTTTGCCACGGACGTCACTGAAGAAGTCAACCCTGTTTCTTGTGGGGAAGGGAGAGGGGTATGTGTCGAAAAATCGCCATTTTTTCTGACCTGCGTTCATCGATCCCCCCCCCCCCCAACGTTATCTAGATTAACTACATTCATCTATATTTTATGACATAAGATTGTTATGTTTCTAGTTGCATTTATATTGCCAATTTTCTCCCTGTACAATATGAGTCTCCCCTGCACGATATGAATCCGTGCCAAATAAATGCTCTTTCATATCCTGTCATGAACCGTTGCGGTATAACCATCGTTAAAAATATTCTCCACCATGTTATCGTTACTATGGGTAATCATTAAAAAGACAGAACTGAATACAGATAGAGACCTAATAAGCATTTTCTCCCCATCAAACATGGTATTTCAGTGCCTTAAGCCTAAACAGGATAGCACAGGTCCTGCCTATCTGCCTATGTATATACTATATTGTGCATGGAGGGTGGGGGAGGGGGGGGGAATTAATTTCACACCCTTTTCCTCTCCTTGCACACCATAATTAATGATCAACTTCCTTGTTTAATGTACAGGTATACTCTAAACAAGATCAATCAAAATAACCAGTGAATATGTCCGACCCCCCCCCCCCCCCCCCCACCCAAATTGGTCAAAATCAACCGAAATTTTGGTACGTTTTAACCAATAATGTGGTAATACTAACCATCATATTGGTCAATCTTTACCAATATTTTTGTTCGGCACATATTAAAGACGCTAGGTCGTGGGCTTTAATGGGGAATTTGACACCATGGGTGCTTACCCAGTAACAGGTGTTGTCTATCACTGTGAGTTTTATGACCAGCAGAGTCCTTATGTAATGCTCTGTATACTTCACCCTTTCCCTATGTAGCAAAGTCATTATCTCACTTTCCCTGGCCCGAGAATGCCCGAAGCAGGCCGAAGAATGTTTGTGGTGGGACAGCTTGTTTTGCTGTGCTCCAGAAATGAAGCTCTATTACAGGTATTTTTCACAAGGTCTGGTGTCAGCAAATTATGATCCATTCCCCATGAAAGCCCACGACCTAGCGTCTTTAACCAAAGTATTGGTCATTTGACCAATCCGTTTTTAAAGTGTAAATATTGCCAAGACTTTTTTACAAAGTAATTTTGCATATACTCACGAGGATAAGTAGGAGGATCATTCAAAATATATGTTAAATACTAATCATTTCAGTTGTTTCGTGGTCGAGCTGGAAGCCGAAGTCGGGTCTCGATCCTTCCAAAAAGAGTCTTTTTGAGGGGGAGACAGTGAGAAGTAAGTGTTTCTATGTCATGCAATCCCAAAGTGCCGTGTTTACTTTATAATTTGTTAATGTTCACCCATAGGCAAGCAGATTGTTGTTCAAAGTTAATATCGGTCATAGTCAGAAATAAGTGGAAATGATATCCCGCCCATCCCAGCACACATGATACAAGAATGTTCTATCTGATATTCCCTCTCCCCTGAGGTTTTTTTTTATATAGCAAGAACCCCCCCCCCCCCACAACTCCTTCCCCACGGGCTCCCCGTTTTAAAATCATCATGACCATAGTGATTTGTATTCTCCTATACCAAGTTTTATTTGTTAATGCTATCCCATTGTCTCCTCCTAGAACAGGGTGATCCCTGAATAAAACCTATATAGCATGTATGAAAATTAAGTAGTTAATAGGCTACTTTCGTAATCTGCAAAATTGTCCATAGTCCCGTACACTGCATTCGACGTCGCTTTTATTTACGTCATGGTGAGGTACGTGAGTGGTTCGAGCTGGTTTGCCGTTGTCTCAGAAATCAAAGGATGTCATGAGTAAGGGTGTAATTATCGCGTCAACACACGCAGGATGTATGATGTGTCATCAGAGATTATAGAGCATCTGCTCTGAGGAGTTCCAATGTGACTCGAGTATAGAAAACTATAGCAGCCAACTCTTTTCCTTTTAATGTAAACTTAAAAGTACATTGCATTCTGTCCAAGTCGGCCCTTTCAGTTGATACGAAAATTTCAGTCATTGGGATAATATAACATGTTCAGTTTCTTTTATCAACCCATATTCAGAGGATAATCTTTCATCCATGCACTTTTCTTATTCCAAGCACAGTGACCTACTGTCTCCATCAAAATCACCTGGAAGAAAAGCTTTACAGTATTATCTTCTGTTTCTTATGTGCTTTGAAATGATCGTGGAATCAGTAATAATCAAGAACAGGCAGATCATTTTCGCGATTTCCTCGCGGTGCTGCTTCTTAGACGACAGGATACAGATTATTGACATTTTTTCAAAGTACCGTACCCCCACCCAGTAAGGAAATAATACATTAGCATACATCCAATCGAGTAACTTAAGAATACGGCCAAAGAACATCAAATATTGCAAAATAGTTTTGACTCTCCTATGTCTCGACTGTATTACCATTATTTTGGCCCAGGATTATATCCAAACATGCGTGAGAGGGAGTGGCAGATGTTGACATTAATGTAGCTTGCCTATAAAGGTTAAATTTAAAACTCCCTGTAAATGAAAGGATTACTTCCTCAGAAAAAATACTTTCTAAAGGTTATTACAAGAGGATTCAGTAAATAATATCGATTTAAGTCTCGTGTTAGTTAAAATAAAAACAAACAATTACACGAAATATACTTTGCAATAACTTAGTAAAAACGAATATTAGAGACGAAGGAATAAACGCAAATTTAGTGCCTATTCGGTGGTGATTGCACATTGGTTTGCATGTGTTGAATTTAAACAAATCACTGAGTCAACAATCAAAGGTAAGAAATGGTGATCATCGACGTCGTATCTTACCCTTACGATACCGATGGCGATGGCGGCAGTTATTCCAGAGAGGAAGGCAACAAGTAAGAGACTGATCTCCATGATCATCTGAACGGAGTACATACAGCTCATCTTGAAGTCCTTTCACCGTCCTGTTTCTTCCAAGGAAATAGGATAAGCAACGATAAAACTAAGGATATACCCGGCCCTTCCGATTATAGAGATCCGACTAAATCGCCCGTAGAGGACTTGAACGGTGCAATCTTTCGATCCTTGTAAACCGGGTCGTCGCTGTGTCTGGGTGTATGCTGCGTGATGTAAAACGTGAGCGCTGCCAACGTATTTTCAGCTGGACCGGAAAAATGGCGGGCGAGTCGTACCCAGGGGAAAACAATTGGAACAAAGTATCTTTCTCAGTCTCTTTCTTGAGCTTGATTTTGAATAGGTTTTTGTTCAATTGTCTAAGAGGAGAAGAGGCAAGTGTTGAACAAAACTGGAAGGAAAAATAGCGATAGTTTCCGTCATGAATCAGAGAGAACTTCACACTTATCCACTAGTCATGAATATTCCTACTTTTTCGATATCTAACTTGGCACAATTTGATGTCCTTTTGTTCCACGCTTACTGACAGAAGCAGAATGAGTTTCATCACAATTCAACTCATAGTAGGTCCCATCAAAGTTACATTCTCCCGTTTTCCAAGGCTAAATGTAGTGCATATCCCTTACGAGCAGATCAGCAAAATGACTCGTTCTCGGCATTGGACGACAATCTCTCCCCAATCCGCCTACAAGATTGCAGAAATTAACTCTTTAAATACCGAGTTCCGATTGTTGAGTTAGTGTCATCAGGGCTTTTTGTAGCTCATGACAAGCAATGACTTCATCAAGCCCACTTCTCTTGTCAGAGTGATATAAGCTTCGACGGGATCTCGAATTTGAGGTACCGAGAGCAAGCTTGAGCTCTGTATTTTTTGTTTTACCCTGTTTGTCTGGCCTTGTGAAGGCGTAAAAGGAAGGGGAAGAAATACGCTAGTCTGCAAATCGGGTCTCGATTTTATTCATTAAAAAATTTTAAAACTGCTTCAAGTTTTAACCTATTCAAAGTGTTAAGATCATGTATATGTTCAATTGTTTTATTTCTAATTTATTAGCTGCGGGTTTCCATTGGAACAAGATGTGGATTTCGCTTCATCGTCAGCATTGTCAGTTCTTTTGTCCAACAGCTGTTAGTTATTGGCTGAAAGAGGTACAGTATATAGGCCCAATAGTTTGAGTACCTATAACACAATCAAATAGTATCTCGGTACAGCATATATTTTGCTGTCATGACTATCATGCTTTTGAAATATTGACTTAGTCTATAATTCCCTGTTGGCCTATTACACTTAAAAAGGGTTAATTAAACATCACTGGGTTGATTACTATATGAACCGACCAACTGTTGGTTAAAACCAGTTTGTACGTAAAACATAATATGAGGACTTCTTCTTAAACCAACAGTTGGTCGGTTCATATAGCAATCAATCCAACGATATTTAAACAGCCTTTTTTTTTAGAGTGTATAGGCCTACGGTATCAAAACGTTTCAACAATTGTAAAATTTTCAACAATAATATTGAGGGAGGTATATACCAGAGTTTGGCTGCAGCCCTAATGATCTAAAGTGTAAATAAAGACTAGATTATGATTTAAGGGCGTAAAATCAAAATTTGTATAAAAACCTGTCCTTGTTACCAAGACTAGGTTTGAGGGGGTTTTGATTGGGTTGTATTCATGCAGGGGGCGTGAAACGCAGAGGCAGAAGGTAATATCTCTCATTTATTCAATAATGAGAAGTTCCCTTTAAATTTCTTCTCAAATGGTTTATGATATTTTATTCTGCCTTTCTTTTAATGTAGATGACATGCATAAATAAGGCATCGTTGATGGGTACCTTGAAAAAATATACGTTTTACCCTTCTGTGCCACATATCATGTATTAAATGAACTAATGATTACGAATGCTTGCAAAGCCTTTTAATTTCACCAAAGAAATGATAATATCTGTCCCAAAAAATCCATTAAGACTTTCTTTGAAACTTTTTGAAAATCTCAAAGTATGGCAGCATTAAGAATACAGGGTAATGATCACTTATCAAAAAGTCGAAATGGTTCTGTTCGTGACGTATCCCCTTTTCACACTAATCCATTTCCCTCTTCGTACAAGGGGGAAACGGAAATGGCGTCATAGGCGTGACTCACGGACTAGGGAGGGGGAGGTCAAAGGTTGTGGATTCATCAGTAGAGAGGTATACCGGGGAAATTTTTGTCCCATTGGAAGGAAATAGAGGAACGTTCAAAGCAAATTGAGTTAGATAGGCATGGGGCCTGTGTACGTACGATTGCAAGGAATATGTACTTGAGTAAAAGGCTGTAAAACATGGCAGTTTGGTTTACCCGAGTGCATGGGGATAAAATTTATGCAAAATTTTAGGCATTAGAAAAAAATCTTATCAACCAAGGAGCAGATTAAAATAGCAAATTCATCACGCGTAGCAGGCTCCTCGCCCCCCCCCCCGCCCCTCCAAAGAAGAAGAAGGGGGAAAAAAAGAATAGCACTTAAAACAAAAGGTGAAATGAAAGTTGGTAGGAGTATAGGGGCAAAGATAGAATGAGTAGTCAAAAGAAGCTCCTCCCCCCCCCCCTTGACAAATCTGAAATCAGTCAATCTACATACCATGCCTATGGCAAGATATGGCAAACATGCTCACAGAGAGAGAGGGGGCATCCTTTCAAGAGAGAATTTTAGTATTAGAAAAAAAAATACCAACTCACAGGGGCGGCGTTACATGGGGGCAGTGGGGACCGTCCCCTATGATTTTTCAAGTGACCAAAAGATAAAAATAGAGAAGAAAAAGAAGAAAAAAAGAGGTGAAAGAATAAAGAACAGTATGGGAAAAAAGAGGGCTGGGTCATGTAACTAAATGTATATAATACCCCTATTTTTTTTTTCATTTAAAACGTAAATAAACTCACCTATGAGTCATTCCCCCCCCCCCCCCCCATCAAAATACCCTGGTGCCGCCCCTGCCAACTAAAAATATATTTCCAATATGCAGGTCAATAAGAAATTCATAAATCTGAAATGTCACAAGTGAAATGGGGTTTTGATATGTAACACATAACTGCCTATGTTTTTGCGTATGCTGTTGCCAAACATGTATCTGTGAATGTGAGCTGACGAAAAACGGGAACAATTCAAAAAAGGGTGCAAAGAACCACAGAAGGACGTGTTGCAAGCGTGGCACCCTTTTCGGTTCTACGTCAATGCAAAATTGCGGTCAAGTGGATCGTGCGGTGGGTAACGGTGTCTAATCCCCCTTCCCTTCCTCCCTTTATCCCCCCCCCCCCCCCCCCGCTCCCTCGCTCCCTCTCTCCTTCTTCGCTCGATTGCTGGTTTTTGTTCGTTAAGTTAATATACGTCATGTACGTTAAATACAACTTTAATGAACAGAGTCATGCTTAATTTAGAATATCAAAAGTATTTTATTCCAGAATCGTTACATACAAACGCATTTCTTGATTTAGCTAACACTTTCGTTAATTGACAGGGCTATAACGTGACAAAAGAACCTAGATAGGCCTTTATAGTCTTTACACGTAATCAATAATTTCATATCATTAATATTTATATAGAAAATAATTGATGAAAATATGAGAAAATGTACTTGAATCAGAGAAACTTTTATTACCAAAATTTGATATTACAGCACCCACTGAAATACATGTACAGATGTTTGGTAACAGGACACCACTAGTAGTTTGTATAATATGTAAAGTTTACTTTTCACATTGGGATTTCGTTCATCACATTTAAGATCATATAATTAGAAGCTATACAGCAGCATTTTATAGTCAATGAAACTTACGTTTACATCTGTATTCATGACCACTCTCAGAACAGTTGGTTAAATATCATTTGGTTGGTACGTTAAATTATATACCTAACACCGTTGGTTAACATATTTTGTATATAAAACATTTGGGGATTTTTTTTTAAAAACTAACTCTTGACAGAGTTTGGCAGGTTCATATTTCAACCAACCTGCTTGCTTGCTAGGTGCCTTGTCTGTTCCAGACATTGGCGATCAAGGCTTTTTATCTACTTCTATCTCTGTGGTTATTTGTAATGTGCTGTTATTACTGTTGCCAGTCAGCCTAATGAACTGGTCCATGTACTTAATGCGTTGCCTCCCTCTGCTTCTCTTTCCCACAAGTTTTCCTGTCAGTATCCTGTTTTCTGTGCCTTCTCTTCTCATGATATGCCCAACAAACTGCAGTTGTCAACCAATCTAATGATTTTTAACCAATTGTTCTGAGAGTGATTCTGGAATAAGTAACAAGTCTTTGCTGATTTAGCTGTTGATTTTTACTTCCAAATATGTTTGCAAAAGCCGATGAATTATACTCTAGCACGTCTGAAAGAAAAAAAGTCATTGTAGTGTTCTGACTACCTAGTCATCCATGAATTTTTTAAAATATTTTTTTATTTCTCTCAAATCAAATACAAATTACACAAGTCATTCGTAACAAAATTTTACATATTCTTCATAACAAACATGCAGGATTATGCATTGATATTTTGGCTTAAACATAAATTGCAATAATAAAAAAGAAAAAAAAGGTGCATTTTCATAAACCATTTAGAAGCACTTTTATATACATGATCAAAGAATAGTACCTGAGAGAAATTTTTGGTCTGTTTTCCCATCCCTCCCCCAAAATGAATAATGTCGTTATCGATTTCAAGACACGCCAGCGAGTCTATTCAGCACGGAAAAAACGAGGCAGTTTAAGCTGTACAAAACTTCTGAAGCGAAATTATTTGAAATAGCTATAACTATCAACAAATGCTAAAGATAAATGAACAAATAGACTCGAGTACAGTAAAAGGAGAAAGAGTCACACAGAACCCACACATCAATGTTTCGAGATTACTTATCCTTCCACCATGTCCACGTTGATAAAATCAAATTCTATAGTTTAAATTTGTTTACCTGGCCAAGCCTAAAGGCCCTGTCTCATACTACCGATTCTGTCTGAGAAACGAACGCCTACGTTTATTGGACTTTCAAAATTCGTTCTTCAGCTGGTTTACAGACGTATGTAGACGTTGGCAGACGGCGCTAGTTCATGGCCACAATTTTTTGAATTAGCCTCCGTCTGACACCGTCTAGCATAAATATTTAGACGTAGGCAGACGGAATCGTTAAACGGCAGTATGGGAAAGGGCCTTTAGCAGCATAATTGCTGTTCTTCCTGAAGGCCCTACAATTACCATTACCCCAGCAATTACTAGGTACCCATTTACACCTGGGTGGAGAATGGCAAATGTGTATCAATATCTTGCCAGAAGACGTTAGTGACGGACTGGGATTCGAACCCTCTACCCTTATAGATTGAGAGTCAAGTACATGAACCTACATACCCCCTTTTCCTCCATACGACACCACGGCACCATTTTCAATACTAGTTGTGAGTACCTCGATATTTATAATCGCCCACTGTGAAGTAATGTGAGCCAGCTCAGTAACAGTTGTTACTCTAATAATGCCATATTTCTATCTATTCTATTTTTTAGTCCACACAACTCTCCATTCAAGCAAAATAGTAACACAGGGTAAAAACAGGAGCAGACTGGCTAACACTGTGTTTGGAGTATATCCAGCCGCCATGGCCGCATAGCAGTGTGGTTAGACCGTGTCATCTGTGGATAAAATATGAAATATATACATTGTGATGAAGACTGTGTAAAAGAGAGAGAATGGAAGAGAGAGAGAGAGAGAGAGAGGGGGGGGGGAAGAGAAGGGGAGGGGAGAAAGGGGAAGGGAGAAGGAGGAAGATAACGATAGAGTACTGCACCAGCCACACGTGTACAAAATTGAACAGGGATAGAGGTAGGGCTAGGAGTGTTCTACATTTTCCGAGTTTTGTTTGTTTTTGTTTTTTGTTTTTATTGTTTTTGTTGTTATAGGGATAAGTTTAAGGTTGCAATATGGTTTTCAGGTTAGATTTACGGTTAGGATTTAGTTAAAGTATTTGATCAAGTGTAGAAGTTATAGGAAACTCAGTTAAAATAATAATGTAGGATAATGACGGCGGAGCACCTTGTCCGAAGTCCAAACATGGGTGTGTCTATAAAACTGCTAATGTATTATGTATATCAATCTTACCATCGTACAACCAGCGGACTTGTTTCGGGCTCCTACCGCGTGATCTTCTGACATAACCGTCATTATCAGGTGGTCTTATCTATACATACACGTTTCAAATCACACAAGTAAAGTTAAAAATACATAAAATAACACTGTGCTGGTTAAAGTGATGAATACTGTGACATTTTCAGAAATAGGAAGGAACTTTTCCTAAAAATGCTAACTTCCTTTTCTAGGAAGGCTTAACGTGTTCCTTACTTTCATTTCATGTTTAAACCTTTCAACCAAAATTATATATAATTCTCCTTTTTTCAGAATCATTTCAAACACTTTTCTGGGGAGATATTGTGGGGTCTCATCTCCCCTCCCCCCCCCCCCCCCTCACAAAAAGAAAATCTTTACAAGTTCTCATGAAGTATCATGTCCCATCCCATGCACTGTCCGAAACGACTCGAGCAGAGACATCTTTGAGCTATAGAAGCTGAATGAATTCTCCATTAGAATTAAACACAATGACTAGAAAAATGAATAGAACAGCTTTTTAAAGAAATGCCATGTAGCTGAACTGAATAAGACTGGTAAGCATTACCTTCTGTTTACAACTGCTGAGCATACTGAGTATACTAAGACATACAGATGAACCGAGAGAGCAGGTGACCAGCCTGTAGTAAGAATGGAAAGACATATGTGCCCATTGCCATAGATATGAGGATGAACTGGGATGTGATTACCAGTGAATATTACCTGGAGAAAAGAAAAAAAAAAGAAAAGAAAAGTATGTTTATCGAATCACATAGCTACTTCTACTACTACTACTACTGCTACTACTGCTACTACTACTACTGCTACTACTGCTACTACTGCTACTACTACTACTACTACTACT
>CM057164.1:26515620-26518120 GCA_029962745.1 Echinometra lucunter
CTGTATGAACCGACCAACTGTTGGTTAAAAACCAGTTTGTACGTAAAACAATATGAGGACTTCTTTTAAACCAACAGTTGGTCGGTTCATACAGCAATCAATCCAGCGATATTAACCAGCCTTTTTTTTAGAGTGTATAGGTCTACGGATCAAAACGTATCAACAACTGTAAATTTTCAACAATAATTTTGAGGGAGGTATATACCAGAGTTTGGCTGCAGCCCTAATGATCCAAGTGTAAATAAAGGCTAGATTATGATTTTAAGGGCGTAAAATAAAATTTGTATAAAAACCTGTCCTAGTTACCAAGACTAGGTTTGAGGGGGGTTTTGATTGGGTTGTATTCATGCAGGGGGCGTGAAAACACAGAGGCAGAAGGTAATATCTCTCATTTATTCAATAATAAGAAGTTCCCTTTAAATCTCTTCTCACATGGTTTATGATATTTTATTCTGCCGTTCTTCTAATGTAGATGACATGCATAAATAAGGCATCGTTGATGGGTACCTTAAAAAAATATACGTTTTACCTTCTGTGCCACATATTATGTATTAAATGAACTAATCTTTACGAATGCTTGCAAAGCCTTTTAATTTCACCAAGAAATGATAATATCTGTCCAAAAAATCCATTAAGATTTTCTTTGGAAACTTTTTGCAATCTCAAAGTATGGCAGCATTACGAATACAGGGTAATGATCACTTATCAAAAAGTCGAAATGGTTCTGTTCGTGACGTATCCCCTTTTCACACTAATCGATTTCCCTCTTCGTACAAGGGGGAAACGGAAATGGCGTCATAGGCGTGACTCACGGACTAGGGAGGGGGAGGTCAAAGGTTGTGGATCATCAGTAGGAGGTATACGGGGGAAAGTTTGTCCCATTGGAAGGAAATAGAGGAAAGTTCAAAGCAAATTGAGTTAGATAGGCATGGGGCCTGTGTACGTACGAATGCAAGGAATATGTACTTGAGTACTAGGCTGTAAAACATGACAGTTTTGGTTTACCCGAGTGCATGGGGATAAAATTTATGCGAAATTTTAGGCATTAGAAAAACAAATCTTATCAACCAAGGAGCAGATTAAATAGCAAATTCATCACGCGTAGCAGGCTCCTCGCCCCCCCCCCCGCCCCCTCCAAAGAAGAAGAAGGGGAGAAAAAAAGAATAGCACTTAAAACAAAAGGTGGTGAAATGAAAGTTGGTAGGAGAGTATAGGGGCAAAGATAGAATGAGTAGTCAAAAGAAGCTCCTCCCCCCCCCCCCTTGGACAAATCTGAAATCAGTCAATCTACATACCATGCCTATGGCAAGCTATGGCAACATGCTCACAGAGAGAGGGGGCATCCTTTCAAGAGAGAATTTTAGTATTAGAAAAAAAAATACCAACTCACAGGGGTGGCGTTACATGGGGGCCGTGGGGACCGTCCCCTATGATTTTTCAAGTGACCAAAAGATAAAAATAGAGAAGAAAAAGAAGAAAAAAAGAGGTGAAAGAATAAAGAACAGTATGGGAAAAGAGAGGGCTGGGTCATGTAACTAAATGTATTAATACCCTATTTTCTTTCATTTAAAACGTAAATAAACTCACCTATGAGTCTTCCCCCCCCCCCCCCCATCAAAATACCCTGGTGCCGCCCCTGCCAACTAAAATCTATATTTCCAATATGCAGGTCAATAAGAAATTCATAAATCTGAAATGTCACAAGTGAAATGGGTTTTGATATGTAACACATAACTGCCTATGTTTTTGCGTATGATGTGCCAAACATGTATCTGCGATGTGAGCTGACGAAAAACGGGAACAATTCAAAAAAGGGTGCAAAGAACAAACAGAAGGACGTGTTGCAAGCGTGGCACCCTTTTCGGTTCTACGTCAATGCAAAATTGCGGTCAAGTGGATCTTGCGGTGGGTAAACGGTTTCTAATCCCCATTTCCCTTCCTCCTCCCTTTATTCCCCCCCCCCCCGCTCTCTCGCTCCCTCTCTCCTTCCTTCGCTCTATAGCTGTTTTTTGTTCGTTAAGTTAATATACGTCATGTACGTTAAATACAACTGTAATGAACAGAGTCATGCTTAATCTAGAATATCAAAAGTATTTTATTCCAGAATCGTTTGCATTACAAACGCATTTCTTGATTTAGCTAACACTTTCGTTAATTGACAGGGCTATAACGTGACAAAATAACCTAGATAGGCCTATATAGTCTTTACACATAATCAATAATTTCATATCATTAATATTTATATAGAAAATAATTGATGAAAATATGAGAAAATGTACTTGAATCAGAGAAACTTTTATTACCAAAATTGATATTACAGCACCCACTGAAATACATGTACAGATGTTTGGGTAACAGGACACCACTAGTAGTTTGTATAATATGTAAAGTTTACTTTTCACATTGGGATTTCGTTCATCACATTTAAGATCATATAATTAGAAGCTCTACAGCAGCACTTTATAGTCAACGAAACTTACGTTTACATCTATATTCATGA
>CM057164.1:26525620-26553578 GCA_029962745.1 Echinometra lucunter
TTTTTTTTTTTGTTTGACAATACTGAATTTCGAAGAGAGATGTTTTGATATTCGAGGGTTTTTCGTGTACTGAAATAAATTGTAATTCCATTTTGACTGGTACAAGCTGAGTTTTATCTGGAATTTCATTTGAGTCCACCCATGTGACACTTGCAAAGAAGAAAAGGGTGATCACACGGAGGGATATATCATCCCTTCCCTCCCCTTTTACCCTACTGATGGATGATAAAAAATGGAAGAGGAAAAACCTTAAAAGAGAATTTTCAATGGAACCTGTGGTCTTCTAAACTAACCTCTGGTGAGTCAAATGGATATCTGTCACAGAACTTAAACTGCAATTGGAACTTCTCTCCTGCATATAGGGTGTCGGGGGCGCCATCTATGTCCATTATCCATCTGAAGAAAGGAATAGAAAGAGCAATATTAAATTGGGTCTTCTTCCTTTAGTCATCTTGCACATTTTACCACCCACCCCCTCTCTCAAAACAACAAAAACAAGAGGGAATTCGACAATAAAATTACAAGATGAGAATCGTAAACAACGAAACCATAAGAATGTAAACACTCCCTCCCACAGAAGACAATATATGAAAGTAATGGATTAATAATCTTTTTTTTTAAAGATAATAAAGAAGAAAAGTTATTAAACTCCTCAGGTGGCGGTGGAGGGGAGGCACTTCCGGCGCGCGTCGACCTGAAACCAAAGTGTCATTTTGTTTCGTACATTGTGCCCCCCCCCCTACCCTTTAGACCAGATAGCCTGTCTTGGTTTGTTTGTTTAGTTTTGTTTCTTTTAGTGTGCTTGTTTTGTTTTTGTTTTTTGTTTCTTCTTGTCGGAGCATTTGGAAGGACAAGGAGATACCTGAAAATGTGTGATGACACCCTTTTTTTTCTTCTTATTTGTTTTTTTTTTTTACTTGTCAGAAATTTTCTTAGATTTGTGCCCCCTCTTTTGCAAACTCCTGGAAGCGCCCTTGCTTGTACTACTTACTTGTCCAGGTGATCTGAGGCATCATGAATGGTAATACCAGGTATAGGATGTCTTTGTAATTGAAGAAGCTCGTTCATTAATCTCCTCTGTTAAAAAAAAGGGTTACAGTTCGTTATTCCGAAGGTTCATTATTTCGAAGGTTCATTTATTTCGAAGGTTCGTTAGTCCGAAAATGAAAAAGGGTTCGTTATTCCGAAGGTTCGTTAATCCGAAAACGAAGTAAGGTTCGTTAGTCCGAAAATGAAATAAGGTTCGTTAGTCCGTTAGTTATTTCGGACTAAACGAACCATATTTTATTTTCCGACTAACGAACCTTCGGAATAAGGGAAATTGTGAATTCGATCAATGTATTTAATCGTGGCCAAACAATCAAAGGAGAGAGGGGAAAAGTGAGGAGAGATACAGAGAGAAGGAAAGAGGGAGAAAGAAAGGGAAGAGGATAATTTATACATTCATATATTTAAGTAAGTACATAAATGAATGAATAAATGAATACATAAATAAATAAATAATTATATATAATTCTCTGAATTCTGTTAATCGCAAGATTATGAATCAAACTCGGATTTCACATACCACCACAATCATTAAGGTTTTTTTTAGATGCACAAACACAAAATTCACTTCTTTTATTTAGAATCATAGGCCTATAGGGCGTTCACCACAGGCCCATGTTAAATGACAAGAGCGAAGATACCATCATACCTCACGGTACCCGGAACACGTTGAGACTATATCGACGCAGAATGGAAATACCCACATGAGAGTCTTCTCAGGAAATAGACGTTTGAAACAGCTCAATTATTATGTTTAAAAGACTGCTTTATATGAATCAAAGCCACGGCAAAGAATGTATAGATGCAAAGAAGGTTGTAGCTTTATTATTCAATGTTTATATCAAATGTTTGTTTGTTTGTTTGAAATTTATTTCTGCGTTCAACATGTTCGACACAATACCACATAATCAATTATTACACAGATTTTATACATATACATTTTAGACACACGAATCATTTACAATCTCTTTCTGAATATAAAAAAAGTAGATGAAAAATATTATTTAACTGAATTTCAGAACGCAGGAGACCGTCGTCATGAGCGACCTGCTTGATGTTGACGACGGCCTCGGTTGCTTAAATAACTTCTAAACCATAAGAGCGCTGAGCCCCGAACACCACAGGAATACAATTTGGAAAATAATATATCATGATTAAGAGTGTCGAACGCTTTACTATGATCTAAAAAAATACCAATAATGTGTTCTTTTTTGGCCATGGCTTCCGTAATTTTATCATAATTATATCTGGACCAGAGCTAGATCCGTGGAATGATTTTTTCTAAAACCATACTGATTTGGATTTAGTATGTTTCCGGACGTGTGTACAATAATGCTTCTAAATGTACAAGTTTCCTATAGTCGACCCGTCCCGTTGGTCGACCCGGGGGGGAGGGGGCTTATATGCCGGGTAGACTCATGTATTTCCATTGCTGCACATATATACACACGCACAGGAAAGTCTTTCCTCAAAGAAATACTTATATTTTAAGTCACTACACGTCATAATCATAGAACGACATTATATAAATATATTATGAAGAAAAAATAAGGAAAATATAAATCTTGCTACATTACCTTACTTGCCATGGTACAGAAACTGGGACTGAGACGTCTCCTCGGGTTGGCCTAATATGCTTATGGTTTGGCATTATCAGGGACACAACAGAGGTCTTTTATAATCACTGTGCAATGAAACGAATGAGTGTTTTCTGTCTATGTCTCAATCAGGGAATTCCCCTTAAAAATTGTTGCGTCAAGCCTCAAAATCACACTGTTTATTTGCATAATGGTCAAAGATCAGTTAACATACGATTTCTGCTTTCGTTTTCAAGTAGGCAAGTTTGTGTTGCAATATCAAGCACGACAATCAACATGATCAAAAGCGTTGCAAGAACTCAGAAATTTTATCTTTTTTCCCCTCTTTCACTTTATCTCTCATTTTTTTTTTCCCTTTTCTTCTCTTCTTCAGCTCTCCTCTCTCTCTTTCTTTCTCTATTCCATTCCCCTTCACTTCCTCAATCTCTCTCTCTCTCTCTCTTTATATTCAATTCTCCATTTCTTTCTCTGTTAGAATTTGATGTTGACTCCCTTAAGTCTATCTCTCTCCTATATTCTTCCCTTTCTTCACTTCTTGTCTTTAGCTCTATCTCTCTCTCTCTCTCTCTCTCTCTATTCCCTTCCCCTTCACTTTTTCAATCCCTCCCTCTCTCTCTTTATATTCAATTCTCAATTTATTTCTCTATTAAAATTTGATGTTGACTCCGGCCCTTAGTCTTATCACTCTCTCTCTCTCTCTCCTATATTCTTCCCCTTCTTCGCTTCTCGTCTTTAGCTCTCTCTCTCTCTCTCTCTCTTATCTTCAACTCTCCATTTCTTTCTGTATTAAAATTTGATGTTGACTCCCTTAAGTCTATCTCTCTCTCTTATATTCTTCCCTTTCTTCGCTTCTTGTCTTTAGCTCTCTCTCTCTCTCTCCCTCTTTCTCTCTATTCCCTTCCCCTTCACTTCCTCAATCTCTCTCTCTCTCTCTCTTTCTCTTTCTCTCTCTCTCTTACTCCTACCTCTCTTTAACTCTCCATTTCTTTCTCTATTAAATTTCGACTTCCTTAATCTCTCTCTCTCTCTCTCTCTCTCTCTCTCTCTTTATCTCTCTCTCTCTCTCTCTCTCTCTCTCTCTCTGCCTTTCCTAGGGACGGGGAGGGGAGGGTATATGCAGATTGGAGCATTACGTGTGTTTAATGCACTACACTTCATCATCCACAGATTTTCACATCAACCATTTAAAACTCATGCAAGATATCTCTATACAGACTCTGAAAACAAATTATGGAAAGTTGGAAGTAAAGAAATAGCCTCCAAGCTGTGAAACTGAGAAATACACTTAACAAGTTTTGAAGTATGCTTTTCAATATCTTTATCCATGAAAACCATGGTATCATATCATATATTACAGACATTTTCGTTTACACACACAATGTGATCAATATTTCATTTCTTTGCATTTAAATGTACAACATTGTCATTATCTAATAAATTAACTAAAGTATATATAATTGCCCAGGTAACGTGATTATCGCATAAAATCGTGTTTGATTTAACAAATATTTCCCTTGAAATATATCAAATAATGAAAGCATTATTAAGATGGCATATGAACATCAACAATGGAGGGGAGATGTTTGATTTGTACACTCATAGCTATCAGAGAGAGGAAAAAAAATACCTGCTCATGATCTAAACATGAAATAAAGATTATCTTTAAAAAGTAAACACAGAAAACACCTGCAATGAATGAGTAACTTCACACAAAAATAACATTTTTATATTACATACATAGCTTACACATAATGTCCAAGAATAAATGAGTTGCATATCTAAAAAATAGTAATCAAACTACAGCAGTAAAAAGCAGAGTACTCTATCACCCATTCCTGATTTTACAGATGATTCATCTGTGGTTTCCATACAGCCACACTAAACTGTGTAAGGTTTACAGGTTAACATAATCTGCATAAAACAACATGTATCTTGATAAAGTTCTATTCTGCATTTGTCCAACAATATACTAAATAAATGTGCAACAGAAAATATCATGATGTACACCCTACAATGTACTTCTTCTTCTCATTACATTATCTGCCTATACAGTAGAAACTCAGTATAAAGAAGTCCTTGGGACCATCAAATATACCTTTTATAGCAAGAATCTCATTATATCAGGGTTTAAAAAAACAATAGAATATAAAGACTTGGGACCAGAATATTACCTTGTTATATCAGGAATATTGTTATATCAAGAATATTGTTATATCAGGAATATTGTTATATCAGGAATATTGTTATATCAGATCTCTTTATACTGAGTTTCCACTGTAGTATATTCTCCATTTTCAAAAATGCACACTTGTGATAAAGCCTGTCAAAAAAACAATGCATAATGCTCACAATATTCTTATGGTGTACAATGATTATTTCAATGTGAAGAAATGAGTTTTGATAAAAGTTACTTGATGCAACTGGTGTATGCATGCACAAATAAAGCTAATGCAATCAAGTAACCAATTGTCTCTATAGACCAATCCAGCTTATCTCCAGGTACGTGATGATTAGCCATTACTGCGATGTCATGCAATTAATGGGGTTACATACATAGAGTTAAAGTGTGTATGTAACTTTATGGTTACGTAAAACAAAGCAGTGCAGCTAAATGTAGCAAAAATTACATACGTACTATATGGAGGACATCGCAGCAGTGGCCCTGCCCACAAATCGATTTTCGGATCGGTCTTTAGGGAACCAGGCCCTTGTATTAAGCCTATGGGAATGAGGGATCTCAGTAGTCAAGGGGTTAAAGCTTCCTTCCGGTATGCCTTGGGATATTGCAAAGATAAAATAAGCATCCCCCCCTCCCCCCGAATAACGCACATAGATAACCACTTCTTCCAATACTAGTTACATGTACCTAGTCATCTTACATTGTAAATGAAGATTTGTTTCCAACCTTGCTAAGGAGTGCAGGTGAAGTGTACAGCCTAGCATTCACTGAATTAATTTGGTCCAACTTGAATAACACAGACAACACACTAGCCGATCCTGGGGGTTTTCGACATAGCTGTGCACAGAGTTGTTACGCATGACTTTAAGAATGGCTTACCAAGGTGAAGTGTACAGCCTAGCATTCACTGAACTACATGCATGAACAACCAAATGGAATGCCCAAAGTCTTTCATCTTAAAGGAGAATGCAACTCAGGCATCAGTGTGCTCTTAGTGAATAAAGATGACCAAGAAGAGTAAACAGTGAAAGTTTAAGCGAAATCGGACAATTGGTTCATGAGTTATGAATTTTGAAAGTTTCAGTAAATCCCTATTATGGGGATCCTTGAGTTGGCAACTTTGCCAGCATTTGTGATATCACCGTGGACAACTCTCAATTCATTTTGAACATAATTTAAAAAAAAATTGATTAACATGAAATTTCGAGTTAGCAATCAACATAATTCTTCCCAAAATGCTTACAGATTTGATATAGTCATGTCATACTGAAACAATAGATCAAAAGAATTTGTAGTTCTCTTGAAAATAAAGAAAATGTTAAATTTTGTGTACAAAATGAATGGAGAGTTGTCCGCAATGACATCACAGATGCTTGCAAAGTTCAAGGATCCCCATAATAAGGGTTTACTTAAACTTTAAAAGCTCATAACTCTTGAACAGATTGTCTGATTTTCCTCAAACTTTCACTGTTTACTTTTCTTGTTCTTCTTCATTCACTGGAAGCACACTGATGTCTGGGTTGCATTCTCCTTTAACAAAGCGTGACTTATTTTTCATAATCTTAAATTGTTGGCAAAAACTATACTTCACAATAAAAATGCTTTGTTATCAATAATATTGTTAATCTACATAGATTTTTCAATTTTCAATTTCATTCAATTTTTAATGCTTGAGAATCCCATTTGGCTTTCCATATTCAAGTCATTTGTAAAGTTATTCTTAGTAAGGCAGGAAAAATAAGGACATATGGAAGCACACAATGTGCAACTTACAGGTAATCTGTAATTCAGCACTTAAAAAATTCTTGATAGATAGTTTATCCCCAGTGTATGTATAGATCAATGCCACATAACAATGATGAAACCATTGTATCTTAAACTTTCCCTTTCTATTTCATTTCCAATGCTAAGGGTACGTAGAGCTAAATATAGTCAGAGATACATGAACATTCTTGATCAAATGAAACCTCCCTTAATTCATGACCTTACAGTGTTCACCTCTTTTAACACCTGACGTCATCAACTCATTTTAAACCTCCGATACACAGATGTATGATATCTCTTTGTGTAGAGAATCTAAGCTGGTAAATGAAAAGTTTGAATGATTATGATAAAAAGAAAATCATGGGGTTTCTTTTCGTTTTGTTTGCTTTTTTTTTTTTGGGGGGGGGGGGTGGGCTGACAACTCTTGTAATGTCATTTGCAAGAAGCTATTATTTGTTATGTCTGCTTGCTGAATGACCTTGCAACCCTCTCCACTGTTGTCAGTAAAGTAAAAAGCATTAATACTTCAAGGCAGACATGTCTGTAGAGACATGTTTCTAATTGGATATCTCAGGCACAGGAAAGAAAACATGACTATCCACAGGAGTGAAAAAAACTCATTTACGTTTTAGGGAAAAAGAACATTGTCGAAATGTCTCTAGCTCCATGATATTCATTGTCATATCAAAACATCTTCATGTATGAACACAAATACAAATGAAGATTTACCACAAGGGAGAAAAAAACACACAGAAAAACTGGAAACACTTGTGAAATAATGCTCTTTCCATAATCAGTAATATTACCTGGTTTTCAGTAAGCTTTTGCTTGCTGGTCTGCAAGCTTCTTCAGATCCTCGTTATAGCTGGCGCTGTTGCTGTAGCAGACCAATGATGTGATAGAATGGGATCCCATACACAGTTACAATACATCCTTGAAGAGGCCAATAATATCTCCACACTGCATAAGATGCCATTTTCACATATCATTGAGCTGCAACAGCAACAGCGCCAGCTATGATGAGAGTCTGAAGGTGTTGTGGTCTAGTGGATAAGTCTCCGGATTTTGAACCACAAGGTACAGGGTTCGAATCCCTGCTGCAGCACTCATGTCCTTTAGCAAGACATTAATCTACATTTGCCACACTTGACCCAGGTGTAGTATGTGGGTACCTGGTAGGATTAATTCCATGAATTGCACTGAGCACTACAGCTGCTAAACTAAAGCCAGGGTAACAATATGCATGCAGGGCCCTTTGGGAGAACAGTACATAGTACTGAAGAGACTACCCTGGGTAAACAAAACATATTATTATCATTATTATCATTACAGTTTTAAAAAGCTTGTAGCCCAGCAAGTGAAAGCTCACCAAGAACCAAGTAATATTACCGACACAAGTAATTTCACCAATCAGATGAATCTCTTCGGTGATTTAATGGAAAAGCACTGACTGCAAGAGAAGAGTACCAATATAATTTCATTGTTTCCTGAACAATATTCTTGACTACACATTCTGGTTAGTAAAATCTTCAAAACATTTCTAAGGAAAATAATTCTCCTCAGTTATCTACTGACAACCATCAAAAATACACTACAGATATGTACAAATATTCTCATATAAATATATACATATACTGTATTTACGACTAAATTGCAACAACTTAAAATGCATGACTATGCAAAGCTTCCATATTCATTTATATGCCTGTGCCCTGCTGGCACTGCATCATGTAATTTGAAACTTGAATGTGGCTTCATTAAAAAGAAAAATAAATGATTGGCTTCTTGTTCTTAGTGTGGGGTAAAATAATGAGAATAGTGCCAATTACATGTATATGCCTAATGAAACAATCCAACATTAGTACGATGACCTTATAATTCATATAATAAGGTAATAAGACGAAATTAAATAAGGTATTGGGGTTACCTTCAGTAAACTTATAAAGTACTTGCATCCATGTTATTAATATTTTGAAGTATGGTAATACTAATAATGACTTGTGCTCTAAAACCAAAATGTATGCAGTAGTGGAAAATCTGTAACAAACTTTATTTTGAATATTTATCCCATAAACAAGAGATTACAAAAGTCAGCAGAAGTCAATAAAAGTGACCAAAAGGCTTGTTCACATATGACATGGCAAACCCCATGTTTTTTTAGTGTTCAGATATGGCAAATCACACCGCTTATGTTAATGAACGCACCCTTACACGGCAACGCTCAAATAAAAGAGATTTTTGTCAGAAGTTGTGCAGACAAACTCATGTAATTATATTTTATGCTAACTTTTTGCCACCAGGAGGAAAAAAAATTATGCCTCTTGCCTCAGCATATTTTTTTTTTTTTTTTGGGGGGGGGGGCACCTCATACCCCACAGGGTTAGTCGCATCATATCTGAGCACGCCTTTAGTATTATTCATATCTCAACATTCTACTCGTACTTAATACATTTCGTCAGAACAAAAGGTTTTCTCCAGAATACCCACATTAGTAAACGTCAACCTGATATTAGTCAGTGACTTTGACGTTTGACCTTGCTTGTCAGATGTAAAGCCAGCAGCTGCAGAGATCAGGGTGGGGAGGGGGGCGGTGCAATGGACTGTGTCCTCACGGGAGCAAGATGGAAATCTCTATTGGTGAAAGATGGAAGCTTGTGTGATGTCATACAGAGTCATCTAAGAGAAGAGGGAGGAGAAGAGGAGGAAAAGAGGAATAAAACAGTAAAAAATATTACAGCTCTGAAAAATAAGCTGCATGTTCAATTTGACATCATGACTTTTTGTTATACTGTAAAATATTGCAAGGTTTACTCCTCTGCAGTCAAACAACATTTGTAAACAAGAATAAAGTGGTTACGGATACATGAAGTTCAATCAGAATTTTTTTTATTTTATAATAAGGTGACTAGAGGTATATGACTAATGACTGTACATGGTATGTAAGATACACGAGGGTTTGAGTTTGGGGAAAACTGATCAATAGAGGGCAGCACATAAGTTTGAATGATATCACATATTCAATGCATCTATACCTATTAACTCATGAAAGAGGAAGGTGGAAGTGTAATCAACATTCACTTCCCTGTTCAGAGTAACTAATGGGGAATATTTGGCCAAAATTCCTTAACTTTTGTAACTGATAATTAGTTAAAGGAACATACCATGATACCACCATTTAGTCTTCTTTGGACTCTTATTGCATGTTTTCACATAGAAGCTGTTATCGGGTGGTCTTTTCTGTAATGGGAGAAAAAAAAAGAGAAAGAAACGCTACTAGGAGGCACGATAGCTCAGTTGGTTGAGCAATGGTCTCATAATCCAGTGACCTAGGTTTGAAACCAAGTCAATGTGCTAGTGCTCTTTGGTAAAGCATTAATCCTCATTACCACGTCCATCAGAGAGGACTTAAAGCCATCAGTCTTCTGGTTGCTTGCTTGCAAGCATTCCTGCTTTCTTAGCAGTCAGGTAAAACAAACCAATAACCAACAAATAAATACATAAGTAGCCTTGTAGGCCTTTCCACAGATGTGAATGTTATCTTTACAAAATAATGATTTCCAGCCAAATTTAAAACTGCAATGACATAAAGCACTTCATCAGATGGCGATATTGGCTGCACAGAACTTTTAACTAATACTGGTGTAGGTTTTTAATAACCATTACGAATGATCTCTTCACAGAGTGTGTTTGCCTTAAACTTCAAAACGCTTCATGTGTACTACTGCCAGAAGATTTTAGAACCAGCATATTTCAAGTCAGCGAGCTTAGATATTGGAAAATCTTTGAGTATGACTTTTTTTTTCAGTGATCCAAACTTCCTGTTAAAATAACTGACAAAGACTGGTGTACATACCTTTTCTGTGCAACTGCTAAGCATACTAATTATACTTAGACATACTGACTGTACCGAGAGAGCGGGGGACCAGTCTTCTGTAAGTATTGAGAGACATATGTGACCATTGCTGTAGACATGTGGATGTACTGGGATGTTACCGCCTATGAAAACCACCTGAAAAAAGAAGGACAGAAAAATATCAGCTTTGCATGAAAATTCTCTATTTTGTATTTAAAGGAGAAGTCCCGAAACATGTACACAAATCAAAGATTTTCATGAGTTATCGAACATGAGTATGTAGTAGAGGTGTTGTGGTGTAGTGGACGTGTCTCCGAACTGTGAACCATACGGGACAGGGTTCAACTCCCTGCTGCAGCACTAATGTCCTTTGGCAAGACATTAATCTGCATTTGCCACACTGGACCCATGTGTAGTAAATGGGTAACTGGTAGGATTTATCCCTTGAATGCAGTGAGTGCCACAGCTGCTATGCTAAAGCCAGGGTAATAACATGATTGCAGGGCCCTCAAGGAGAACAAAACACAGTACTGAAGAGGCTACCATGGATAAACGAGACAAATCACTAATATCTATTTTCCTAATCCTTTTTATTTCAAATGAAAGAGACAAAGAAGCCTTCAAGTGACTGTAGTCTGGGAGACACTCAGACACCAAGAAAGGTGCTCCTGCATATTCATGTTTATGCCAGGAGGGCCAAGGCATATACTCTTTGTGTTTGTCTTAGACCCTCACTCTTGTTAATGTGTTCAATAGAGCGGAGAACTATCAGATGGGTGCTGTTGACCTTTTGACCTATGATATGTATTTTAAAAGAGAAGAGCTTTTAAATGTTTCTTAGAGACAGTGGTTAACATTATTATGATTTTTTTTTTAATCTCATTTTGTTACTTGAAAATGGGATAAACATAGTGTAAAAATACCAGTCTGAAAGTTTCAAAGTATAATATCCATGGGAAGTATTTTTAAATATCAGAATGTTTGAAAAAATACGAGGGTCGGTTGCACAGACCAGATGTATGGAGTGCGCATGGCTCACCCGACCGTACTGTGTGTATTGGTGTATCACGCGGCGGGAGGCAGATAACAGTATTTTTTATTCAAGCAACACGATCCTCTTATTTATTGTTTCTTGAGACGAAAAATAATATAATCGCGGTTTGCGTCTAACTTATAGTTTTTCAATCCAAATTATGGTTGGTTTCAGAGTTTTTGAGTACAAATACAAGTACTCATACACATGTTTAATCTTAGTTTGAGAATTTTTTAAATCAGCTGCTCACAAAGTTAGCCATTGTCTTTAAATCTGATGTCCCCTTACCAGACCTCCCACCCTTTTTGACTAAAAAATAAGGATGATTTTGCTCAAAATTAGGAAAGAAACAGCATTCCCACAGGAGTGTGTAGTAAATTTATCAAGAAAAATAAGACAAATCATATCGAAACACAAAAAGAGCTTGGTAAAGTTCAGATTCTTTCCTCCAAATTCAGAATGGTTGAGAGGTCTGCCTTACAATGTAAGTTCGATTTAAACCTCTGCTATAGACATGTGATGTACAAGGATATTACCACCTATGAAAACCATCTGCCAAAAGAAGGACAGCAAGATCTTGTCAGCTCTGCATCAAACCTTCTATTCTCATAAGCTAATAAGCCTGTATATTTAAGTTTATGTTTGAATGGAATGTGGAAAATAAACTTGAAACTTGAAACCTATATAATGGGTTTTTATTGCTAAACTTGATATTGAAGCTGAAGTTCTCTTCAACATTTTTTGTTTTACTGTACTATATGCTTTTGATAATATTGTTCATGTTTTTAATGGAATGAGGAAACTGTATGCTTTTGATTATATTTTTATGTTTTTACTTCATCATTTGTGATGAAATCATCCCAATTGATCTTCATTATAGACCTGTTAATTACTTTAAGATGTTTTGTATGCTAAAATATTCATGTAATCATTTTGCAGTTATTACTGTTTTTACTGTTTTTATAATAAAAGAAATTGATTTTAGTTTTAAAACATAAAGTTAAAGTAAATTGTGTATGTTCTCAGGAATGTTCTGTGTTTAAACCCGTTTCCGGGTAGTAGGCGTATATATCCATGTTTTAATGGAATGTGGGAACTTGAAACGTACATACCTCTGGTGAATCAAATGGGTATTTATTGCTAAACTTGAATTGAAGCTGAAACTTTTCACCAGCATAGATTGAGTTGGGTGCACCATCTAGATCTACAAGCCATCTGTCATAAACAACAACAAAATAGAAACAAAGACATAAACAAACATATGAATGTTTATCCATCCATGGCAGGAACTATTTGAAGCCTTATCTAATCAGCTTTTCTTCTTCAAATTGACAATACCAGTATTTTTCTTTTAATTGCTATTTCCCTTACCAAGAGTCATATATCTGTAATGAATATCAACTGATGAAAAGTTTGTTGAGAAGTTAAAAAGCTACCAATTTGGATAAAGAGCAGTGATTGTAAACTTTCTAACATGCTGTCAATTTAAGGATTTTAGTGCTTATTTTTCTTTTTAAAAATTTCAGCATCAAATGACAAATACTGATGCAAACAAAATGGGCAAAATAGGTGTCACATTTTTTTTAAAGCTTTTTCTGTACATGTATTTAGTATGTATTGTAGGGCTATGCATCAAAAGTTATTGGGGAAAAGCACACAATGTTGAATTCTGTCACAAATTTAATAGATTAGCAACAAAAGACACTACAAATTTTCTGGTTTAGATTATTTTTTAAAACATATTCAGTAGTTAGAACAAACTTTCTAAATATAAAATATCCTCACAATTCATTACGAAAATCCTTCGCTTAAAATAGACCCCACCACTATAGCGATTCTAGCAACATTTTTAACTCTATAAACTAGCCCGTCGCGCGTGCACTAGACATGTGTAGCCCCAGCGTGTTTCTCTTTCTCCCTTCCTCTCTTTCTCGCTCTCTCTCTCTCTTATCAAACTGTGAAGGTCGATCGTTTCTCCGGCAAGGTGATTAAGTTGTTCAGCGCTTTTGTTTATTAAGGCTTACTGCAATCTCAGGTGTCTAGAAGTTGCAAAAATCAAAGCGGGGTTTCAGTTTTAAACGATGGGTTTTCGTCAGGTAAAGTAAAATTTCTCTAATATTTTTCTTTCACTGAAAGCAAGTTATTCTGGGACCAGAGTTCTCATTTACGTTGTTGACTACTGGATTTTCTCTTTACAATAGCCTTAATATAGTGAGAGCATGCATCCAGCTCTGATATGTAATGACTTTCTGTAATTTGTAGAGGAACTACAATGTAGATATAAGTTTCATTCCCCAACATCAACAATGTCTTTCACAATGGCCTCCTGAGACCAACAAGTCATTCACACAGGCTTTTGTTCTGACAACTTTCCATAGGGTTCATGAAACCACAATTGGCCATCTGAAGGGCCATTACTCTGATAACTAGCTGGTTTCATTTTGATGTCACAGAAATTCAAACAAGGCAACAGCCATAATGTGTCTCGCCATGTTCATGTGCAATCATTCGTGTGTACAGGCAAATTGTAATATTTGACCTCATTTGACCTTTCACCTACATGTGACCTCTGACCCCAAATAACACTGAGGTCCCTAAAAGCCATCTAGCACCCAAGTTAGGTTACAAAAGGGCTTATGGTTCAAAAACTACCAACCCCCAGTAGAAACTTGCAGATAAACGTTAACATCTGACCTATGACATAAATACATACATGACCTATAACTCCCCAAGTAACATTGAGGTCCCTCAAAGGCATCTACCATCTAAGTTTGGTTACAAAGGGGCTAGTGGTTCAAAAGTTACTAACCCCAGTAGAAACTTGTTCAGGTAAATTTTATCATTTGACCTCATTTGACCTTTGACCTACATACATGACCTTTGACCCCAAAGCAACATTAAGATCCCTACAGAGCATCTACCATTCAAGTTTGGTTAAAATGCGCAAATGGTAGCAAAGTTCATTTTTGTAAGCAACACGGACAGACGACGGACGGACGGACGGACGGTTGCTTGACAAAAACAGTTTAATCATTTACAACAACAAAATACGTGCTACTATAACTTGTACTCACGTATTGAGAGTACTAGCTGCTTTTTCTTCGTTGATTTTGATACCAGGTGGAGGGTCTTTCTGAATCTGCATTAACTCCTTATGTAGTCTCTTCTGTGATTTGATAACAAGATAAAATAAAGAATTCTGATGTGAAGTACCATTATAATTAGGATTCATCTTTTGATAACAAATGTTAAAAAATTGATCCAAATGGTAATGAATAAGTATACACATAAGAAGGGTACTGTCATTAGATGAACTGAATTTATTGTGATATTAGTAGTGATTGATTCTATGAAGTTAACAACACTTACAGTATACTGGAGAAGTATTAGGACTGTGTATTGATTGTTATTGATTAATAATATGTCTTGACTGTATATTGATTACTGTACTTCATCATATAATGTATCTAGTATTAAGCACTGTCTGTTAAGAAATTTTTGTTTGTTTAAATTCTTTAATTGTAACGCCCATGGTAATAGAGACTTACATATTATGAACTCCAAAAGCCCAACTTATCATTATTACCATTATTAATACATAATCTTCCCCTAAAATCTATAATTTTCTTTTAAAAATCAAGAACCTTTTTTTTTTCCTTACATTCTACACAAAAAAACTTTGATTACATGTATTTTCAGAGCCATTAAAAAAAAAAATCAAAGAAAAATTTTAAACATGAGCTCGGCTTTTGATAATGACACTCCACTTGAAGAGACATCAAATGGTACAGTAAATCAAAAGAAACTTACATGTAAGACCATGATTTGTCAATGAATTTAATTTGATATACACATAAGTATGGTGTGACAGAGCTTTTCAAGCCCCTTTCATATCTAACATGAGTGTATGAACCAGTACAAGAATAGAACAGTGGCCTAAACTTACAGGGAAAAGATAGATGGTATACCGGGTAGATGTATGCAATACATTGTATGAATACAAAGGGTGTGTTCAGACTATTTCCAACACTGACATAGATTACAATCTTCATAAACAATAATTACAAGATTTGACGTTATGATGTCTACATGTACATACATGTACTAAGAGATTCTACGATGCTTCTATAAATGTACAATGTATCTTCATTTATTACATGTAAATGTAATTCAAAAATTGGATTGCACAAAAATTTTCCATTGGGGTGAAAAATCAACCAAAGTTCTTTCACTTGTCTTGGGATATAGATCTTGCTGGGCATACTAAGAAAGTGGAAAATACACAATTCTGCAGATGCTATGATACATCAATGCTTGAAGAAAAACATGGCTTAAATATGTAACTTCTATGGTACTGAACAACTGATAAAGTGAACAATAACGATGAATAATTGTACAATGAAACAGACTGTTAAAGACACTCAGTTATGGGCTTTCATGGGGATTTTGACACCATGGGTGCTTACCCAGTAACAGGTGTTGTCCATCACTACGAGTTTTATGACCAACAGACCTTATGTAATGCTCTGTATCCACCCTTTGCCACATATGGCAAAGTCATTATCTCACTTTCCCTGGCCCGAGAATGCCCCAAGCAGGCTGAAGAATGTTTATGGTGGGACAGCTTGTTTTGCTGTGCTCCAGAAATGTAGCACTATTACAGGTTTTTCCAATGCTTTTCACAAAGTCTGGTGTCAGCAAAGTATGATCCACTCCCTATGAAAGCCCACAACTGAATGTCTTTAACTATAAAGTGATCACACACCATCACATCACATCTGATACGGAAATGAAGGATTTCTCCTGTGGAGTTTCCATTGTGCACACTGAAGTTCAGCACAGAACAATCTGACCGTTTCAAACAAACAATCAATCCCCGAATAATTTAATTCAAAGTCTTCACATGCATACAACAGTGAGCTAAAAGTACTTTTCATTCAACTTACCAATATCGATTTTGCTTGAAAGTCCTTTTCTTTAACAATAATTTTGAAATCTAATTTTCCTTTTAACCTGTATGGCTTTTACAATGCTGACTATAAAATCCCCTTCATATCACTTCATTAGAATTAGAAATCATTTCTTCATTTTTTAGATTATTTTATTCTTTTTATTATTGTTGGTGTTGATGTACATGTAAATGTAGTACAGGTAATAATCATATTTTACTTTTGAAGATTGTACATGAATATATCATGGTTCTCACCAGTACATAACACCCATGGTTCCAATACCATGCGTAAAGGGTTTCAGACAAGGGAGAACCATGTGTGAAATTGCTGCACCATGCATGGCAACAAGGGTAAAAAAATATTGGAGTATATATTCCTAACAATAATGATAAATGTCACAGATTGTTTTGCTTTTTGGCAATGTATTTTTACTTTTATGCCATTAGTAGACAACTCCTGCTTACCAAGAAGTATTTTTCATCCTTTTATATAGCATATACTGCCGCCACACCTAACTTTAGGTGTTATTCCGTAAAACTTCCGAAACTTCCACACTTTGCGCAGAGTGGGAACCGTGTATGGATTTTTTTCTAGTGAGAACCCTGGAATACATGTATGTGTGTAGATGACAGATCTGGATTTCATGACATACCGGTGGTATCAAAAGAAAAAAAATGAAACAATGAAAAAACAAACATTTTACCGTTGCTACTTCTTTTCTGGGCTTTCCCTGAAAAATGAGAATGAATGCATATTTTTATGTATTGTATAGACATTCAGCAAATGGGTATGGTTGTAAAGGCTAATGCCATGTTTATTATAATCAGTTCTGAACAGTTTCTTCAGGATGTCTCATCCTGTGTCTTCCAAGATGACAGATCACAGGGCAAGCGAATGAGTTGCAAAAGATATAGAAAAATTTAAAAGTCCAACATTTGTATTTTGAATTTTTAGGCTCCAATAGTTTGCCAAATACATGTATGCGCAGGGGTTTGGAAGCATCATCGATTGTTTGCGGGATGCTGGAAATGTTTGCAAGAAATTTCAAACATTTTCAAACTCCTTACTATAAAAAAAATTACCTTTCCTATCAACCACTGCACATGTTCCTTGTTTGGCAAACTTATCATGGAACCTAACTTAAGTAAAATATGAATAGATTAGATCTAGACTAATTGACTTTGCAATTTTTATGACCTTCTCATCCTTCACAAATTGTTTGAGCACCCATGAAAACTGCCTTTAAATGGCTAACTGTTAATATTAAAGACTAATGTTTAAGTTCGACCTCCTGACCAACAACTGTATTTTTTCGTGTTTTTTTTTTTCTAACGTTAACCTTGTCCAGGACCATGATCATGAGCTAACATAAAGTTAAACTCGAGTCAAAAGGCTAAATTCTAACATTAATCTAACTTATAAATCGAAAAGCCAGGGAAATTTCAGTTAAGTTGACACATTTCTTATCAAGACGGCTCACATCGAAAAGAGCGCACATGATTAATACAGGGCGACAAAAGACATGACAAAATAACAAAGCCAAAGCCAAGGAGAGATGGGTGGAGTTGGATCTCAAGCGACTAGCATACACACGATGGAGCGCTCGGCCTGCAGCTCCGGGCAGAGAGGAGTCCGGTCATCCGATAGATGTGCCATTGCAGGGAATTGCTGCCAATATCACGACTGGGGCCAATTAGAAGATCGGTCTGTTTAGTAGCACAAAACCCCTTATATCCTTTATCTAATTCTAACGGCAAGTAGCAATATAACTATTTTATCATTTAAGTTTCACAGATACATACCGTACTATTACTAAACACAGTCAATTTAACCTACAATTAAAGTTAAATAACTCACCTGTGTCGCCATATTTCGCACTAGCTCTGCAGAATAACGTACATCGCCCTCAACGTCACATACATGTACATTCGGCATGAAAATCTCGACGGTTTTAAAGGGTCATGTTATTACAAGGTGGACACCATGCTCGTACATGGACTTTCAAAATGGACCCTAAACAAGTAATTATCCTTCGATGTCAGAATACCCTAAACAAGTAGTTTGTCATGTTTTCCCCCACCCTAAACAAGTATTTTTAAATCAAGCTGTTGTAAAATTATACCCTTTTTTCCTGATTTTTTTCCCATTTTGATACCCTTTTCACTGTACGCGCGTACATCGCCCGCCCGCGCGTTAAAAAACTACTTTTTTTACGCGTTTTTTGTACGAGCATGGTGTCCACCTTGAAATGGCAGTGCCCCCCCCCCCCCCCTCTCCCGGGACCAAAACTTTGGGGACAAAACAAATTCAATGAAAAGAGAGGATAGAGCATAGAGCAAAGAAATTTTCAAAAAGTTCCATAAAAATTAGTTACAGAATAAGAAAGTTATGAAAGTTTTAAAAGTCTCGATTTATTTTCTAAGGCTATCCTCAAATCAGCAATGTTGCATCAAAATGGCAGGTGTTTATGGACAATAACTCTTAAAAATGTTTGTACACACAATTTCGTATTTTCTCCATTATCTCTCAAGGTGCAGCCTATCTTCTTCTTAGCTCAAGATATATCATGGGAAAGTGTATTTGACACAACATTATGTTGAGTTCACAAAGAGACAAACAGCATCTTTACTTTAGAGATAACAGAGAAAATATGAAATTTGTGTACAAAATATAGGCCTGATTGTCCACAAAATACCATTTTGAAGCAGCATTGCTAATTTGAGGAAAGCCATAGAAAGTAAATCGAGACTTTCCAAAATGTCATAACTTTCTCATTTCGTAACCGATTTTGATGGAACTCTTTTTTTTTTTTTTAATTGCTTCTCTCTATCCTCTCTTAAGTTCATTAAAATTGATTTTTCCCCCAGGGTTTTGGTCCCCTTTAAACCAAGGAGTTTCAAACACAAAACCAAGAAAATGTATCTCAGTTCATTATTTACCATATCGCAATTCCTCCCTTACAATCCCAAAGCGAGCGCAACCAACCCGTACGTGACCATCCTCCTCCAGCCCCCTCCCCTTTTAAAACTGATATAGTCTGTATGTATCCAAACAATAAAAGACGAATATGTCCTGTCCCACGACCTGCCCCATCTACTTATTGCAATAAAAATCCCCAAATCATTCGTAAAATTTGACGACTCTGATAACCTGCAAATCCCGACCTCTCCCCCCCCCCCCCCCATTTGCCTGGATTTAGTTTTCAGAAATCAATAAATCGATAATTATTTTGAATTTGAATTCGAAAATTTTCCAGAAAAAGACTCGCCAACAATGCGATTTTCCATTTCTTAGTTCCGTGTTGCGCCTCTTTTACAAAACACCCACGCCTCTGACATATTTTTTGCTAATCGAATTTAATTTTCAAAAAAAAAAATCAGCGTACAGTAGTCGACATTCTAATTTACTGTATTGCAGGTATTTCCAATTCCAATCACCCTAATTGTACTTGTGATTCAATACTTTTTTCATGGCTGCATAGAATAAAAGCATTATTTAGGGGGAGGGGCAGGCTCTTATCATTTTTTTTTCCTTCTCCTGAATACCCCCGCCTCTCCTCTCCTCTCTCTCTGTCTCTCTCTCTCTCTCTCTCTCTCTCTCTCTCTCTCTTCCTCTCTGATTCTTTCTCTCTTTAGATGTAAATACCAGTACCCTCCCTCGCTCTCTCATTCTCTCTTTCCCCCTTAATTTATCAACAATTCTTCAGAACCCCCACCCCGTTCCCAGTCGACGTTCTTCTCCTGCTTGTCTCGATGATCCACCCGTCTCCCTCCATCCCTCCCTCCCTCCCTTCTCTTCTATAATTGAACATGATATTAAGACCCCCCCCCCCCCGTCCACGTTCGTCTCTTGCTTTTCTCCATTATTTTCTTCCTCACCGTCTTCCTTTCCCACCCCTCTCTCTCCCTCTCTCTCTCTCTCTCTCTCTCTCTGTCGTTTCACTTTCAAATACTCTTATCAACGAGTAGAACAAACTGTTTTCATGATTATTTTATTCCGTTCTTTAAATGAAGTATACACTATAATCTGATGCTTCAAACCGAAATCAATGCTATTATTTTTCATCACAATCATCGAAAGATATCATATTCCGTGATTCATCTTCATAGTAAATGAACAGACTATAAAGCTACATATTTCAGTAGGAAACTGTCGCCCACAATAACAATCCACTCGTTGCATGACAATCCTTAACTAAATAGAATACACAATTAATTCTTAACTGCATTATGAATCATGTATGCATACAAAACAATTCATATAATCAAACTTTGCAACTGACGAGTTGAAAGCAGTATGATCATAATGATGTATGGTCTAAGTTATAGTAAGCTTCTCAATCTCATTCGCAATGTCGTGAAGGGTTTTTCAATTTTTTGTTCTTGTTTTTTTTTTCCTTACATATACCTAAAATTATGTTAGGTCTATAAGCAAAAAACCCAAAACTTAAACAATGCAATAAACTTGAACCAAAAATTTAACCCAAATAATTCCCGTGCTAAGATTTTTATTTCCAAGTAATGTTTAATGCTAAATGGCATCTGGAGATAAAGAGCCATTATTTGATACTTCCAGACTCGACTTCATACACATTATGAGGGAAAGGGGGGAGGGTGTCCCTAAGGCCTATGCCGTATAGGAGATTACCCCACCTTAGTTAGTACGTGTATAGTATACACCCTGCATATTATAGTAGCAGTATTAGTACATGTGCAGGCAGTCCAATTTTCGTAAGAAAGGAATATGCTTTATGGAACAATGGAATCCCCTTTTTTTCCTGACTCGTTTGTTTGAAACTTTCCTGATTGAATATCGGTAATTATAAACAATGATTGAAATAATAAACAACACACTGGCATCTGGCTTCAGTTGTGGACTCTTCTTTCCGAACTATAACTACTCATTTTCTCACTTTCCCGTTATGGAATCAAGAAAGAAAAAATGCTACAAGCCTTTTGTATAAGCGCCGAGCTGTTGCATAAAACTTACCATTGATGGTAACTTCATCGGTGGTAAATTCCATGGAAACCTTGAATTTGATTGGCTGTTGAGCCATGTTACCATGGTAGTTACCAATGATGGCAGAGTTCCCATCAAATTTATAAGTTTTATGCAACAGGGCCTCGGATGCCATCAAAACTGTAAACAAAACTTTGCACTACATAACTTCATACAAAAAAAAAAATCAAAAACACATTTTCAAAAATAATTCAACTTCATTAAAACCCACCTAACAGTTTGTCAAGGTATATGACGCATGATGTCTTGCACAGGGGCGTCAATCAGATTTATATTACTGGGGGGAGACAAACACCACAAAAAAGGGGTCCTCGGCTTAAATTGGGAGGAGACATACCCCCCCCCCCCCAAATTGCTAATAAACAGACAAACAAAGAAAAGGTCCTCAGCTAATTTTTGGGAAGCATACCCTATTGTGTCCACCACCCTTAATTTTTTGTTAGGGGGGGGGAGTCCCCCTCTCTCCCCCCATGACTGACGCCCATGGCCTTGCATTTCAATTGCCCTTATCGCTGTTAAACGATCTCACAACTACCATTGTTTACACTTTCTACTTTTATCAAAAGCAAATTCCTTCTTCAACGCCTTTACAACAAGACAACCCATTCGTATACGACTAACCATTGTGACAAGTAATACTAGTATATAATATGACTATAATCATATCTATCGTTGCATTGTGTTATAGTATAATCTATATTTACACCACGATTCATTGTGCATATCATATTTATATAATATTCCTATATCATTATCTAGGATATAAATTATGAAGGCTATATTGTGGGAATACGTTGGGAAGACTATATGACTAGATATATGTATAAATATGTGAAATCTACATGAGTTTGACAATGTTATAGCATTATTACTTCTACCGATGATACAATAGTTCCGCGATATAAACTTTATTTTGGATGCAGGTAGAGAGTGATTTATATCATTGCATTATTAATGTCAAATACAAACACACATCTCCATGAAGACAAACAGTTTATGCAAAGAGTGCCATCAAATTTAACTTTAAAAATGTCTTACTCTGGCTGTACCAAACAGAAGATGATAAGAGTTAGGCCAACACTTAAACGAGCGTACAATGTTCAATGGGTGAAGTAATGGGTACACTATGCTTCACGTCAATTACACAGCAAGGGAGACAAAATATTGACGGGGAACAAAAATATAGATGTGAGAAATATAAGAAAAATTGGTGACGAGAATGTATAGTCAAGGAAAAGTATATGCCAGTGATGTTCAACATGTTCAACTTCAATTGTATATTAACCAATCTCGCCGTTCGTTTAAGTACGTAAAGTACATTTACCTTAAATTTCTTTTTCATGTATTAAACTATATTAGATGGAGTGATAGGGATGCGTAAGAAAAATAATGCATATTACAGTATAGCTCATTATTTACAATTATCATAAGCGTAATATACAAATGGCCCAAAGTATATAAACACATTTTTGTACATTATACACCATAAGTTAGATAAGATTTATGTACAGAATTATAAGATAAATAATAAAGACACTTACAACAAGGTCGCAAATAATCGTTTTGTGCAAAACAATATCACCTTCAAATACAACCGAGGAGGTTGTACTTAATAAAATCACAGAAAAGATAACATTCATTGAACTAACCATCTCTATGGCAGATGGTTTTTTTTTAAGATTGAATAAATTCTTTTCAGTTACTAAGATTTCAGAATGTCAACTGCACAAAAATGAATTATATCATAGCCTCTTCAGACTGTTGGTTCATATTTAGGCAAGCGAATGCAATAAAAAAATCATTTACCGATTCTAGATTCAACAAGGGTTGCCGGTCGAGGTAATCGTGCTAATTTTTTTTTTCTTTATGAAACAGTTTGTAGATACACTCCGAGAGTCACCATGAAAAACCGCACAAAATGATTTTTAACCGATTCTAGATTTCGATGCCTACTGTCGTCAAATTTTCAATCAAACGCAAATCAGAACAGAAATTACATGTATTTATTTTCGAAAATAAGTATAGATAATCCTTCAATTCCATGAATCTCAGCTTGCTCTTAATAATTACTCAAGTCCTCCCTAAAGATAGTAAACGATATGTACCCCATTCTAATCGTCAGATTAATTTAATAATAACAATAATATATTATTCTAATTTTCGTTATTTTATTTCAAGCATACACTTATGACGTGCAAATGTCGTAAACTTGGATCGAACTAAATCAAGAACAGTTTTGAAGCTGCATAGCGCCCTCAACAGCCAAAGAAGCCCTAAATTAAGCCCACCACACACTGATCTGTATGAAAAGATTCTTTTCATACAAATCAGTGCACCGCACACTATACGATCCATCTGCGATCTGATTTTGGAAAAATTAATATTATAACATTTGATATGAACATTCAAACATGTAAAATCTTCATGATCAAAGTTCCAAATAGTCGTATGAACACTAAAATCAAAATTTCCGGGCTCTTACGAGCCTCCCTGTAGGAATAAAAGCGAATTCAATTCCAAATCGTAGTGGCGTCATAGTAAACTTGCAATTGTCTACGATTTGAAGCCGATTTGGCTTTTACTCCGACCACAAGGCTTGCAGTTAACAAAAATTTCGATTTGAGTACTCTTATCATTATTCCGAACTTCAAATAAGATAATTTTACTTGTTTAAAAAACTTTCATATTTAATGCAAAATGCGATTTGTTCGTAAATCGGGTCGCAGTCGTATCGTATAGTGTGCTTCGGGCTTAACGGCAGCTGCAGCAGCAGCTCTATAAAATGGCTAAGATTAGTTTTCTACAACACCACTGGCAAGTGAATTTGACATTTGCATAGATGATTCCTAGCATTTGAGTGAGTTTTCTCTAGTATCTGAATGACTGGAATGACAATCATTTGATGACAAGTCCATTGGTCTTTTAGTGTCTTGGTTGCTATCTGGAAGCGTCTCCGACAAAAAGGGACATCCCCACGCTTTTTGATTTGCCGAAGGAGCTCCGGTATGATCGGGAGAATTCGGAGTCGATCGGGACATTAGATCGGGTGGTTTCGGAGCAGATCGTGGAACACCGTCCAGAGAAAGTTGTTTAATAGGCATAGACCTGTTTATGTTAGGAGGGATCGTAGATAGCGCACCTTGTGTGTCTCCATTGAGGAGTTCGTCGACAAGGGAAGGGGCAGATTTAGGAATGCCATTCGAAGATACCATTTTTAGTGCTGGTTTACTATTACTGTCTAAGTTAACTAGTTCTTGTGAATTTGAAGCTTGATGGTGAAGATTATCGGGATGCGCATCGCCGTTCTCCACCTGCGGATCAGAGGTGTTTGAGGTTTGCATTAAATCAATAATATCTCCCTGAGGCTTGTCGTCATGCGAGCCGTTGCTGCCGGCGTCTTCTGCACTGGTGATGGTTTGCATAGGGACGGGACCACTCGTATCGCGCTGTTTCTTGGAATGGAAGTTCAGCAGGCCTGCTCTACTCCGTGATCTCCCCTTCGACTTTCCGTTGGAGCTATCAGCAGGCTTCCTAGATGAAGATGAAGGTTCATTCGATGCTCTTGATGAATCTCCATCTTTCGAGCTTTGACGGCCTAACTTGATACCTGCGGTAATGCTTCCTATACCAGCTAGGAAGGCTGGTCGATGTTTCTGTTTCCTTGATTTACCTTTACTCCCAGCTTTTTTACACAGACGCGGATGTGGTGCTGCACCTGAACTCGACCCAGAATCTGTCGAGGACACACTTGCTCTTCGCCCTTCCTCAATGGTGACACGCTTTGGGTGTCCTCCCTGTGAATATTGGCTCTCTGAACTAGACTTTCGTGTCAAAGACGACCGTTCCATCGGTTCGTCACCTGAACTCATGGTATGCTTTAACGACGGCTTCACCGGTGGTCCTGGTCGACCTGGTTGTTCTGCGTATTGTGAAGGGGCTTTAGTCCACGTTGTCGTGAAACCATCATCTAGTTTTTGTACTATAACACCTACATCACCTGACGTGTTACAGTCAGACACCGGGGAGGGCGTCTCTTTCCCCTGGCCTTGCCTCGGTCCCAGCAATGGTTCGGTCTCGCTAGTGTCTGTATCTCTTGGAGACATCGACTGTCGAAAGCCATTCTGCGAATCATCACGGTGAGACGAACCACCATACCTATCGGGCAATTGCATTTCTACTTTACCTTGCTTGCTGGGGGAGCTAATAGTGTGGATTCCCCCGTCATACCCGCTTGACTGACCTCGATCTTCTGCCTGTTGCCTTCCATCTTGACACCCTAAACCCGACTGTCCGGCAAAGATTCCTACATTACCTATAGTTCGGAGAATTCGTGGCAGTTCATGATGATCATGTGATTCTCCGAAGGCATCGGACGCGAGACTACTTGAGCTTTGCCTATTTGCATGATCGGTGTACGTGGTTGAACTGTACGTGCGGTCTCGCCCATGCGGATAGATACCACCATGTCCCCGTTCATTGGCCCTCCACTGGACACCAGTATTATCCTTTATACCCTCATCGTGAGAATGGTATCTCCGGTTTAACCCCACTATATCGGGATCCGCATGGGCTCCTTTCTTGTCCTTGCACCGCAATGGACTAGAGCTACTTCTCATTCGCGTCTGAACAACTGGATTCAAGGGTTTCAAACCGTAACCCATCTCGGAGAGTTCAACAAAATGGAGGTCTCGCATATCAAGACTGACCAAACTTCCGTTTCGTTTTGCCCGATCTAGGGCTTCATGACGTTTAAGCGCTTTCTCCTGTCGCTTTTGTTCCCTGTAGTATTCAGAGAAATTATTCACGATGATAGGGATGGGGAGAGCAATAAAGAGCACACCACACACACAGCAAACGGATCCAATGATTTTACCCAGAACAGTTATTGGACTAATGTCCCCATAACCGACTGTCGTCATGGTGATCGCTGCCCACCAAAACGACGCAGGAATGCTTGTGAATTCTGTAAGCGGAACGTCCTTCTCAGCGAAGTACGCTAAACTGGAGAAGAGCATAATGCCAATGGCAAGGAACAGTATCAGAAGTCCGAGTTCTTTGTAACTGGTGCGAAGCGTGAAACCCAGCGACTGCAACCCCGTAGAGTGCCGGGCCAGTTTGAGAATCCTCATGATCCTCATCACGCGAAAGATCTGGACAACCCTCCGCATGTTCTGGAACTGCATGACGCTCTCACGTGACTCGGTGAGGAAGAGGGTCACGTAGTACGGCAAGATGGCCAAGAGGTCAATGATGTTGAGGACACCCTTGAAGAACTTCCACTTGTTGGGTGCTGAGATGAGACGAAGAAGATACTCCAAGGTGAACCAAGCGATACAGATACTCTCGATCATAGCCAGTATGTCATTGTCGATAGGGATGTTCTGGGCATCACGCTTCTGCAGGCTTTCCATAGTGTTGAGGGAAAGAGCGATCGTGGAAAGGATGATAAACAGGATAGAGATGATGGCGATGACCTAAGAACAAACAAGAAGCAGAAAACAAGTGATTAGAAAAAATTAGAGAAAATTTCCAAAGTATACTTTTGTATTTCAACAGAAAAAAACAGCTTTTCAACCAGGATTTAATTATTAGCATTGCATGGTGCATAATTTGTTAGCTGTGCTAAAATAATGGGTAGCCTATTTCAATATAGAGTTGAGATTGATTAGGATGGACATGATGGAAAACAGGTTCTCCAGTGGATTCCAAACTTACTCTCTTCTATGTACCGAGGTTTGATGGATGTCAATAATTCTAACTAGAGATCGATTAGAATCAAAAGCATTTTTTTTTAAAATAAAATTAGCGCGGATATATTGCGAGTGAAAAAAGGGGGTCATGATAATTAACGCAGTAATACAATTTCACCACTTTCATCTTATAAAAGCAGTCTTAAAAACCTGTATTACATGATTAAATGACTTGCGAAGATTTGAAAAGTGCTGCAAAATTAGATGACGTCAGGTGACGTAATTTATTATACGCCTTTATCATGCGTTCTACTTTTTGCTAAAGTGCCATTTATAATCAGTAAATTTTATTATTCACAGATATTGCGCTATAGACGGATAGAGAGCACGTGGGAAGGTATATCATGATGTACATATCCTCGTGATTCCTGTAAATTATATACATTTTCTGAAAACGCGCGTAGTTCATCAAGTTCATTTTTTCCGAAGTGGCAGTTCAGTATACGTAAGTGCCAAGGCCCCGATGTGTTATTGCGAACAGATTTCCTTTACGAGCAATATCACCTGGGCCACGTCTTACAAAGATTGCTGTTGATTCAAATCAATCCCAACTTTGAGATCGATCTCAACTCCTATCTCTTAAGTACACAGTTGAGATCAATCTCAAAGTTGCGATAGATTTGACATGTTTGAATCAATCGCAGCTCTTTGTAAGACGGGGCCCAGGTCAGAGATTAAAACAATACCATGCACCGTCGCAACATTAGAGCAAATCCATATCTAATCCATACTGACTGAACCTCTTGTTTTTGTTTTTCTTCTT
>CM057164.1:26554078-26595231 GCA_029962745.1 Echinometra lucunter
CTCTCTCTCTACCCCATCTCTTTCTCTCTATCTCTTTCTCTGTGTTCTCATCTCTCCCTCTCTCTCTCTCTACCCCATCTCTTTCTCTGTGTCCTCATCTCTTTCTCTCCCTCTGTCTCTCTCTACCCCATCTCTTTCTCTGTGTCCTCATCTCTTTCTCTCCCTCTCTCTCTCTCTTTACCCATCTCTTTCTCCATCTCATTTCTCTCTATTCCCTCTTCCGTCCTCTCTCTCTTCGCTTCTATTGTCATTACAATTACTAGTGAATGTCTACACCAGTATCAGTGACTCGTACATGCCTATAAATGAATACTGATGGCACTTAAAGAAATTACTTCCCATTCATTCAACATTATCAGTGACGAATGAAAGGGGATTCTTGTGGGATAGGTAAAAAGAATAATGGAATTACTTTCAATCTAATTTTTTATGTATGTAATTTCAAAATCAAGGGAAGGGGGGAGGGTAAAAACTCTGCGACTTTTCTGATTATCATGAATACAAGTTGAAAATATAGGTTTTTTTTATATTATTGCAGCAAGATCTTTTAACCTTCTATCCCATTTCCGCTCAAATTCCTTTATCCTTTAGATTTGTTTGTTAGCTTGTTGTACCTATATTTCTGTTTATAGTCTGTCTCATTTTGTCTTACTCTTACTCATTTAGTATTTAGTACCTGTGCTTGTTATTATTAGTTTTTATATATATTCTTGTTTGTGTTTTAACATTGTTCAATCTTTTTATATGTATATTATTTACATCGTGCTCTTTTTTCTTCTGAAAAGATTACTGTTTTTAAACTAAAAAGTAATAAATAAACAAATAGAAAATAATCCGTGTTTCCTCTTTTACGGGTATCTCTCTTTCTCTCTCTCTCTCTCTCTCTCTCTCTCTCTCTCTCTCTCTCTCTCTCTCTCTCTCTCTCTCTCTCTCTCTCCCTCTTCCCCTTATATACATACACCTATACATACAGTCACGCCCTCTGGGCATTCATGTCGCCTGCTCCCATTTGCATTAACTGATGCTTTATAACACTAACACGATCTCTAAACTATTCAGAGGCACGATCGGTAAAATTCGTTCCCTTTCCTACCTCTCATAATACTGTATATGCAGGCAACCAATAAACTGAATAATTTATCACATGCATTAATTTTGTGACTTTTCTTCTCCTCCAAAGAGGCAACAGAAAAAAGATATCTTGACTGTATCAATTTGACGTACCCTTTTCCTCTCTTCTGTCTGTCAGTCTCTCTCTCCATCTATCTATCTCTTCCCCCTCCCTCTCTATCTATCTTTCTCTCCCTCTCTCTCTGTCTCTCTCTCCCTCTCTATCTATCTCTCTCTCTCCCTCTCTCTCTCTATCTATCTCTCTCTGACCCTGTATGTCTCTTTTATACCCACTAATAGAGCTATGACGTCATTAAATTTTAATTCATATAAGTATGATTCATGGATTGAAGATGAACTTAATAATTTACTATCCTTACGATTCTTCTACCAACACATAAAGCTATTCTTTCATTCTTTCGATTGTTATTGGTTCCAACTCATTTAAGACTACATAATTTTCTATCTTTGTGTTGGCTTCCTCCACTGGAATTTATAGTTTTTCTTCCTTTTCCATTCTGCGTTGATTTGCTTTATTACTGTAACTATCCGCTGATGACTTAATATGTTTGTATTTTAAGTACCCTTTTAAGTGTACTGGCCTCAGTGTCTTTTGCTCACATGCATATTGTTTTTTTTTATTATTATTATTGGTTAGGGAAAAAAGATCTCTCTCTCTCTCTCTCTCTCTCTCTCTCTCTCTCTCTCTCTCTCTCTCTCTCTCTCTCTGTCTCTCTCTCTCTCTCCCTCTGTCTCTCTCTCTCTCTCTCTTAATCAATCTTTTAACAGTCATGTGTGAACTTTTTTCATCTCCACTCCAATATTTTCCCCACCAGAAAAAGAAAACTTACTTGCTTCTACTGTATTTGTATCTTGTTTCTTTAAAACAGAAAACAAACAAACAAGGGACAAGGGTAGACTACAGCTTGAATAACTGGCTTGTTTCGTCTTTGTATCTTTGTATCTTTGTTTCTTTAAAACAAAACAAAAAGAAACAAAGAAGGATAGACTATAGCTTGAATAATTTAATTTAAACTGTTGACTACTGAATGTTCTCATTCTCATATAGGCCTGATACGGGGTCCACTCGGTTCCACTAACCAAAGGGTTAATGAGTGGGAGACAAATAGTTGTCAGAAGACAAAACATGTATTTATTTTATCATATACCGGAAATGGGCATTTGACGTATAATGGATCTTTTAGCTCAAGGCATCATTGTTTCGATTTTAGGAGTGTAGAAGTGTTCCGAAGATCTCTGCTCGCACAAAGACAAGTAGGGTGCCTTAAGTGTTGATTTGGAGGTGGGGGTCATTATCTGATTTCCGTCCATATCTCATTTACCACTACTATTACTCTTAGACTTATCGTCTCCTGATGATGTCTTTTAGGAATTGGCAAGACCAATCTTTAAATCGGATACTGGGCGGGAGGTAGGAGGGCGCCCTTTCCCCTATTAATTTCACAGCTAGTTGATAGTTACCTGGTTAATAGCTAGAAATTGCTTCTGATAGGTCACTCATTCTATGGAACTTCAAAATAGTTTCCTCCCACAGAGATTGTACGCGGGAGGGAACTATTTAGAGCTTCGTAACTTAACCTATGACCCACTTTGCATATAGGAGGATGCATGTGTCCCAACTATATATCTTTCTCACTGTGTTATGCTCTATCTCTCAAGGGATGAAATTCCCAGAGTCGATTTATGTAGAGATTGACTCTATGCATTCCATTCAGAAGATGCCTTCTGGCTCTTTCAGAATCGAGGAAATTGCTTGTTTTTCCAAGTCCTCTGTTATTATTTTTCTTTGCCTGCAGATAACATTGAACTATTCTATTCGGAAAGGATCGTTTTCCATTGATGCCTTCTCCCTTCCCTAGCAATGTTCGCAAGTCACTATATTTTGTACTGACTGTCTGACTCTATCATGTATCTTTTTAAAGCGCACATCATATAGCAAGATGCGACCATGAATTTCACGCTCGTTAAATCTATGCGTGTATTTGGTTAAAGTCAGTAAACGTCATGCGATAAGAGGAGAAGGGCAGGTGCATTTACCGACAAAGGCGTATTATATTACTTTTTTGTTTTTCGCAAAGGATCGACGTCAAGTGCTGATGAGCCAAGGCTTATACTCCCCCTTTATTGTCAACATTTGCTAAAAACGGGTGCATGTCAAGAGTATCCATTAAGGTTAGTTCAACTTATGTTGTTTCAGTGGATCATGAATTAGGATCAAGGCCGTACGCAGGAACTTTTCCCTCGGGGGCAAGAATATATTTAATACTTGAGGGAACACGCAAGCGAGGGAGCGAGGCGACGGAGCGGGATGTTTCTTCGGTTTTAGAATTGAAATTGAACGATCTGGTGCACATTTTGGGTGGAATTTGGGGAAATTCTCATCAAAAAGGTAAGGGAAAATAGAAAAAAGGTGGGGTTTTGAAAATTTCTAGCCCTGCCCCCCCCCCCACTATGTGCGTATACGGCCATGATTATAAGGTTAAAACAGCCATTAAAAATACAAATATGGCTAAACATGTAGTTTGAATTCTTTAGTAGATGGCTAGCTCCATCATTCTGACTGTTATTATCAATGAAATATTGATATGATCATTACGCATGGAAGAGTCTCAGAGACATAATGGTAAACTCTTTCCTGCAAACGTAAGATAAGACATCTGGAAAAACTTTGCTCAATAATCATTTTTATGCATCTATAACAGTCTGGACTGATTTGACTTCATTGCCCATGTTATGGAATGGCCGACAAAATGGCCGACATTCCTTTAGCCTAATAATAAGTAGCGCCATAACAAGAATATGGAGAATGCATGCATGGTATTCGGTCTTTCCATGAAAACAAGTGCATACAGACGTTTTTGATTAATGACTGATTGGCCGACGTATGACTGCATCTTGAAGAATGTGGACTCTTGATTGTCTTATTTCCACGCAGTAATAACAGTCAAGCAAAGAAGTGTCTCATGAGGTTATACCGGCTAATCAAATATGTATGCCGATTAATTTCCAGTAATAGGAATTGTCATGATCGTTCGTGCTGAAGTAAGTTCGTAGAAATTATAATACACTGGGTTCTCTCTCTCTCTCTCCCCCCCCCTCTCTCTCTCTCTCTCTCTCTCTCTCTCTCTCTCTCTCTCTCTCTCTCTCTCTCTCTCTCTCTCTCTCTCTCTCTCTCCCTCCTTCTCTCTTGTGAATGAAAGTTAATTTCCATTAACAACGAAATTGTCAAGAATAAGCGTGCTGAAGTTCGTATTAATTATAATTGTTATACGCCCCGGGTTCAAGTTAAAAAAAATTACAATAATGTTCGACTCATGCACAGAAGTGAGCCTACGAAAATAAATCACAATATAACATTTAAGGTAGATCCCGAACGGCATGATTGCTTGTTTTTGTTGTTGTTGATGATGATGTTATTTTATATATAAACACTTTTTCTTAAGATCAATTCCGTTCTTCTGCACTACCGATTGTCATAAGACGCCCTTTCTTTATGATAAAGGACAAAAATAATCTTGTAAAAGTGTGATTCATACCTTTCCGATTTATCCCATTATCAGACTCACTGATTCTTTCTGACACGACCAGCAAAATGGTAAAGAGCAAACTGTGTGTCTTTAAAATTCTGAAATCATCCAATTTGCCATTTGGTTCCTGTTGTTAAAGTAGGGCAAAAATGCAAGGATCTTCATTTCAGGCCTCGATAACGACATCCCCACTCCCCCTCGCCTAAATCCAACCATTCCCTTGCAATCAATGTTAACACCAGTCGTGTTGTTGAAATCCCTGTTTTGACAGACCAAAATCCTCCACAGGCGGGATAAATCAGGGAAGAGATGCACTCCATCTTTCTTTCATGGTAAGCGTCTGTGATAACAGTTGACTTAGTTAAGCCTCTCGCTTCAAAACACAGACTCCACTAATAACAAGAGTTCAGTCTCACTCCATCCATGAACAATGTGAACATCGTCACACCACAGACGTGACAGAGGTGTCACCAAATCACCTTGCGTTCACACTTTACGTATACACACAATCAGGTTTCTGCTTACAATATGTGACGATGCAACATCATATAGTAAAAAAACTTTTGCGTGAATACATAAATGTATACCAATTCATTTACAAAAGCAAGGAATGTTTTGAATTTTTGTGTGGCACTGTTTGTTATAACGTTGTGTAAGATATTATACCACACTCCGTGTTACAAGATTCTGTCCAGAAGAGTGACTATTACGAACGAGATGGTTCTTATATAATCAAATAGAAAGTCGAATATATAACCAAACGAAAATAACAAATGATACACAGGTTAAGTTATCTACTTAAGATGTGAAATGATTATAAGAAAAATATTACAAAAATATTCTTCTGAAAGGATTGGATCGGGGGTGGGGGGATTACTGTGGTACCCGGACAACTATGGTGTATATCAATGCACTGTCATTGCATTGACATTCACCTACCATGCCAACAATGTTCAAGTACAACATTTACAGTACGGAAGAAAATGAATCAATACACGTACTGTGCGTGCCTAAAAGGAATGCAGTCGGCACTTTTGAAAACACGTAAAGATTGTTAGGATGTGGTGAATAAAAGCATACTTCCATTTATGAATATGGACTTCAGAAAATCAATTCGAATAGAAATATTGATGTGTTGTATTGTATACAAATAGCGTAGACTTCAACCCCAGGTATATTTCTTGGCAAACCATCTCTGGTAACGACGACCCACGACTATAGAAAAAACTTTTTGAGAGCTTTATGCATTTTCATCTTCTCTCTCTCTCTCTCTCTCTCTCTCTCTCTCTCTTTCTATTTATCTATCTATCTAGCTACCTACCTATCATTCTATCTACCTATAAAACGTCTACCTATATCTAATAAAAATAAGAAAATACAAGTTCTGCTTCGGAATACATTTTAACATAGCTACTCCCTTTTATTTATATCATTAGAAAAAAAAAAAAACATTTCTAGTGGATATGAAAAGCAGACAGTAATATCTGCATGCATACCATGTCCTTGGTATATCATTTTGGCGCCTTTTCACCCTCCTTTTTTTTTTTTTTTTTTTCGTGGGTATTGAATACAGTGTCGTGTCGACGTTGGTATAATGTCTTAAGGCGCCAAGGTTGTAGTCTTTACAATCAAACTGATTTTTTTTTTTTATATTTCAAACATTGTTGAATAAACAACTTCCTATTCCCAATAAAACCGTAATCTAGACGTATTAATTTTAGTCACATTCGAATCATTTTCTTGCACAAATTGTTAGAGGACGAAGTTTGATTGATGTTCTGGTAAACAGACATCTCCAAACTAACTAGCACTGTGTTCTATCAGAAAAATGTGTCTGCGGTGCAGAACTACGAGATCCAATCAATACAAACTAGATCATCACGTGATATTGAACTTGCCAAATGCGCACCTGGCATACTGAAGCACGGTGATCTAGAACAGCCAATTCATTTAAAGGTTTAAGGTTCCTATATAGGGGTTCGAGGAATAATATCCTGGATTTTAAGACTTTAGTTTTTGGTCCTTCCCTCGGTTTGTAGCTTTCTTTATTGTCTTTCACATGTTCATGAAAAACGTACAAATGGTGTACATGACAAAAAAGATCCGTAGATACAGAAATTTGCAGTTCTAAAGACAACTAGGTGAAAAATTGAAATTGTGTTGAGTGCATTCTCCTTCAAAGAGGTATGTCGGGAAGCTTATAGGCTTAACAACGCATACTATGCACCTTGTTAGGTGTTCCTGTATGTGCAGTTCCGTGGGTGGCGTGTGATTTATGTCCCCCCCCCCCCCCCCCCCCTCCCCAATCCTCCACTTGTAATATCCAAAAGCGGTGATATTCAAGCCTGCCTATATTTCTTCGATAGTCCTTCGGTAAATACACTTGATTTTCCTCACATGTTGACACCCGTCTGGAAACACCCTGTCTCGCTATACACGTTCCCTTGGGGTAGGTTGTGTGTATTTGTAGACTTTTCCCTAAACGATACAGTTTCAAGCATAGAATCAGCCTCTTACACCAGAACGCTGCAGATCAAATAATATGTTCAGATGTTCATCCAAATATATAGTTTGAAATGCGGTTGCGAATGGAGGAGTATATTTAATATTTCATCGATATTTGAGCAGGTAGAGAATCTCGTAATTTTATTTGAAGTACTTAAATAGTTTCAAATAAATACATTCTGAAGACTTGAATCAGAGACAACTCCAAAATTTGATTAAAAATTTTAGTCTAAGAGATTTAGAAATCAATCTTATTAACAATTTCTTTATCTAATTCAAGACTGTTAGATCAATTTCATTTTATTGATTTATCTGTTTATGTTGCGCACTTTGTAAAGTTTGCCAGCTTTTTTTTTCAAGATGGAAACCGAAGGCCCTGGCGGATAAATGAATGGAGTTGTATAACCACCCTCCCTGTGCCTTTCCGATTTTCTGCTCTCTACTTTTTTCTTCTCTTATATCTGCCTTATTCTGATCTATTTCTTACTTCTCTTTTATTCTGATTGTCACATTATTTTCATGTTCGTTTGAATGTTGAATGTTATATTGTAATTTGTATTTGGCTTATTTTATCTGTTTTATCTATTTTATCTTTGTTTCCATATTGCATTTTTGTAAATTCAATTTGTTTCAGTCTTTGGCTGCTAGTTGAATATTTCAATAAATAAACCTGAACAATTGTATTCAAAACTACTTAAAAACAACATGACATACAGTAAGTACACAAACTTAACATGTTTAATGCCCCCTCCTCCCTTCCGCATTTTTGACCCAAAGGGCATTTTGAAAACGATTTTTTTTTTCTTTTTAGACTTTCATGTTTATAAGCACCTAAAACCATGAAAACCTGCCTGCTTTCATTTCCATTTCCTTATTTAAGAATTCTAATCTGAGATGTAATTTGCTTTTAAAAGGAGATATGTCTTTTGTTTTCTCATGTGTATGTCTTTTCAAGAAACACAATTTGGCGAAAATGATAAAAATATGTTAAGTATAGACAGAATTAGTGTATTGAGATGACGCTTTGGCCAAATCGAAAATGGTTCATTATAACATACATGAAATCTACGGCTTCTATTTTCATCACATTAAATATCATAATTAAATCTTAAACGTAATGAAGGGGCTAATTCTATAGCAATAACATTACAATCCTGTACAAACACAGCCCTTTAGAATCAATATGATATGGCGGCAGACGAGGGCGTATTTTGGAAAATGGCATTTCGCATTCTTCCTTCAGAAAGGTTAACATTGATTTCCTTTCTCTTCCGAATGAAAATTTTCCCCTTATATACGGTACAATTTTTTATTACGAGGACTTACTTCGGGGGAGATATGTTTGCTTTTGTAATGTGAAAAATGTTAATGTGTGACGTCGTATGAAAAGTGGAAATTTCTTAATCTCGGGAACTACAGAATTGCACTGAAACTTGTGTCATTGACGATCTGACGATGTCTCTATAAGTATCTCAGGGTCTATAAGGTGATAAATGCAACCCATGCATGTATGAACCGCATCCATTCATTACAGTAAAATCAAACCCTTTGAAGACTTCAGATTCAAGTAATCATTGGCATACTGATGGTGGGGGTGGGGGTTGGAGGGCGGCAGCCTCCCCAAAATATCTATGCCAAGAATTACAAAAAAAGGAAAAGTTGAATGTAAAACGTACAAATGTGAAACATCAAATATTATTTTCATCATAAAATGGTGAAGTTTTTGTTCGATCGCATTCCTAGTTCGCAAGTTTTAGAAATTAAACATAATTCAGATAAGAGGCGTCAACCCGCTCAAACTGGTTCAATTTGCTAATGTATGAATAATTTACGTATCGGTTAATGGTATACAAACCTTAGCAGCCGTTGATGAATTTGGTTTCTCCATCAAATCCCACAGCTGCCGCCGTCTATCCGCTAGACAACCTGACCCGAAATCTTCTTCCTCTCTCTGTCTAAGACTATCCTCTATCCTCCGCTGTTCTTCCACCTGTTGTTCCTTCTTGGCATGGTACTTATGCTGACAGCAGGACTCCAAGTAGAGCTCGTCAATCCCCCAGTACTCCAGGTCCTCACTGAAAGACACTGGACAGACGTCTTCGATGAGGTGGAGCTTCCCGGTGCGGTAGAAGTTGAGGATGGAACAGAACGAGCCGGGATGGCGATCGAAGAAGTACTCGTTGTCGATGAGCACGTAGTCGTCACAGATGGCCATGATGGTTTCGTGCGTGGTGCATTCACGGAGTCGTCCTAACCGAGAGCGGGGAAGTCGACTCAAGGTGCGCCACATTACCTCGTGTCGAACCCCACCAACGTTGACCTGTAAGAGAATCATTACCACGTATGACATCAGACAACGTCAATCCTTTGATCATTTGATAACTTTTAGCATGATTAGATTTGTGAAGGTGAAACCCAACTGCCAAAGAAGAGAATATCTCGAACGAAACCACTGAATTGAATTGAAATAGAAGACAAATTTCCTAAAAAGGATGTGAACTTTGTGTGCTTTCAGCTTTACACTCCATCGATGACATTGTCATGATTGTAAGAGCCTTAAAATGATGGGTGGTTTGTCGTTATACCGATGATTACTTTGATGACTCTAAAGAATACGATGTAGCACTAATATGAGCAACCTTTCCCCGTGGTTGAAACTGTAGTAGAAACATTGCCTGAAATAGATTGAACACATATTACTACTTGCCTTAACTCTCCTACTTAGAGAACGAAGTCTAAGGATTTCATCTGGTGTCGGGAATCCCGGTGGGGGAGACGAAACATTCCTATGTCCCGAAAGAGGTTTCAGTGGGAACGACGGCCCTTCATCATCCCCCTTCTCGGCCGCGGCGCCATCGGACGACGTCGATGGACCACCCGCGGTGGGTGCCGCCGATGACGTCGGGGACTTGGAACCCGAAGCTTCGACGTCCCCCTCCGACGACATCCTTACCGAATTCTGGTGTGTCGACCACACGATTATGGTTTTGCCGTTCAACCCAGTGAAATCCTTGATGAACTAGCTTTTCTTTCCGCATCCGGTCAGTCCGTTGAGCCGGTCCTGACCTCAGTCATAGAGCCCTGGTTATGTTCTTGAGTTTCTCAAGCACCATTCAGCCATGGGATGGGATGGGGATCCGAATATGAAGAGTTCACGAAGCATTCGCGATTACATTTTCAAAAACCTGTTAACGAAAAGGTAAGGACGAAAAGGTCTGAAAACAGATTCTTCAGAAAACTACACGCATCTCACTATTATTACTTTTTTGTAAGCCATTTCTGTATTCATATTAACAGGTCAGGAAAGTTGGGAGCTGCCAGTCCCTCCCCCCCCCCCCCCCCCCCATCTTTGCAACCCAATTGCAACACCTACTATGTGACAATTTTGCCCCCCCCCCCCCTATTTTGAATGGAGTGCACCAGAATGGCAAAGGATAAGGAAACATGTTGCAATCAACCTCCTAACCGGGAAAATATATCTACCATGAAAGATAGAAAACGGACAGACATGGCATTTATTAGCCATTTCAGCTTTTTCTTGGTCTCCCATTACCTGTTTTGTTTCAGAAGTGGTAATAAATTATTCATTCCGTTCACTATTTCTTCATTAATCAATAGTCACCATTCAACTCTTTGCTGTCCGTCTTTTTACACAAAAAATGCGCATTGTACGGGGAAAATCGGTTATAAAATTCGACATGTATTATTCATCATGCAAGCTCTAATCACAGCCACCACGCACAAAAACACTGTGGCATACTCATGGCAGAGATTACGATCTGTTTTCTCCATTCATCACACCCACAGATGAGAGAAACATACGGTAAACTACGAATGGAGGTCGGGCCGCCCTGCCTTCGTTATCATCACCCTTTTTTTCCCGCCACACGAATGAAGCAACACGAGGGTTAATTAGAAAGGCATGCATCTAATACAGTGGAAGGGATTGCTTCTCACGCTGTACGGTTTGCCTATTACGATGATAATCACAAACCAGTGGTAACTGCACAGGCTTTAATGCTGGCGCCTAATACCAGTCGTGGCGGCTATCATGAGTTACCCATACCAACTATATATGTAGGTACACTATATGCTATTGCCTCCATACTACCGCTGGGGTTTTTATGACTGTGCATTGCTTTTCCTTTTCACACAAGAAGAAATAAATTCTATTCCAGAAGTTGTAAATACATATTATATCAAGATCTCTTAAAACCTCATGTTACAGAAGGAAACCAAATGCTGTCATAACTCTCACAATCATACTCAGGCAAGTAGGAATAAAATATTACATACATACAATGTTCAACAGTTGTTGAAAAATCATTAGCTTGTTTAACATTATGAACCTAATAACTGCTGTTTAAAAAATCGCGTGTAAAACAAATGCAAGGGCTTTTTTAAAAACAACAGTTGGTAGGTTCGTTACTGTTCTAACAGTGTACAAAGTCCTAGATTATCCTTCATGACAACCATCAGATCATGTTCATATTCTTCTTTATACCTATCTCTTCTCATTTCTCCATTCCTCACTTTTATGTACATCTCTCTTTCTCCTTCTCTTTCTTTCACTCACTCTCTCTCTATCTCTATCTCTCTCTGTCTCTCTCTCTGTCTCTCTCTATCCTTCTCCCCTTCCTATTTGTCCTTTTCAGTGTTTTCCAGACGTACAGACAGACAGATAATAAGCCAGACACCAGTATGGGCACGGTGCAACACTTCAAACTAATATCTTTTTCTCACACAAGAGGCGGCTTGTGAGAAATCGACACCATTTGTGAGTTTTTCTCAAAGCCAGAACCGTTTTCAAGCACAAACACTTGGATCTAAATCCATCTGAATTCCCCTGCAAACAATGTTAGATCACCATAGAGCCACTAGGCTGACGGGATGGCTTTTGGTAAAGTACAATGGCTTCATCCATTAAACAACTTAAAGCAGGGGCGTCAATCCCTCTTATTCTTTTTTTTTTTGGGGGGGGGGGAGGCACATTAGCAATTTTCAGAGGGGTGTATCCTCCCATCCCCCAAATTCGCCGACAAGCGAAAAAAGGGGTTCTTCTTTACGGTGCCCTTTTTACCCGAAAAATTCGCTGTCAAACTTTTATACCAAAATAAAAGACTTTCATAATTTTTTTTTTTTTTTTTTTTTTTTGGGGGGGAGGGGGAGGAGGGGAGGGAAATACCCTATTGCGTCCCTACCATTGAACCCTTAAATATATAGGGGAAGTGTCCCCTGTGCCCCCACCCAACCCTCCCCCCCCCCCTCCCCGACTAATCCCCATTTCTTAAAGGAAGTCTTAAATCTTCGTCATGACGAGCTCTTTAATGTTGCATTCATAGAAGGCGGAAAATTCCCTCGGATCGAAAACAATCCGACAAATTCACTCTGCGTTTTGAAAATGAAACATTACAAAAAGAGTTACATCAGACATGCATCCTGCATTTTTTTTTTTCATTTGTTTGGTTTATCTCATCTTGTAGCGCTCTTGGTAAATTTTTCTATCTTTTTTTTTTTCAAGTTGGAAACCAAAGGCACTTGCGGATAAATGTAAATAACCACCCTCCCCTTGCCTTTTCGATTTTCTGCTCTCTGCTTTTTTTTAAATCTTACTTTTTCTTCTATACCTGCCTTTTCTGATGTATTTCTTACATCTCTTATTCTGATTGTCATATCATTTTCGTGTTCGTTTGAATGTTTAATGTTATTTTAAATTTTTATTTAGCTTTATTTCATTTATGATTTTTTTTTTTCATATCGCATCTTTTGTAAATTCAATTTGTTTCAGTCTTTGACTGCTATTTTTTTTAAATGTTTTAATAAACAAACCTTAACAATTGCATTCGAAACCAACAACCACTGTGACAGAAATTAAGTACTCGAACTTAATGTCCCCCCCCCCCCATCAACATTTTTTACCCAAAAGGCATTTCAAAAAAGGATAACATTTTTACTTTTAGACTTTTATGTATATAAGCAACAAAAACCTGTCCACTTTTATTTCCATTTCCTTGTAAAAACACTTTTGGGAATTGTGCCCCCCCCCCCGGCATATCTTTACAAAAAAAAAATCCCCTGGATTCATGACGTCATTCGACCTACGAATCTTCTGAAGTTTTACCTACATGATATGATGCAGGGTTTTAATAATGAATCCTTATATACGTAGTATGAATTAAGTATTAGTGTAGCAGGTGGGTCTGACTGTAGAATGATTATTAAAAAGTAGGCTCATGAAAAATTAGGTCGCACTTTACACCATGCACACAATAATTTTACCCCAACAAAATGAGAGGCTAACCAGCCTCACAGTCGGTGATGTATTATGGAGGTTACTTGTAGCTTAGTCAGAATTCAGATCATATCATCAGTATCAAAATGCTGGCCTGTCAAAAGGGGGCTCGATGACAAAACCTTTTAAAAATTGTTGTTGTTGGGGGGGGGTTTACTGAAAAGGGGGAATTATTATATTTTTAAATAGGCCTACTTTACCCTAAATCTCAGAAAAAAATAGATGCCATGTTCTATACTGAAATTTTTCAATACTGTCAAATGCGCATATTCTCTTCACCATGTTACGCTATGTCATTATTTTCTCATTTATGAGATCATATTATCGACTGCATAATCATGGTCATGCAAATCATCAACAGGTTAAAATTAGACATCTAGCTTTCAAATAGCCTAGCATGAATGAAGCAGAAAGCGCCGAAGCATAAAAGTATTATAGACACTGCACAACGCAAACAACAGGCGGATGCGACTGTATCCATGACGCGGATAACTTGAGAATACCCATTTCAAATATCACACACATGCATTCGTTCCATTATCATGTTTATCAACGGGTATTCAACAAGTGATTGCTTCATTAACACCGGATGCACTATCTATCTGGTAAAAAGGACTTAAGTGACCAGTATAATGAAATCACACAGGTGTCATGTAGCCTTTACAAACCTGACACATATTTTACAAAATGAATAATACAACGGATGACTCAAGAGCGTCGAGAGAGGCATTTGTCTTAGAATATGATAGGGTCACTGAAACTGAAAGATCACTATTGTTGATGATGATGAATGCAACAAATGGCCCAGATTTTTTTTTTCCCAGTACCATTACACTCCCAAAATATGCACCATTTTAATTTCAATTAGCCATGATACGAGAAAAAAAAATGTTCAGGGTTGGTTGGTTGGTTGGTTGGTTCTTGATATTAAGGCGCTCCTCTTCCTTTCCCTTCCTTTCATTTTTTCCCGGTGGTTTGGTGGATTTTCCCGCTGAAATCCTTCAGGGGGGTGGGGGGCACTCTGCCCCCCTGAAGGATTTCAGCGGGAAAATCCACCAAACCACCGGGAAAAAATGAAAGGAAGGGAAAGGAAGAAAAAGGAAGGGAGAAAGGGAAAGGAAGAAGAAGAAAGGGAAAGAAAGAAGAAGAAAGGAAAAGAAAGAAAGAGAAAGGGAAAGAAAGAAGGAGAAAGGGAAAGGAAGAATGAGAAAGGGAAAGAAATAAGGAGAAAGGGGAGAAAGAAGAAGAGAGAGAGGGAAAAGAAGGAAAGAAAAAAAAAGGAAAGCAAAGTGAAACAAAAGAAATGAGGGAAAATTTAGTACCAAAACCCCGGACTTTCCGGGGGCTCCCCCGCAGTGGCTTTCCCTGAAGACCCCCATCAGGGGCCCTAAGCCAGAACCCTGGGACCCACCCGCTAAGGGCTTCACAACAAGCAACTCGCGGTGCGGGCTTACCTCCGCATATTCTATTTCAAGACTTAGTTACCGGGAAATTTTCGGCTCTGCCCCTCCCCCGAAAACAGGCAGAGAATTACACCACTGATTCTAGACTTAATTATCGGGAAATTTTTGGCTATGCATATGCCCCCCCCCCCCACCTCAAGAAGAGCGGGAACTGACAGCGCAAAAACGCCGGAGCTTCCGCGCTTTGCGCGGGAGGGGGAAACTCCCCCTCCCTGCACCCTCCCCTCTAGGGAGCACTACATTGGCGTAAATTCCAGGGGGTAGGGGGGTCTATCACCCCCACTTGGGGGAGAGGGGGGATGGTGTGTACAAATTCCCCCCCCCCCCCATGCAGACACACTTTTTAAGGAAGAAAATATATTTCAATTAATCAGTAAGCGAAAATTCTGAATATCTATCATAAACGACCATTATATTTTAAAATTTCTATTTGAAAATGCTATTGAAAACAAAAAAAGTGGTTATTTTTGGCTCGCTCGCTTTGCTCGCTCGTCAAAATCTTGGGATTTCCATCCAAAAATGCGATTAAAATCGAGAAAAGTGGTTATTTTCGGCTCGCTCGCTTCGCTCGCTCGCAAAATAGATATGAAAATGTGTGTGACAGGGAAAAAAATCGTTAAAAAAGTGTTTCATCCCCCACTCCTCAAATTGGATTTACGCCGGTGGAGCACTACCGTCCTCCTAAAATGCAGTCCTAGCTACGCCACAGATTCTAGACATAGACTAGTTACCGGGAAATTTTGGGCTCTGCCCCCCCCCCCCCCTGATAACAGGTACCTGTTACGCCCCTGCTCTTTTGTAGGTTTTGTCGTAGGCTTCGGATAGCCCACGAGCGAGTTTTTTTTTCCTGTGTGTGTGTGAAAATTATGTTAATAGTTGTTTTGTTTTGCATTTTATGTTTCTTGAGGGCGTCGTCTGTTTTAACATCACTAATACAAAATATTTGAAATTTATATTACAGCCCAGGGGACCGACTTTTGCAAAAAGTTAGCCCATGGTTGACAATGCAGACGCTATGGCCCGAATTCACAAAGGTGGTTTCATTTAAAACCACCTTTGTGAATCGCAATTTTGAAACTGTGGTCTGAACCGTGGTTTAAAACCATGGTTTAAACCACGGTTTCGACTGAAACCACCTTTGTGAATTCGAGCCTATGTGTCTCGTATTTGTCTCGTGCAAACACTGTCCGTATACTTTGATATCATGTACAATTTTTTTTTAATACGTCACTTTACTTCCTTTTGTCTATGGGACTACAGTTCTTAGCGCTAGACAGCCGTTTTCATCTGATATGATGCCATCCACTTCAAATGGGTCAAACGAATCCAGTACTAGGGGATATCATTATCTTAGTTTGTCAGTCCAGTTAGTAGATCGTTTGTCTCCCACGCTGTTGGTCTACGAGTACTCAGACATGCTGGATGTTTCAATGTTTCCATAATGTCACTTACTTCCTTTTGTTTATTTATTGTGCTGCAGATCGCGTATCGTTAGATTTAAGCCATTTCCATCTGTGTGGTGCGGTCCACTTTTGGTTAAATTAATCCATCTACATCTGTAGCCTTGGTGTAGATTATCTCGTAGTAGATGGTGATATCTGTCGCCTAGCAACGAGAGGCTGCAATACAAACCCCATCCAATATCCATCAACTGCAGGCTTGGTGTTTTTGCTATAGTAGGACCTGCTGATATTTTCCTTTGTGCAGAGATATCTCAAAGTTTATTAAAGCTATGTTATATCATTTTCATCTTTTGTTAAAATTATGTTCTAACCTATACGCGTGGAATTTTAATTTATATCAATGTGAGCAAAAAAAAAAAAAAAAGAGCGAAATTTTCATATCTGTAAGAAATCACAGGGGCTATGCTTTTCTGCGTAAGATCTGTCAATCTGTAAAATTAGTTATGAAGTATTTTATTAGAGCATACAAAATTCATCAAAATGGTGCTTCACACACCTGTATAGTGTATACATTTGACAGACTCGAGGGGATTCCTATATACAGAAGGGATACATTGGATCTTACAGATGGAACTATCATGTGATGATATCAACTCATTAGCTAATTCTTTTGTTTGGATAGAATGTTGAATACAATGTTGGTAGTGACCCCCGCCCACCTCCCCTCTTAATTGCCCTAAGTCCAGTATCATCAGGAACTATGACTCGTAAACAACAAGAACTGTCTTGAGGTGAAGCGTACTGATTTTTGATACTCTGTTTAGATTGACAGATAGGGAGAGATAGATAGATAGATAGGTAGGTAGATAGACAGATAGCCACTATAGATAGATAGATAAATAGATAGATAGATAGATAGATAGATAGATAGATAGATAGATAGATAGATAAATAGATAGACAGATAGACAGATAGATTGATTGATAGATAGATAGAGAGGTAGATAGGTAGATATAGAATCGCTCGGTTTCCCCTTTTCCCCTTATTTACAACTTGTAACAAACAGGAAAAGGGAATCGTCACATGGATTTTCGACCCTTGTTTAAACAGAATGCAAGTTGTACCGGTTTTCAGGGGGCACGCGAACGATTTGCAAATCGCTCGCGGGCGTCGTTTTTAGTTCGGCGGAAATTTTTTTAAAAATGAAATTTCTAGCGAGCGTTTCTCGCATCCCGGGGCGTTTTTATTCGTGATTTGTTCTCAAACATGTCTTAAAAGCTTTGTCATATGCGCAGGACCTGCACAAGACGTGCGCGATGTTCGCAAAGTCTTCGTAAATCCCCAACCAGATCACGAAAGCTTGCCGAATGTCTCGCGAAGTTCGCCCGATAATTGTTCTTGGAACATTTGCGTTGTTCGCATTTAAGTCGCGTGTTCTTCGTGTATGTTGACTGGCCGTAGTTCAGCCACGGTACACATGACATTCGCACATACGTTGTGAGAACTTCGCACAAACGGCGCAAGAATGTTTTACGACTCCATTGTCGCGAGACATTCGGAGAAAAACTTCTCCGAATGTTGGACTTTGCCATTTTTTCGACATTCGCACCCTTCGCAAATCGTTCGCGTCCCCCGTGAAAACCGCACTTTACCCTGCCCATAATAAATCATATACATAATCGTTAGGGTGTTACGGCATATAACAGTATAACGGGAGAATATGAACTGCACCACAGAGATCATTTTATCGACCCCCCCCACCATCCCCCTTCATTTCCTTACGCCCTTGCCCTCCCATACTTCGTTAAATGGAATATGTTATGGCTTCAATCTGTGGCTTGCAACCAAGAGAACGTATGTACTGCCACACGTCAAAGCCGTTTCTGAAGCTTTGTTTAGGTAGAATCTAAGCTGTGACCACATCCAGTGTGTGAAGATGTAAATCACTCGTTTGGTTTTCAGACATGTCTGCAGGATTTAAACATCAATTCGTGTTGCCTACGACGAGAAGTACGTTTGAATGTGTGCCCTTTTTTATATAACTTTAAATACAGTGGATAGCAAGATGTTCATATCTGTTGATAGGAGCTTGTAATATTTTCATACAATGAAAAAACAAAGAAACAGAACAAAACAAAACAAAAATAATAAATAGCAAAAACACTCATGTTCTTCAGTCCTTCATAGGCCTGATTACACACTTGTCATGGTAACTTGACGTCCTCGGGAATTCTTTTTCAACTTAATAATTATTACAAATTCAAAATGAATGTGCAATCCATATTCCTTAACAATAATTTTCAGACATTATACTGATGATTGTTTTTATCAATTCTAATACAGAGAAAGTATTTAGGACGGATTTTAGGTTCATTTTTTTGCACTAGTAACCGAGACAAATCTCTTGTAAAAAAAAAAAAGCCTGAATTATTACATTGCGCATAACATAAAATATAATAATACCAAAAGCAGGTGTTGCATGCTGTTTGATAGGAAATAAATTTTTGTATCAATGAATGGAACGAACAATAAATATGATGACTACTTGATATACCGACCAGATGGTTTGAAAAAAGTGGGCGTTTTGTTTTTGACACAGCGTTTCATACATGTCATACCAACAGTTATACACTGAATTGCACTTTGAAACTGATAAATCATGTATTCGTGATAGCATTAATTGCTCACTCACAATATTGCGACATTTTGAAAGATTTATTTTCATTAGCAGGTACCTGTATATGATTCTTCATGAATTACGCATGTCGTTGCTGAGACACAATATACAATGTGGATTTAGGCTCATTTTGTATATGTAAGACTATCAATAGCCTTATATGTTGAGGCTTTGATTATGGTGCTACTGCATATTCGTCTTTAGCAAAAAAAAAAAAAAAAAACAACAACAAACAAACTCCATATTACCATGTGATAAATTTCTTTCTTTTTTAAAAAGCAAGTATGGCACACGGACAAGTAATTTTGTTTGAAGATAAAAATGAAATTTTAAACACCGTATATATTAAAGTACCGTTATGAAGTACGGTAATAATTTCAGTTATTCAGTTATTTATTTCAGTTAAATTCATTAATTTGCTACATTATTTACATACTATCGAGGTTTTTCATTCTATTTACGAATGTAAATAAAATATGAGGAGAAAAAATCTTTTTCCCGTTTGACGTCGATAAAAATTGACTGTTTATGTGATACACGGCGAATGCGTTCGTCTTCTGCAGATATGAAACTATTCATTAGATTTTTTCCATCAAAAACAACTGCAGAATTTTAAAGTAATTATGGTACTTTTTCCTTGCAGACACTGAAATCTATGAAATGAACAACATGTTTTTGCATTTTGGATTCTGAAGCCTGCATCTTGCATTGTTATCCTTCTGCTGCGAACCAGCAAGGAATGTTTTTTTTTTGGTTGTGTTTTTGTTCGTTTTGGATTTGTTTTTTTTCTTTTTTTGCATTCGAAGTAATATCATGATTGTGATGAATATAAGATAATACTATAACATCGAGAATAAACGCCGTTGTATATATAAAAATCTACGTTTTGTTTTTTTGTATCAGAATGGATTTCCTGTACTTCCCTGCAGGGAAGAATGTTAAAGAAGGAAATTAGCGGCGGATCCAAGATTTTTTTCTAAAGTTTAGGGCGAAGTCTGCTCAGGCATGGTAGCCTATCAGAGATAAGCAAAAGAAGAAAAAAAGGGGGTCTACCAAAAGAGGGGGCCGTGGCCGATTCGCCCCCTCCCCCCCATCCGCCACTGCCGCGGGTTGTTTATAGGTTTCATTTGGTCAGTGGCGGGCGCTACAGGGAGGGAAGGGGGCGACCGCCTCCTATGATTTTTCAAGTGACCCCCCCCCAAAAAAAAAATAGGAGAAAGAAGAAAAAAACAGTTGATAGGAAAAGAGAGGGTTAGGTCATGTAACTATATAATACCCCCTTTTCATTTAAAACGTAAATAAACTCACTTATGGGTCATCTTGTGCCCCCCCCCCCATCAAAATACCCTGGCGCCGCCCTTGCATTTAGTTAAATCTCGACCTTCACCCTGTTCAGTCAAAATGGCTTTCTTTCATTTACTATTCAAAAACAAAGAAGGGGAAAAAAGTAAAAAGAAACCAAGGCTCCCCCATTTTCTATGTTCCATAGATTGATTTCTCATTTAGAGTAAAAGCACATTATTTCCTGCGAGGGTGGATGCATTATACGGATTACTGCATATATATTCAGGTATACGTTCAGATGATGAACTAGTACTGCATGCTTCATTATGTACTGTCAATGCATTATACATGCGGTATGCACTTACCTCGATCACGCAGCGTCGAGGCAAGAATATAGACCTGGTTTTCAGCATAAAATCATCACTGTAATGGTTCGTAAATCAAGAGAGGTTCATATTATCACGGAAAGCATAGTGTAGCATGATAGAGTATTCAGTTTATGCCAAAAAAACTCCGCTGGTATTGCATTCCACATTGTGTTCGCAGACGGTCGAATAGCAGTGCGTCGTGTACACTGTAGAATAAGCGCGGAATAAGGAGTCGCTGAGAGGTAAAAGAGCGACGAGCTGGATTTAGCGTGTACATGCAGAAACTACATATGCCAAGTGTATTTACATGTAATCTCTGAATCTTCCGCAAGTTAAAACGGAGCACCGTTGCACAAATCAACTGCGGTATATTGCGAATGACCGGTATATTGTGAATGATTAAAGAAGGGAACAGACAGAAAGACAGAAGAAAGAAAGAAAGAAAGAAAGAAAGAAAGAAAGAAAGAAAACGAACGAAGGACAAGAAAGAAAAAGAAGAGCATCTATATATACCCATTTGTAAATCAGTGTATAGTTGTGTAAAACGATATTGGAAAAAACAGCTGAACATGCATTTTATACTTATTAGGAGCATGAGAAGGTGACAGTACTGAGATGCATTCTGAATTGCAGCTGTAGAAGCGATAAGCCTCATAATTATTTTAACGGCCAGCAACGGTTGACCCATGTCACATTTCCCTGGTCAACCAAATAGCATGTCCATGAAATACATGTAGTCAAGTGATAAACCGATTGGATAATAGTGGGCTCACAGTATGGACATTGCATTTGCTCCCTAAAACAACTATATTGAATAACAAACAGACATATTCCCTTTCACAAAATGCATTGCTTATTCGGGGGGGGGGGGGTAGACGAGGAAAATCATTCTATAGTTATTAAGAGGATTACAAATTAGGCTATAATCGTATGTCAAGAGTTTGATAATGAAAAAACTTCAGCTTCTCGCAAAAAAAACAGCAAACATTGAACCTTTCACTGTGACTAAATTAATACCTGTGGACTTCTCTTATTCAAACTTGCAAAATGGAGGGGGGGGGGAGGTTCTGATCCATGAACTGGAGTTCATTTCATATTCAAATTAAAATGCTCATTACTGCTTATGGCTTCTTTCCCCATGCAATTATCATGATTATAACCGGGGGGCGATATTTTTGGCATTATGTCTTTGAAAATATTCCAACATCCTGTAACTTGCGGTGAAAGGATGAATTATGTTTACAATAGAGTTAAACCCCCCAAAAGGTTTAGAATATGGTTATATACCACTGGCAGATGTTGGCATTGTTATAACGAGGCAATAAACATTTAATGTGTTTAGGTTTAGGCCCTTCCAAACAAGTTCTAATTTTAGTATCTTTTGAAATAACCAGATTGAACGTGAGCTTTCAGTCCTTTTAGAAAACAGGTATTCTTTAATGAGTTTACATTATCCTTCGTAAATTGAAACAAGATTGCTTGATGTTAAATCCATTGGACCAGGGCATGAATCATAGCAAATGATTTACGATGAAATATCAGTGAAAGAGGCGACATGATTGATAGACATTGTGACGTCAGCACTGCTATGACCCGTAGTTAAAACATCCAATACAATGTATCATATCGGCGATGATGCTTTCCAACATGTGAAAATCATTTCCAAATTCAATGTGAGAGTTTCATTGTCTACCGAAAACATAATCAAATATGAAATTTAATACTCACGATAATAAAACATGCAAAAACAAAAATAATAATTAAATGAAACAAAATTATCTTGCCAGGATAACGGATGAAAACTGAAAATAAATCTGCTAATTTCCATGCCAGCGAATATGTTAACTTTGTAGGCTAGTGTGTGCAGACTTTTCTGAACGCAGATTTCGAAAAAATGTTTTCTGGTGCTTTACTTAATGGCATAATAATCAAATCATGTTTTTGTCTGGTTTTAGAAAATGTATGATGTATATGTGTATAAAACAAAAATCTTTCTTATAATAGTTTTGTTTGGTGTATTGTTGTTTATTGCCCATAATCGATTTGTTTTTGTTTTTCTTTCCTAAATATTCATTTATCTAAACAAAAAAACAAAAAATCCCCTGACCATATTCGCTTTGGAAGAGGGCACACGACAGTTAAAATAAAATTGCAAGCGAACCTATCGACCTTATTAAGAAGTACATGAAAATCAAATAACGAAGCTACTGTATGTACTTGGCATTGGCAAAGATGATATTACACAGTGATGCCTGCAGAAATGACTAATAATTTACAACATGTATTGAAAAGAGTTATATATATAAGTTAGAAGAAAAGGTTATAGAGATGGGGGAAAGGGACATAGACATGATAGAGATAAAGAGAGTGACAGAAAGACAGAGAGAGTCAGAGAGAAAGAAAGAGAGAGAGAAAGACAGACAGACAGTGAGAGTCAAAGAGAAAGGAAGAGCCAGACGGACAGACAGACAGACAGTGAGAGTCAAAGATAAAGAAAAAGACAGACAGACAGTGAGAGTCAGAGAGAAAGAAAGAGTCAGACAGACAAACAGACATTGATAGTCAGAGAGAAAGAAAGAAAGAGAGACAGACAGTGGGAGTCAGAGAGAAAGAAAGAAAGAGAGACAGACAGTGGGAGTCAGAGAGAAAGAAAGAGACAGACAGACAGACAGTGAGAGTCAGAGAGAAAGAAAGAGACAGACAGACAGACAGTGAGAGTCAGAGAGAAAGAAAGAGAGACAGACAGATATTGAGAGTCAGGGAGAAAGAAAGAGAAAGAGACAGACAGTGGGAGTCAGAGAGAAAGAAAGAGAGACAGACAGACAGTGAGAGTCGAAGAGAAAGAGAGAAACATACAGACAGACAGTGAGAGTCGAAGAGAAAGAGAGAAACATACAGACAGGCAGTGAGAGTCGAAGAGAAAGAGAGAAACATACAGACAGACAGTGAGAGTCGAAGAGAAAGAGAGAAACATACAGACAGGCAGTGAGAGTCGAAGAGAAAGAGAGAAACATACAGACAGACAGTGAGAGTCGAAGAGAAAGAGAGAAACATACAGACAGACAGTGAGAGTCGAAGAGAAAGAGAGAAACATACAGACAGACAGTGAGAGTCGAAGAGAAAGAGAGAAACATACAGACAGACAGTGAGAGTCGAAGAGAAAGAGAGAAACCGACAGACAGAATGAATGAAAACGAAGAAAGAGAAAGACAGAGACGGAAAATGATAGGACAGAGAATATAGATCTCGGTTTATTTGCTCTCACTAAATTGGTCGATTCATCATGTTCCCCTGATGTCACTTGGGAAATATGTTTTGGGTATTAAAGTGCGGCAGGAAGATAAAGAGTCCGGGCGGGGGGGGGGGGGGGAAGGCAAACTACTAAAATGAAAAAATGAATTGATAACATTGAGAAAGACACCAATAACATTGTTGAATACAATGATTATCTTAAAACTCATGACGTCTAAGGCTTATGCACGTTAGGTATGGGATTTTCGATCAAAACCTAAGCCATCCGATAAGAGTGTTCGACAATTAAACCCGTAACGGCTGCTTCTACGAAATTCAGTTCAATTCAATTCAATTTAAACACATTTATTTCCAATTATTCAAATAAACAGCAAAAAAATTCTAATTCATTTAACCCTTTATAACATTACGTTTGTTTAAAAAATAAAAATAGCTCACTGGAAAGAGAAATATAAATATTAAAAGAGAGAGGGGGTGAGAAGATATAAGAAAGTGATAAATTAGAGATGAGATGGAGTCGTAGAGGGTGGGGGTTTAAAAAGGACAGAGAAAAAAGTGCAGGTATATTGGCAGAGAGGGGGGAGAAAGAGATAAGAAAAGAGAGAAAGAAAGAGACATGGCGATAGAGAAAAAAGAGGAAGAAGAACAAAAACGACGACGAGAACGCCCCCCCCCCCCCTACAACTGTACGGCAAGTAGAATTTGAGAAGTAAGGATAATAGTAATAATAATAATTGGGTTTTATTTACCCAGTATTTTTACTGCTCTCCCTACGGGCCCTGCAATTATTACCCCAGCAATGCCAGATACCGATTTAGTACACCTTGGTCGAAAGGACATGAAGGATGTGAGCAAAACACCTTGTTCAAGGGTCATGAGGATGTAAGCATCGGGCGAGGATCGAACCCAGAACTTCTTGTATGAGAGCCAAGAGCCTTCACCACTGAGCCACAATGCTCCCACAAAGTAATATACATAAAGGGGACAGATGAAGAGATGAGGTATCTATGGAGACGTAACACAGACCATGCAGACCATCAAGACTGAGGATTATGGGAGAGGGAGAGAACGAGTGAAGAGGTTTTACCTCGAAGATATTGACCCATTTATCATGTTTATGACGAGAAGAAACGACCTTAGTGACAGGAGCATGTCTATGCATAATTGCCCAGGTAGATATGAAAAGGCTGGATTGCAAAAAGGTATTAATTCCAGTTTCGAAATCGGCAGAAAATTTTCCCTTTCCGCCTCCATCATGCATCTTCCCCCCCCCCCTCTCTCTCTCTCTCTTTCTTACCCTCTCTCTCACGCTCTTTCTCTCTTTCTCTCTCTCCCCTCCCTCCCCATCTCTCCCTCTCTCTCTCTCTCTCTCTCTCTGCCTCTCTGCCTCTCTTGCCTTCTCACAAAATATGTATATTTTTCACACTTTCCTATCCATGAGAAGTATTCTCCAATTCATTATTTCAGAATACCACGCATCTTCATTCAAATAATGGGTTATTCCTACATTCACTTGAAAACATGCACATCAGCATGTTACATCGTTTCCAATGGAATTAGGGTCTTTTTGCACCAAGAATCATCAACACAGATAGACTCCTGCTGCTATTCAGGAAGGTGATATGAAAAAAAAAAAATCCATATACTTCAAAGTACAGGAAGGTTCAATGCCAAGAAATGATCATAAATCCCCAATTCTGTTTATCTGGCTTAAACTGTAATTTGCCACTTTAGAAGCTTTCTAGAGATTTGCCCGATGTAGCAACAACAATTATGAATGCCAGATGACAGTTAAGTTTCGGAATTCAAGAAAAAAAGATATGTGTACACTAGCGAATCCAGGGTTAGAAAATAAGGGGATGCAGAGTGGAGCAGTGAATGCTTATCAGTAAGATAATTATCATGATTATAGCGGCGCCATGTTGTGAAAGTAACAATCTAATGAACAAGACTAGGTTTCTTTTAAGCTAGCACCGATTTGATGTGAGATAGCGCCAATTTCAATTGGGCAGTACAACGACGTCTTCGGAATCATAAGGGAGTGTGTGTGTGTGGGGGGGGGGGCCAAATGATCCTCCTATGTAAGGCAGTATACAAACAACCGCGGATAACCGTCTCCTCGGAATTGACCCTCGGACAACAACATGTATGTCCGTCGGCAAATCTAAACAATAGCACCCAGCGGACACCCTTCAAGAAAGTAAATGTCGGGGGGGGGGGTCAACTGAGGGAGGGGTGGAGACCTACGACAAGTATGTGCCCACAGAATAACTACATCCGGGCAACTATACCCCCGATTGACTAGGCTCTTGAGTTACAACATCCAATAAACTTAGGAAAATAATAATACAGTTGAAAATCCCGGGAGGAGGGGACGGAATCATTCCTGAATAAACGAATTTGTCTTCTGAATGAGGAATTGTTTCACAAAGCGTGATCGGTAACTTGCTATAATCCAGCTTTCAGAGCACGTTAATTTTCTTTTCACTGTATTGGTTTAATTAAGTCGTCTTTCTCGTTTTTCATTATGCGTCGTCGAACGTTGTCTCCAGGGGGAACTGGGGCGTATATTGGGGGGGGGGGGGTTAAGGGGGTATGCTGTCATCCGTATTAGACATCGCTAAAATCAAAACAGTCGAAGCAAGTCGGGAGGGGGGAAGAAACATAGAAGGACTGTATTCAGGTAATCAATATACACAACCTATCCCTTACCCATGCAATGTAAAAAGAGAAAGTCGCAGTCTCCCCAAATTGCCCCTGCCCCCGCCCCCTCCACCAATTAAAACATCCTGGCGCTAGTGATTTCAAAAAACAAATTAAACGCACTGCACAAGGTCATAACGAACAGAAGACAATTTCCTAACCCTGAACACTATAAAGCATAAACATAATCACCTTCAAATGAATGATAGAGTCAAAATTATCAAGCAAAAGAGCGGCGGCAAAATATTTAGAACCTGGTCGTGATAGAAACACACTGCTTGTAGCTATGGCAGCACTTATACATCACCATACCTGTATCTAGTTATAGGACCACGATCCCTAATAATATTACATAGTTTCTCTACTCAATCCAAATTTCATTTCAAGGAATATAAACATGTATATCCCTGCCGGGTACAAACCTGAGTCGAGAGAGAGGTGACTGTAGAAACAGAATGGTATGGATACTGACATTACATTTATATACTTATATACTTCCATGATGACATCTATCATTATATTTTCCCTCTCTCTCTTTGAATTTTTATCACATAGATTGCAAAAGTTTAGCAAGTTAGAATTTCATAGATAAGCTACATTGTAATATATATTATAAGCTGGTAATATTGTCTTGTCCATAACAGCATCACAATCTTCAATTCGCTACAGGTAATCCTTCTCCGCTGCACTATGCTTAGATCGATATGATTATTTTTCCTTGATATCGATTCCAATTTCATCAAGCAGGGGCCCCGAGCTGCATGATGTCGCTGAAAACTTAAAGGTCCTAGGTTTGAGCTCTTTAGAGAAAAAAATATTGGAAGGGAACAATATCCAACAAGCATGACAAGTCAAAATTATTACAAACAGCAAGATAACTAAGGGATAAAAACAAAATCCACTATTACAAAAAGAAAAATGTGTTTAGGGACATACAGGTGGGTCGCCTACTTACATAGCTTAACTCTTGTCTCCTTGCATGTGTTGCTTAAAAGCACTAACCATGCACTGAAACCGTGCAACAAAGCAAAAAGCCAACATCATTTAGCCGCCTGACTAGGATTAACATTTTCAAGGGTTTACGGGCCTTTGCAAGCCTTTGACAACCTTTTGATAGGTAATTAAAAGACCTTTTTATCTGTTTATGTGTAACTTGTTGGCAAAGTTTCGCCCCTGTCCATGAAATCCGAATTCAACTTGCATGCCATCCCAATCTGCCATCAAAATATGCACACAGACAGAAATTTCTTTCTAACTGCGGTACGATTGTGGAAAACCATCCCTTGCCATGTTGTAGGAAACATTACATGATGTAATTCAGGCATTTAAACGCAGAGTACATGCATGCATACTTCCTTAATCTTACGTGACATGATTTTGTTATCTGGAATTTTTAATAGTTTGTTCATTTCGTTTCATATCATATAAAGGTAATCATTTAAGCAGTGAACCATTTATTTTTATTGGCCCACCAGAGTTTTCAGTGAGAGTCTGCTGCTGACCGCAGTTAATGATTCCATAACTGTCTGGCATGTCTGGTGAGGCTTTTTTTTTTTTTTTTACTTTTGCATCGTATATACCCCCCAAAAAAAACCATAAAGAAGAAAAAAAAACCGCCTGGAATCTTCCATGTTCCCTTTAATGAATATGATTGATGAGACTCATTTCACGGTATCCTTCTCATATGATTGCACTAGGATAAAAAGAAAATGATTTTTCATCATTTTTGCCATCTTCCTGCTCGTAAACCCAGCTAGCACATAATGTTTTTATAACATTTCCAAAAGGTCTCAGAAATGTTTTCCAAATAATGTTTTTTGATAACGTTTTTATAACATTAATACAACATTATATTTCTCATGTTTAACATTTTTATAATGTTTGGTCAAAAATTTTTTAATGGTAACATTTTTCAAACATTTTCTCAATGTTTTTGAAATATTGTAATAATGTTTCCAAGATAGCAATAACATTTTAATAACATCTTTAGAATGTTATTGTAAAAATGTTATATAAAAATGTTTTCTTGATAATCACAAGATCATACATTTTAACATTTTTAAAATGTTTTCATAAGCTTTAGCTAACATTATTATGATATTATTATGATGTGTTTTTGTGCTAGCTGGGAATCTTGATAAAGTTGCAAGCAGATATTTCCGTTGATCTAATATACTCAGATTCTGAGAAGGAAGAATCTAGTTTCATTAACTTTTCACAAATTAATTTAGTTAGTTGTTTTCGTTTGGCAAGCGTTGTGTGATAATGTTATTAATACAGAACAGATGCTTTTTGAGATTAGCAAATGATCATAAAGTAAAAACTCCTTCATGTTTAAACTACCTGTTTTCCCTTTCTGAAGGGAATTGAAACTGATACTGATTCAGGATAGCAGAAAAGAACAATAAGTTAGCACTGCATTTCAAGAAGTGGTTCTTTATTTTAGATTAATACTTCCCCTTGGGAAAATGTTAGTTTTCCCTTATTTTGGTTGCCTTTAATTTTCTTCTTCTTCTTCTTCTTCTTCTTCTTCTTCTTCTTCTTCTTCTTCTTCTTCTTCTTCTTCTTCTTCTTCTCGCTACTGAGAGAATTGTTTTTGTCTTGTGTATGTGTCGTTTGGTCACCATATTTTGTGTAGGTAATTTAAGTATAGTTGTTGTTTTGCTGTTATTGTTTATGATGTGTTGTTTTAAATAAAACCATAAATACAAAAGTATACTGATTCATCTTGAACTGCCGTAAACCATTTGTGGATTTTCAACATAACAAAGTGCAAGGAATAATTCGTCCGTTGAGAGCCTCTTTCATGTCCTTGTATTTTTCTTGTGTTTCAGTGGAACTAAGTAATATTTCACTTTTTTCGAAGTATATTAATTTGTACATCGGGTAGTCCTTCCACCTTATTAAAAAAATGAATATTTGTTAGTGTGTGTTTTTGTTTTTTTTGAAATGGTTAACTGACAGTGATTGTACAATAAATTTGAGACATTCAGTTCAAAGACATGATTTTAACGATTTATTTTCAAATTTTAGCACGAAGCTGTTTTGATGCAAAAAAAAACCCGACTTGCATTGTTACAACAGCAATTCCCATTTCCTTCATGTGAGTTCCCATATCTTTTCAAGTATTTCATCGGTGTAAGCCTATAGGTTCCCAGACAATCATTGTACATGTGTGTCACTCTCCATTGTTTACAATAAGTGATGACGAGAGGGGTTGGGGCATGACATTTCGAAACTCTGAATCTTGAATAAGTGAAGCATCCCCCTGGACACAGCAAGCTCCATCGTGTGCTGGCTATCGTCATTATCGTGAAAAGAAATGAATTATAGACGGGAGTGTTTCCAAATAGGTCTAAACCAAAGTCTAACCTAACACCACTGATAGTAAAGCATGTACCCGTTTGATGAGTAAGTTATACTGAGGGTCATTTCAGGATATTGCATTGTATGTCTATGCATGCATGTGCTAAAAAAAATGAAAATAAAAAAAAATGGTTGTGCGACACACGCTACGGCGACAATAGCTTTGCGGTGAGTTTTATACACACCCTATAACCATGTTAAATAAAAATACACTACAAGTTGATTCTTCACTTTAACATGGTACATATACCTAACTTTAACCCTAACCCTAACCATAAATCTAACCTTATTGCCGAATGGCAACACTAGCACTAAACCTGACGTTAAAACCGTTTGCAAAAGTAACTCCAATCCTACATCTTTTGAGAAATAAAACTTTGAAGAGTTCTCACTGAACCATTATGTCAGAGTACCTAAAATTACCCCGAAATATCTCTTTCTTGATGCAACCTTTTTCATAACAACATCCTTCCTCTAACCATTCATACTATGGTGGCGTCAACGGATGAGATGTCTTTCCGGATGAGATTACACCGTCAGCTGTTTTTCAATACAAAATGACAAGAAATATGATTGTGCGCTCCCCATCACGCAGCTAGAAACTCCCGTCTATGAAGTGGGCCTATTATTATTAAAAGAGAAGTGTTTTTGGAAAATAGCTCACTTGCTACGCTCACTCGCCAATATGGAATAAGCCCACTCGTTTGATTAGAAAAGGAGCGGTGACACCGGATGAAATTTCTTGTCATTTTGTATTGTAAAACATCTGCCGGTGTCATCCCATTCGGATGGACATCTCATCGGTGACACCGGCCCTTCACGTGCTAATTCGAAACTAATTCAAATACAAATTGAGGGCGACGCTTTTATTAGTGGGCATGTTATATCAAGTCGGCCTATTTTTCAGCTGCAGGGCCCGGGAAGTGATAATTCTGAAATCACCCTACGCATTTTTTTTTAAATACATGAAGTGCTATTAAAGTTTAAAATAAAAAAAAAAAAAAAAAAAAATATATATATATATATATATATATGTATATATATATATATATATATATACAAGCACAGGCGGTTTGATCAACTCGCATTACATGAAAAAGGGGTCGGATGATAATCACAAGGGGGCGTCACAATATATCCCCTTCCCCCTCGCCTGGCGTCTTCCCCTCACACACACCACAGTCTGCCCCATCCTTTCTCCTCTCGATGACGTCATTTGCCGGCCCTCTCGGGACAAGTATCCATTCCACAACAGCCGCTAGTCTCCGAATGTGAAACCCCAACAATATTTGCACGGGCGCAGATTTGAAATGCAAATAACATAATTCCGAGTCCATAATATAAGAGTCCACCCACTTTGCTGCACCATCCGCATTGTTTACAACGAGCTTGCGTCTCTTCTGACGGCTTGTACGTACTTTTCGGAAGTGCTTGAAGTAAAATTGCATTTTCACGGAAATATTTCCCTGATCAGGCATTAATTCGGAATCAACGTGTATAATGTCGTGTTTGTGACTAAAGCAGAGAAATTACACAGAATTACCCATGTGATAGACGATTTGAAGGACATTTTTAAGGCCAGTCAGTTGCAAGATCAAGAACCGAAAACAAAATCATTAATTCATTCCACCATTCATTTTCCCAAATTGATGATCATAATTATGCACGGACAGTGGCGTAAGGAGCCCAAAACATGATCTGACGTCCCTGCTTCATTTACTGCCTGATATCCTCTACTCATGTCTTTTATGTGCGAGCGAAGCGAGCAAAAAAAATTTCCTTAGTAAGAAAATTTATGTTTTCCATTATGGTACTCTCATTTTTCGGCTTACGTACCTCACGCCTTTTATTTATTTATTTTTTTTCTGGGGAACTTTGGGGGTCGAAGCCCATCAAGCCTCCACCTCCATGACATTTGTCTATACGGACAAGGCTTTCATACCCAGTTTTGTCCCTCTTGACCGAATGTTTAATGGATGGTTAAATGGCATGCTGGGGTAATCAGTAATTTGCCGGATCTTCATCAGGGAGAAAAGTAATGATACTGATGGGGCTCCCTGTTCAACAGCGTATAATCTATAAGATTTTACTTTTAATCTATCGTGCACTCAATAATCTAGCTCCAGAATATATTTCATCCCTTTTGTCACCCCATTCTGCAGGTCGTTTAGGTTTACGTTCATCGAATAATGCTAGGCTTAAAGAAATACGTACTAAAAGAAATTGGGGGACAGAGCATATGCATCAGCAGCTCCTTCCTTGTGGAATAAGTTACCTCTTTCTCTTCAAACAAGTAACTCCCTTTTCACTTTTAAAACTAGGCTTAAAACTTATCTAATGCTTAATGCATATTGTTAAATTTCCTTGTGACCTTAAATTTAAACATAACTTTCGTTTTTTATCTTATTTATTTGAAATTATCTTGTATGCGCCTTGAGCATCTCTTGAGATGGATATGTTGCGCGATATAAATATTGTCATTATTATTATTATTATTATTATTATCCGGACTATTGGTTTGTTTTACCCGACTGCTATGAAAGCATTGCAAGTAAACCAGAGAACCGACGCCTTTACGTCTTCTCCGAGAGACCTGGTCATGAGGATTAATGACTTAACCAAAGGGCACTATTATAGCACATAGAGCATTGACTTAGTTTCGAACCTGAGTCACCAGACTAAGAGACCAGGGGAGCGTTTCATGACGTGAATTGTCAGTGATTTTTTTTTTTTTTTTTTTTTTTTTTTTACTGAAAACTGTTATAAGCTACTGAAATCCTCGCATCTGATTGGCTGAGAGCAAATTTGTCAGTAAAAATCACTGACAAGACACTTTATGAAACGGCCCCCAGTATACTGAGCTATCGCGCCTCCAAACTATAGGTTTCGAATCCCTCATTCTTATTACATGACATTACATTCCTCCGATTAACCCTAACTAACTACATTTATTAGTATCTTCTCATTAATCAAAACACCAGAATTAACTTCTAACTAACTGCACGCTTTGATGGCTTACAATATACATTCCTCATGTCTCCTGACGTACCATTAAACTCCAAAGGTCAAACCCTTAAGCTAGCATATGCAACACCATACTTTTATGTTTATCACTAACTAAATTTATTACAGTGCATCTTTTCATTAAACAACGCAATTCAAAACAGAAAACATTCCCCTCAAATGCATGCTAGATGGTTTAGTGTACACTTGTTGTAAGCCTCATCGCGTACCATTAAACGCCGAAGGTTAAATCCTTAAGCTGTGATATTGAATATGCTCCTCTTATGCATATAGCTCTAATGTTCTCATGTCTATGCTTCTAATCAAATTACACTCTCGAGTAGATCCCATGGGACGTGCACAGCATGGTATACAGACATCACCTAAACTACTGGACTCACCCAGTCACGCTATACTAAACAGGATTAGTTCATCAAACTAACCATACAAACTCATTACAGATGCTTGTCAGAATAATCAAAAAATCATTTCAGATTATTGTAAAGTTCATCATCATCATCAGCCCGTGATAATGATGAACTTCACATTAAAAATATTGTGAAGTTAACTTTGCAAAGAAAGAATAAGATCAGAAGACTGAAAATTGACATAATTATTTACTGTATGATATGCAGACAAGACAAGAAGCTACTGGACTCACCAAGTCACGCAATGCAAAACAGGATTATAGTTTACCAAAATAGATGCAGAGATGCTTTCTAGAATATTATTCACTTCCGTTTTATGAGAAGTAAACTCTGTAAAAACACTGAAAGTCATTAATTCAGTTAATGATACAGAAATGACATGATATAAAATTCAAATAATTCAAAATTCATTTCAGTTTATTTTGAAGACACCTTTTGTAAAAACAGTAAGAGGACTGAGATTGGCCATATTTGCTGAATGATTCAGACAAGACATGAAATAAGTCAACGGGAACACCAAGTCACGCAATACAAAACAGGATTATTCACCAAATTAACCATAAAATCTCATTGCAGAAATTCAATGCAGAGATGCTTTCTAGAATATTATTCATTTCCGTTTTATGAGAAGTAAACTCTGTAAAAACACTGAAAGTCATTAATTCACTTAATGATAAAGACATGACATGATATAAAATTGACTATATACTTTTGTGGAAAGCAGTTTAACACAAATGAATTTCTGATGTGTGTTGCCGGATGCAGGGATATAAGCATCATGATCTTGGTTTGATCTGGGGAGCTTTTCATGAAGTGTCTTGTCAGTGATTTTTACTGACAAATTTGCTCTCAGCCAATCAGATGCAAGGATTACAGTAGTTTAAAACAGTTGTCAGTATAAAAAAAAAAAAAATCAGTGACAAGACAATTCATGAAACGTGAAATTTGACATCCATCTGCAATGACTCTAGTCTTACACTCAGACCTCGATTTTAATTATACATCATATCATTTCCACCATCACTCTGCAGCAACGTTTCGGTATATTATCTAGTCTTACAACAAGACCACAAAAGCTTTATATGAGTCCACTGTTCATAAAAATAACAGTAAATGAATAAATGTATTGAAACATTATGATTAGACGCAGGAGACAACATGTATCAACAAACTGGATGGATGCATAAGTTCATACGGCTTTTAGAAATGACAATTCAACGGATTTTTATACCATTCAGTTCTAATAAACTTATACAGACTATACTATTTTACATAAATAACATGTGACACCGCCGATAAAAACTCCCCAAATTTTGCTGAATATTGCAAATTAGTCTTTAAAAGTACATCCTTTTGGATGGAACAGAGTAACTTTTCTTTGGTATGGATGAACAGGTAAATATTGTTGTTTTGGTTGAGGATAATGATGAGCAAAGCTGCATTTTCTGCCAAACAATTAGTCCAAAATAATTGTGCTATACATCAGCATTCTATATAAATTTATGACAAAAAAGAAGACCGATTCTACAGACTACATGAGCTGAAGTGGTTTCCAGGTACTTTCAAATCAACGAAACGTGGTCACGTGATGCATATTACGAGTATCTTCAGCTTTTAGCTACTTAGGATGCGGTAAAAAGACACCCATTGCAGTGATGAGAAATATTACATGTGTCTAGATGATGGGTAATGCGTGAGAACCAATGGGTGTATGTCATGTACTGTAATCATAGGTTGCAATCTTCCTCAATTATTGTAGGGTAATGGGCCAAATGAAAAAAAAAAAAATTACACATAGCAAAAGTTTAACTTTTCCCTTTCAAAGTTTTAGCTTTCAAGGTCAGTGGGGTTATGTGAAAATGTAAGGAAAATGTAATCCTAAATTTTTTCTATCTTTATTTCGTTTTCCTTTCTTTTCGTCCCCTTTCTTTTTCTTTTAATTTCTGTATCTCTCCCCCCCCCCCCCTTTGAGGGGGTATTTTGAGTACAATCATCGCTTGATCAATATTGTTTTCTGTCATCTCCCCCCCTCTCTCTCTCTCTCACCCACACACACACACACACACACACACACACTCTTGGATACAAAATAATGCATAAGAAATGACAGTAAATACTGATAAAATAATGGAGCGCTGCTGGAAAATGTTTTATAGGATATATACCTCTAACACCTGAGCTAACACGTAAATATACATAATACACCACACTGAAATGAGCTGAAATATATTCCTTTGTCTTCTTTCTTCCCTTTTCTCTCATTCAGGCAACGAACGTCTTAAAGTAAAAGGCTAACATTGTGATTTTTTTTTTAAATCTCATTTTGCTACTTGACAATGGTACAAACACAAGAGTTATAGTTTAAAAATACCAGTCTGAAAGTTTCAAAGTATAATATTGACGGAAATAATTTTTAAATATTAAAAATGTAAACCAATGTTTGAAGAAAATGTAATGGTCAGTTGCACAGACTGGACATAAGGAGCGTGCATGTGCACCGAGTTCACCTGAACAGTGTATGTGTGTGTACAGTATGCATATCATGTATAGTACAGGGAGAGAGGTGCAGTCAACGTTGTTTTGTTGTTGTTGTTGTTGTTGTTGTTGTTGTTGTTGTTTGTTTGTTTGTTTGTTGTTGTTTTTTTAAACTGGTGGACATGATGGAAAATGCTCCTCTTATTTATTTGTCTCTGAGACTAAAAATAATAAAATCGTCGTTTGCGTCTTACTAACAGTTTTACATTTCAGACTATGGTTGGTTTCAGCGATTTTTAGTACAAATACAAGGTTTTCATACACATGTTTCATCTTATTTTGAGAATCTATTAAATCACAAAGTTAGCCAATGCCTTTAATGTATGTACACGCACGCCACGATAGGTTTATTTGTAGTATCGGAATCATTCATTTTCTCTGTTTCGCTACACCACCCAGTGAATATGTGTCATTGAATACAAATGAAGCGTTCATACGCAATGCGTGTACTGATGAAGCGTTCATACGCAATGCGTGTACAAATGAAGCGTTCATACGCAATGCGTGTACTGATGAAGCGTTCATACGCAATGCGTGTACTGATGAAGCGTTCATACGCAATGCGTGTACTGATGAAGCGTTCATACGCAATGCGTGTACTGATGAAGCGTTCATACGCAATGCGTGTACTGATGAAGCAAGAAAAAAGGCAAGATTGACAGTAAAGGAAAATTGTTCTTTTACATGATGTGTATGTTTCAAATGAGGGTGAGTGTCATAAATTGTCCCTTCTTGCATACAATATTTGAAATACCATTTCATCAGATGTCCCTTTGTCACTTATTTCCGTTATGTCAGTCATGTCAGTGGTGTGGTTCAAATTAGATATCGATTGAATCTGTACAGATAGGGTGAAAAGTTCTAAAAGATTTTTCTTTTCTTTTTTTTCCTTTTTTTTCTTTTTCTTTTCTTTTTCCATGGAGACACTACGGTAGGATATGCACAGCACTATTATCTCGAAACCACTAAAAGATAGCATCAAATCAGCATCAAGAAAAGTAACCTAATTTTGCCACCAGGCTCCTCATCGAGTAAAGTTTAAACACTAAATAATGTCACATATCGTTTAGTCATTTGTAAAAAAACAAACAAACAAACAAACAAAAACATACATAAAATAGATCAATAAACCGATAACAGTAATGTGTTCCATTGGTATATAGTTTTAAAGACAGAGATTCTAAATGCAATTCCATCCCTTCCCTAATTTTAACAATAAAAAAAACGCGTGCATGTTACAAATCTTGATCCATTCCCTCTGGTTGCTTACCTACATGCATTCATGTTTTCTTAGCAGTCAGGTAAAATAAACCAATATCCAATAACCAATATCGTACTACAAAACTATCTACCAAGTCTTTATTTTGCTATAGTTGGAAAAATAGTCGACATCTCTTTTCTGCATTAGCGTTAGACATGACATGAATTATAGCGTTGAAACAATTTTTTTAATTCCTTCTTCTTCTTCTGGAGACAAACATCACTTCATGTCAGCAAAATCCTGTACCAAATTGAATTTCAATGTCTTTGCATTAACTATAAGGTCAAAAGAATGGAATAAATTTCATCGTCTTGCGGACATGCTATTGAAGTAACTTTTGCATGCACTACATTTAGAGACACTAGCTCCCCCAGACATGAAATTCAATTTCCAAAATGTCACATTACTCCATTTGGGCTCATATTGCAGACGGTACTAGACTTTACGCAAGCAACATCAATTTTCCCGCCCTTTATCTTACAACCTTGAGTCTGCATCACTTTGCAGACAATTTCATTTAAAGTCGCGAGAGATAGAGAGAGAGATGTTCATGAAAGTGGAAAAAAAGGGTCAAACAAACTAAAAAATATGTGTGTTTTTTCTGTTTTAAGCTATGAACACAAGCTATGCTAAAATATAAACAAAAAAATTAATCGGGTATGGTGGTTTGACTTGTATATCAGAAATGAAAAGCAATTAAAATGTCATTCACTGTGCCTATGGTCTCCATAATCAGCAAATGATAAATTGGAAATGACTTATAAAGTAAACTCTTGATACAACCACAAGCTTACGCTACGAAGATGTTTCGATTAGTAGATTAAAAGCGTTTATTATTGCACTATATAGTCAAAACCAAGAAGCTTTTTAGAATGATCCAAGACCAACGCGACGGTGTTTTTTTTTTTTAAGGATTCCCTGAAACCCTGATATGATGAAAAGATTCTAGCACTTTCCGTCTCACCCACCGAGATCACTAGGAAGATAAATCATGTTATCTATAGAAACAAAAGTAACACAAGACAGGGGCCGTGGGGACCCCCTCCCCTTTCCCCTAATTTCGGCTAAAATTATTATTATTTTCGTTTAAACTGAATTGTAAAAACTATAACATTCAGATTACCCATAGCCTCGCAAACCCATAAACCCCCTGGATTCTGTTGTTTGGGTGCCACCCCCCCCCCCCCCTCCAAAAGTGTTTTGCATGCAGTGCCTACAAGAGTAAGCTGAACCTAAAGATGATGAAAATCTACCCGCATTGATCATAGTTCCATCTGCTAAGCATTTTTGCTAACAGTTTGATCCAGCGTTGCCAAATCACTTCAGTAATCCTTGGGAGTCAAGAAAGAAGCGTAGAAGTATGAAACACTGGGGTCTAGATCGACATCATTAGACTATATAGCTGACATCGAATACCCGTATACATGACATGTTAATAACGAAGCGTGTTGATTAACCATGTAATCGAGTAATCCGAAAATTGATGCCTTCGGATAAACGGAGTTGAGTGATTGAGTGGAGGGGATATAAAGATGGACATCATTGCTTTAAACGATATCTCCGGTTAATAGATGGTGTAGATTTCAAGGACGGGCAACCAGGAGCTATTGCAGGGCGTTCACACCCCTTGTGGGTCGGGGTGGAAGTGAGCTAGGCCTAAAGATATATATATTCCTCGAAAGTTATCATATAGGTTCAGTGTGCCTTCAAATTATGGTAATGGAACTATACATTCCTTTTACCAGTTTATATATAGCACTGGTTATTTTACATTATTCGAATCTATTATGGACCATTAACATATTGTAAAAGAACGCCTATCATGCCTATTGAGCCTGCATCGGGAAATAGGCTATTATTCTTAAATGCTGGATGTGATCGCTGTGTTTGACTTAAAATAAAGAACTCTAAGCTGTACACCTTTAAAATAATAAACAGAAGGTGATTTTTTTTCAGGAACGGCATGGCTACATGAAACACACGATACTCCTGATGCTATACATGTATAGCTTCACGATATAAGACTCTATCATCATCTCTCACTATGAACATGGAGGACAAAGAAAGCGGACAGAATAAACAACCTCTTATTCTAGCCTTCACAATGGTTCTGGTAGTTAAAAGAACATCCCTTCACAGCTATTATGTTTAATCATGTAGTTCAAGGTGAATATGCATGTGACACCCTGTTCCACATATTTTAGACAATAGCAGTGAAGGGATGTTCTTTTGACTACCAGAACCATTGTGAAGGGTAGAATGAGGGGGTTGTTTATTTTGTCCGCTTTCTTTGTCCGTTGTGTTCATAGTGTCTCTATGAGGGATCACTTTGGTTTGATCCTCATACGGTTACGTTTTGATCGACGATGGAAAAACATACCAACAGCTATGAATATTTATAGAGTTCAGACCTACCCAATTTATTCATGCAAAAGCCTGCGTGATATAAGCTGCATCAATGCGGTTGGAATTGGCTATTATCTCTGAAAACTAAGTACAAACATGGAATAGGCCATGTTAAATATGTTCACATTCGAATTCAAATTCATATAATTTATTGATACAAAATCCTGACATTTAAGGATTATCATCAAAATCAAAACAAAACAAAAAAAAAATTAACGGAAACATATTGAATAACAAAATATGATAAAACAAAGACAGATTATATCATGTTTTTTTTTACATAAACAAGACATGATTGAAGCATTCATGCAAAACTGATTATTATTTGGAAAGTATCCTACTTCCTCAACAAAAAGGGGACCATTTTCACCCCTTTACTTCAAACGGTGAAATACTTAGAACTTTTTTTTTATTTTATACCATCAGTTGTTGTTCATGGTGTTTTTATTATCTTTGTAGTATGTTGCATTTTCGTCGCTGTTTTTTCACCACTGTTATCATTTGATTCTTTAATCAAAACCAAAAAGGCTATGAAGATAGATTTGAGTTTCCTAATTAATTTTCTTACTGAAATGAGCGGGGGGGGGGAGGAGGGGTATAGTTGCTAATGTCGTAGTTTCCTCATTCCAGTGCACTGGCCATGCATGATATGTTATCTGGCCTCTCCATATCTACGGATCAGTGAAAGAGAACATTGTCCGTCTATAATGTCAAACTAGGATTTGGGGCCCCATTTCATAAACTTATTATCAATAACAAGTTGCAAATAACTGTTTTAAGCTATACTGAATTCCATGCATCTGATTGGCTGAGAGCAAATTAGTCATAGAAATGTGACAGTTGTTACTGATAACAAGTTTTTGCAACGGGGCTCTGATCCCTAATTTACCCTAAATGAAAGATGCTACACGCATGGAAGGGGCCATTCCATGCAGGTTTTAATTATAACAGAAAGGTTTATGGTTCGCGTTTCAAATTTCAAATATCTACCCCACTGACTTCGTGCAAATGTATATTTGTTAAAATATCTGAATTTACAATGTATACAATGTGTAAAAAGTATCATTCAAGAACTTGCAGTACATGGCAGAATGCGTGACCATTCATTAGGGCACCCCTGTCATACGGTTGGGACTATGGTTGGGGCTATGTATATAATAATGGTCAAATGGCAAATGATTTGGAGGGAGAAGTGAGTTAGAGGGTGTCTTGTATAACAAGAAATCTTACCGTTAAGGATGCATCTCTACCTTTAATCCATGATGCTTCGCAAAGTCATGTAATTCCATTAAGCCAAATCACATGGGGATATTGCTGTAATCTGTCTCCAAAAGCATGATCCAGCACATGTTTGTTTGGGGTTTTTTTTTCGGTAACCCCGTGCCCTTTCGATTTCATAGCGGTAATTATCTTAATATGTGGTTTGCTCAATGGCTTGCCCGATGTAACATGTATGACTATCTGTTAAATGCCTTGATGCATGCACTGCATTCATGGTCATCAGAACAATTATTGTACATCTGCATATATCCTCATCACCATGATCACA
>CM057164.1:26595731-26647900 GCA_029962745.1 Echinometra lucunter
ATCGAAATATAAGACTCCATGCCGACATCTAGAAACAATTTGCTAATTTTCCGAGACTTACTAGATTAATATAGACCTGACACATACACGCATAATGTATATCGCGATGAGTTAATACGTTTCAAGTGATGACGAGCCATAACATAAGCCCTTCTTCTTCTTCTTCTTCTTCTTCTTCTTCTTCTTCTTCTTCTTCTTCTTCTTCTTCTTCTTCTTCTTCTTCTTCTTCTTCTTCTTCTTCTTCTTCTTCTTCTTCTTCTTCTTCTTCTTCTTCTTCTTTTTCTTCTTCTTTAAGAGGTGCAATCCTCTCCCTCAGCTGGAAACTTTCTGCTACCACTAAACGTTATCTAGAACATTGATGTAAATTATTTTCACAGTATGGATATACCATGATCACATTAAAAGAGTGTATATGTGAGAAAAGTGTCTTCTGTCACCATGGCAACCCAAGTGAGGAGGCAGTAAGTGAATAATAAAAACTCTCTATAGGTTGTCAGTCATTGCTGTCTAGGCTTTGACATCCAAAAGCACACGCACGAAGTCCTTGGCACTGATACATGGCAAGCATGATATTAAATGCAAGGAATAGGTTAATCTTACAAAGTCAATGTAACACTCTAAACATAAATTGTTTAATCCGATATTGGAGCTGGATGAAATTGCAAGAATAAAAACTGACGCAAGAGAGGAGCATTACTCAAATGAAAATCTCTTAAATACTAGTAAATTTTCTGTCATCTTTCACACGCCTGCTAACGTACCTGACAGTCAAGTTAACAACGGGAGTAGGGGGAATATTTTGCCCAGGGGCCTATGGCATATCGATTATCTATTTATTTTCTATTTCGACATCCATATCACGAGCTAAAAATAATCATTTTCAAATCATTGCGATGTTGGCATAAAGTAAAAGCAGTCTGCAATAACCCATGGGGTGTTCCTTTTTAAATTTACAATGTATATGCTTTTCCGTTTGTGTAGTGTCCTAAAACGCCTCTCTGACCTTTCATTCGGGCACAGAATTTCCTTCTTGATATGCCTGTCTCGCTCTGACGGCGCCATACTACTCATAAAGCATCTGCGATTAGCATACAGGGAGAGTGGTCATGTCCCACCCGTATCATTTGCTGTAGGGTAAATTTCATGTGAAGCCGTACTTGTAGAGTACATGGTACACGCGCTTTTCCTGAAGCGTCGGCTCTCCATCGACCTACTTCAGCTGGTGGCGAGCCCCACTGGCCCTGGGGTAGTGGAGGTGGAGTTTATGTAGAATGTTAGTCGAAGCCAAAGTGATCCTTTGCATAATGATTAGCTTTATATTCAATGGAATGGGGTAGTTTCAGACATTAAGGGGGCAGTGATCTTCGTGGAGAGGGCGAACCTGCATTCATACTATAGATGGATAAAATGAGAGGAAACAAAACGAGCAGACATGGTAGGAAAGGGTATTGAGCCTCTTATCTTATGTGAAATGTTTCCCTCCCCTCTCTATCTCTCTCTCTCTCTCTCTCTCTCTCTCTCTCTATCTATCTATCTATCTATCTATCTGTCTATTTTAAATCTCTGTCTTCATCTTTATTTCTCCCTCTCCCTTTTCTTATTGAGTCGAGGGCTACGGGCTATCATGTCAAACATAAAATCCTTTCTTTTGATTATTTTTCTACGTCATGTGCACTTCACCGTGTACTATGAAGCAATCTTCGGTAGATATGAAGTCAGTATATCAAGCAGAGACATTTTTTCATGCGTTTATTGGGAAAATGATGCATACTAAATTTGAATGTGCTATTTTATTTCAAATTATATATAATGGGCAATGCTCAAGTATTTTATTTTTAAAGCTTTTCAATAGGCTAGCGGCCTGGTTACAATATCGAGTATTAAGTAAAAGACTATTCAAACCAAAACAAAGTAAATATTTTGACATTTCATTATATGTGATTCCCTTCTCTCTCACCCCCCCCCCTCTCTCTCTCTCTCTCTCTCTCTCTCTCTCTCTCTCTCTCTCTCTCTCTCGCTCGCTCTTTCTATCTATCTATCTATAACAATCTATCTATCTATCTCTCCTCGTCATCATAATAAATTGGTCAGTGATTACTATCTGCAGCTGTACGTTAGAATAATGAGCAGTGGATGACTTATAGCTGCACTAAAACGTGTCATTTTCACCGTGAACTCTTTCCAGCTCGAGCTACTTTCCGCTCAACATCATGTACGGTTGCTTGTAATCCAATGTCCAAATAATTACCTAATCAATCATGGACGCTGTTATGTACTTGGAAGCTGGTCAATAATTACCGGTTCGGTAAACATTTGCTTAATGAATTTTCGATGTAGTACCTGTGTGAAAAATCTTATTAGAGTCTGTAGTCTGCGTTTGAATAAAATATAAAGGGCTCTCCGACACTTGATGTAAAAAAAAATCGTATAGATTATTACAAAGAGATTTTATGTCTATCTTTGATAGATATTTCACATCTTTCTATCTTTAATTATATATATATATATATATATATATATATATATATATATATATATATATATATATATATATATATATATATATATATAAGGAATGTACAAATAGATTTAGAACATATCCATCCTCATTTACTTATAGGCTGGATTTGTGGGCCTTCCCATAACCAACCAACAGCAGATGATCTGCATACTAGCAAAGGATTTGAGATTTTAATGATCATTGAAACAGAGAGTGTTGAGGTCTTCACTGATCTGTTTGTTAAAACATGAAATATTTAAATGAGGTTATGATCAAATAATATTCATGTTTCAGAATGTAGCCCAGAGAAGCATAAACCAATACTGCCCAAGATCAATTTATGCTTTTCTGTTTGTTTGTTTGTTTGTTTTTTGTTGTTTTGTTGTTACTATGCATTGCCAAAATTTATAAACCAAGCTGAATATCAATAGCTCCAAATTCCCTTTTGTTAGCAGGATATACTAAAATGCAGTACCTACCACTTTAGACCACGGCCAGATGACGAATTAAAGGGCGCCCATCGTGACATTGATTATTGTATTAAGTGTTGCCAATTTTCTATAGAGAGAGCGATGCCTTCTATTATCCCTTCACTCTCTTTTTGTCTTTCTCTCTTTCTCTCTTTCTTTTTTTTTCTCTTTTTCCTTTTCTCTCTTTCTCCTTTCTCCCCCTCTCTCTCTTTCTCTCTTTCTCTCTCTCTCCCTTTCTCTTTCCTCCCTTTAGATTCAGCCTCTACAAAGATGGAAATGATCGTTATAGATTTCCAGGGATTGAGCATTCTGCCAGCATAACCAGTATGTTCATAAGTTATGTTTACCTTTACGGAGCGATGTTTTTATACTTTAGGCAAGACACGAACTGTTATCTAACACGTGACCCAGCTGTATAATGCTGAAGCAATAACTGAGGGGGGGGGGGGGGAGTGGAGGAGCAACATTCGCTGGAAAGCTTGTTTCAAGCATGGAAAATTGTGACTTGTGTCATGGTATAAGGTTCTTTTCTATCAATTTTCCAATGATTAAATAACTATCATTTTCCTTTGCAATAACAATTTCTATTCATCTTAAATTCAGCACTGAAAGTTGCTTATTGTATACCTTGACAATATGTCAAGATTTTTAGTTCTACTTTCATTTTTTTAAATGAACGCTTTATTCAAAAGGCTGATCTCGGTACAAGGAAAGACCTTGCCCTACCCCCCCCCCCCCCCCTCCTATTCTTCTAAATAAGGGGTAGTCACCAGCGACATTAGAGACAGAAGATTTTTTGCGGTCTCCATATTTAGATTACCTCTTTTTGGCAATCCTTCGATCCTTCTCTGTAATGCGCGGTGATATTGAGGCTTTTCATAAGATTTAATGGTTTATTGATTATCTGGTTTCTTCCATAATAACTAATGCTACGAAAACAGGATCGTCACGAAGTCACAGGGAACAGGCACTTAAGCAATCCAAAGCGAATTATATCAGCGCTTCCCCATATTGACGAAACAAATTTATCCTATAATCCTAGCGCAGACATTTTGAGAGTATGATATGAAAGGCACATTTTATCTGAATGCTATGTAATCGAAATGCATTAGAGCAAATGCAGAGAGAATATTTTGCGGCGCCCACGATAAAAGCTCGCATGCACACACAATGATGATTCGCTTCGCTTTAAAGTATGCACACCTCATATCGCGCCATATCTACGTAATTTTCTACACGCTGCCTGCACTGAAAGCGTTCATATATTATCATAAACTCGGGCCATTACTAAGAAAGATAGAGCATTTTGCAGATTATGCATCAAGGCTGTATTGTAAGGTGCTCGTGTGATCTATACTCAAACCTAAGCTTACTTCTTTAAAGATAGATGGAGCTCTATTAACAAACGGTTTCAAAGAACTGATTAGAATTCATCTTAACAGGATTCGAAGAGGGAAGAGAGATCGCTGTTATTTTCATCACCCTAATTACATTTTGGGGTATAATGCTCAGATACTAAAGGAGACTAGAAATACAAGTCATCGATTAAACACACACAAAAAAAAAAACATAAAAAAGAGAATATTTTGCAGTTACATCATGAGCTGGAATAAAAGCATCGGATTTACTTGTCGAGGGAATAACCATCATCTTCGCCCTCCCAGCCCCCCCCCCCCCCTCCCCCCCCCCCCCCCCCCCCCCCCCCCCTTCCCCATTCACTCTATAAACTATTGGGTAAATGAGGGTAATTGTGTGTCCAACCAGCTTTGGGAATTTCTTTTTATCCAATTTTATGGAAATATTGCCCATTCTAAAGTATAATTACTTCTTATACTCTAACTGGACAATATGCTTCCCGCATTGTGTGAAAATATTGCCCAAAGTTGGTTGGACATAACTGCTGGTTAAAATTTTACCCAATATTTTTTTACAGTGTTTGAGATCCGAGAAATGCGTGGAAATGACGTTTCTCCTACATTCATTATATTTTTAATCTTTCTATTTATTCAACCATTTATTTATTTATCTATTTATTTGTTTATTTATTTATTCATCTATTCATTTGTTTATTTATTCATTCATCTATTTATTCAGTTAGTTAGATAGTAAGTTAGATAGTAAGTATTTACTATGGTGATTTAGTCATTAATCGGCCTTTCGGTAATGAGCTCTGCATGCATTTTTAAGGTCTACATCGTTTATCAAGTTAGGTCTATTTCTTTCAACATAATTGTACGCGGAATGAACACCTTGATTGTAATGTCAGGTTCTGACGAGTGACTGAGAGAGAAATCTTGTTAAGAACGCATGCAAGAAAGCTGCAACCATATCTCAACAATAAAGACCCTGGTCCCCCAAGAAATATATATATAAGTATATATTCATACCCCCCCCCCCTGCCTCCATGGTATATTCCATTCCCATTATGCGCAATGATTTCGAATACTTTCTTATCAGTGGTAGTTTCATTTACGAAAGAGTTATGATTTCAATATACAGTTACATTCAGCATGTTCAGTGCCACTTTATATTCAAAGGATGTTATGCTTTCTCTAGTAATAATAATGATAATAATAATAATAATAATAATAATAATAATAATAATAATAATAATGATAATGATGATGATGATAATAATAATAATAATGATAATAATAATGATAATGATGATGATGATAATAATAATAATAATGATAATAATAATGATAATGATGATGATGATAATAATAATAATAATAATAATAATGATAATGATAATGATGATGATGATGATAATAATAATAATGATAATGATAACGATAATAATAATAATAATAATAATAATAATAATAATAATAATAATAATAATAATAATAATGATAATGATAATGATGATGATGATAATAATAATAATAATGATAATGATAATGATAATAATAATAATAATAATAATAATAATAATAATAATAATGTCTTGTTTACCAAGGGTAGCCTCTTCAGTGCTAGTACTGTTCTCTGCGCTTTCTATGGACAAGGTGGGATATATTTAAATGAATTTTGATACGAGGAACTCACAAAACTCGTGAATATGGACTATCATTCGTTTATGAATTCAGAACAGTAAAGCAGTTATACGGAATTCTGCTGAAGAGAGAATTTTAAGCGCATTCGGTTTTACCCAAACATAGAGGTTCACTCGTCGAATTTCTTGAGTCATATTGAAACAGTGTTTGGTTTACTTAAAAGGTTGAAATTTGCATAAGGGCAATTCCGCGTCGGAAAAAGAGTCACCTTACTTCACATTAATAGTAAAAACAATCACTTTAATAGCCCTGAATAGCTAAATCTTTGAATTAAAAAAAGCTGAAACAATAAAGAATTCCACAATCTTAGTCTGTGTTGGTACAATGCATATTTGATTTTAAAAGATATGTTTGAAGTTTAAAATTGGCGCTTTTTTCTTGTAATTCCGCTACCGAGGTGTTATACCACAATATCATGAATGTAAGAATAAATTTGTTGGAATGAAAGAGCTCACATGAAAGAATGGGCATATTTACAGGGTATTAATGGGTGGGAAAGGAGGCAGAGTACAAAAGAGGCACAGAAAGTCTAAAAATGTTGGTAACGGAATTGTACCCTTTCCGTGGAATTGCCCATAAGCAATGATCGATGTTTGGCTATCGCACACAAGTAGAAACATGACAAAAATCTTACTCATTCTAATGTACGCCTACACATACATGCACAAAGATCTGACTTCATTTGCCCTTGAAAATAATGACGTCCACATTCACGAACAAACAAGAAAAATACTCGGAGATTTGCATAAGCATTAGATTGAAACCAGCATAATATTTCAATTGAATATTTCAATTGAAATATAATATACAAGGGCAAAGTGAAATGTATATAAGGTTATCATTTCATGATCGTTGCAGAAAATTAATTGGATTGAAAATCGTCGAATATTATATCCTGTTAATAATTCAGACACCGTGTTTCAGTAATGTAGTGGCGATACCATATTACGCGATATTAGAATACGATCAAAATTACAGTTGTGGATCCAGGCGAGCGCAATAGGCGCAAAACCTTCTATTTTTTGAGAATGACACATTGGACATGCATGTTAATATAGCTATTCTAAGAAAATTGTCGTCTGCGCCCCCTCTATTTACAAACCCTGAATGGATCCACGGCTGAAATAAGTTTGTTACAAAAATTGAAATGGTGATCCAATGCATATGGAAATGTACACTGTTAACATGTGGAATATAAAGGTTTTAATTACGTCTTAACACAGAATGAAATAACAGGTATGTTAGAAATGAAATTATGTCATTTTACATGGTATCCTTTTCAAATGACGATCTTTCAATGATTTACATGCATGAAACATCAACAATTTATATTTTTAAAGTCAATCTAAAATAATTATACATATACTTATTTTTACATACCTGTTAGTATATGGCATTAACGTAAATCAACTGATGTTTTACAAAAGTGTCACCAGAGCGAAATCAAAGATAGTATACTCCTTTCCCCAAGATAGCGGATTGCAGAATCATTATGTCATACGTCTGATATAAAAAGAATATCCAAAGAGAAAGCACGTTCGATGGGAGAAAGATACACTCAGCTTCTTAAACGATGGTGACTTAATGATCAGCTATGAAAGAGTATGGAGCAATACACATACGGTTGGCTGCTGTAAGATGGAAGGGAAAAAGATATAGCTTGCGACTGGTTTCCCTCCACATATAAACTGCCGCTTACATCACTGTACATCCGTATACAACTGCTTTCTTCCGAAGATGTTATGATGCGCCATAAGTTCTCTTTATAGTCTACTCATATTAAACATTTTGACACATTAACAATTATTAAGGGCGCTGAAGAGATGGAGCAGTGGAGAAGTGACGAAATACTCCATCGAAAATTTATGATCTCTATCACCTGTCGCTTGCATGAAAGTCGGTACGAAAAATAATGAGCATCGCCCGTCTCGGCAAACCACTAGCAACATGCATAGTGCGCCGACAGGTTTGAGCGCAAAATCATGGTCATCATTTAGTTGTGGGGCTTCATCCTTTAGTACAGGGAGAGATAGCTCGGTGGAAATCGTGCAATATTCGTTGCAAATGTGAATCTGTGGCGCCCTAGTGATCATGGTAATATATTATCCATATGCATGCAAACACATTAAGCTACATGTAGCAGCATATATATTTAATACATTGAGTGTCACTTTGCCTACTTATGGTGGCCCTGAAGTACGCTCGACAACAGGTCATGTGCGACGTGAATTTCGCATCCCAGGTCCTGAACTTTGCATCCCAAGTCGTGAAATTCACGACCCGCGGTGCGAAATTCAGGACCCGTGGCGCGAACTTTGCATCCCAGTCCTGAATTTCGCACCGCGGGTCGTGAATTTCACGACTTGGGATGCAAAGTTTGCGCCACGGGTCATGAATTTCGCATCGCGGGTCGTGAATTTCACGACTTGGGATGCAAAGTTCACGTCGCACATGACCTGTTGTCGAGCGTACTTCAGGGCCACCATACCTACTTTATTTACCCCCACCCCCATCCCCCCCCCCCCTCTCTCTCTCTCTCTCTCTCTCTCTCTCTGCGTCATTTGAAATTTTGTTTTATGAATACCTTAATTTCAATATGATTTCATTTTCAGTATATTTACAGGTTCACATCTATCTATCTCTGACCGTATAGGCCCTACATGGTATATAGACTAATACAACATAAACGTGCAGGTGTTTATTGGTTCGGTTTCATTATCTTCTAAATCAGTGAAGAAGGTTCATCTATAATTTGGCGACTTATACGTATATCTACTGACGAACTTGAGAATTACAGTTATTCATTAATTTTTTTAAATATTTTTTTTTTTATAATTTACCTTCCCTTCTAGTTGTTAGATTGTTATCTCATACTTTTCGCTAGGGGCCTTTATCCACTTTATTGACTTCCTTATAGGAAGCGTTTGATAGAGTGCAAAGGTTGTGACCCAGCATAGTTCCTTGATGTAACTGTACTGTTTTATGAACACTTAAAAACGAGTTCCTAATTTAACCGCTTTCGCCCGATATATTGTGATAATATACCCATCACCTAATAATAATAATAAGTATAATAATAACGTCTTATTTACCCAGGGTAGCCACTTCAGCTTTTATCAGCTGCTTCCAGCGGGCCCTGCATAACATTATTATTACCCTTCTCCATTCTTATATGCAGAGCGCCTGGCTAGAAGGCAGAAGGTCCCATAATGTCCCATCCTTAACACAACTGTCCTTTCGACACCAATGTCTTCTCCTTCCCCATATAAACTTCAAAAAATCTCTCTTGAAGATTCGCATTCTATCTCTGACTGTGATGGGCTACTGGTACTACGAACAATAAACAGATAAAGGATACTTGTTATTTCTAAGACCAAATCGAAAACTTAGCCTACCTCTCCGCACTGTAACTTCCTAGATTTTATTTAATATGTATGATCATCCCCCCCCCCCCCGGGGGGGGGGGGGGGGGAGGTGTAACATAAAGAGATACAATCAATCTTACAATCAATTGTATCTCTTTAGTACATGGTTTGCCATAGACTTACGATTGATATCAATCGTAAGATTGATTGTATTTTTTATGTTACACCCTGGTTGTACAACTTTTCCTCTATTCTGTATTTCGGTATGTAAGTATGTTATAATCACATTTAATCATATCTTCATATTACTCACCTTTTCAATTAATATTGGCTTATACATGTTATATATAATTTCATTTGCATTTTTGTTTGTTGCCGGAATTTTTCTTCATAGACGATTGTTTAATTCATTTGCTGACTCTGCAAGCGCTAAGAAATAAAAGAAAGCATTAAGCCTTATGTAAATATGATTAAATATTTTTCATTTATTATTTCATTCCTTGAAATGCTTCGCGCTGTAAAAGGCTGCTGGGCTAAAGCTGGGGTAATAATATCCAAGTCCTTTGGAAGTGCATAGAGACATTCTATGATAATGTGATATGCCCTATACAAGAACTGTATATTATTATTATTATTATTATTATTATTATTATTATTATTATTATTATTATTATTATTATTATTATTATTATTATTATTATTATTATTATTATTATTATTATTATTATTATTATTATATTATTATTTCATCAGTATATTTCTGAAAGACGGTAAAGCAGTGTCTTTAATGTGGTTTACAAATTACGGTTGTATCTTACATGCTGCGGAAACGATTACTGCCTTGACGTCAATTTTCTACACTAATCATGAACTTTAACCCTCGACCAAATATTACACAAGCCCTAAACCTTGCCCTAAGCCTAACCTGACCCCTATTGCAACCTTTCTTCTCTTATTTTTTATACGAAACAAAACGCGGAGCAATTGTCGCGGGAGCATATTGGGTGACCATACAAACACCTAAACGCAATGGACGAGAATTGTAATTTGTCTGCCTCAGCTCAACGCGCCAAAAGGATAAGGGTGGAATTGAAAATGATACACCATTGTCAATAACCCATGCCTACAAACAATGACAAATGAAACAATTAAAAAATCACAGCATTCCTGCCAGACGAAATTGATCGACGGAACGCTAATGAGAGAGAGAGAGAGAGAGAGAGAGAGAGAGAGAGAGAGAGAGAGAAGAGAAGAATTATTCTAAAACGATAAAAACAAATGAAAGTGATTCACAGCTGTCCACTCTAAGCAGGTGGCGTTGTATTGATTGCGGTAGAAATCTCGTGAAAACAACTTGATGTGTTTCTTTTCTTCCTCCATATTGCATTTCAAAAATAAAAAATAAAAAAAACCAAAGAAGGTAGAAAAGACGCAAAACTGATGTAACATGCAAATGTTGACTCTTTTATCATATAAGTTGCTTATCCCTCCATGCTTGAGATGATCCGTCTTTGATTTTCGGGGTCTCCCTCCCCCCCCCCCCCCCTCTCTCTCTCTCTCTCTCTCTACCTCTCTCTCTCTCTCTCCCTCTCTCTCTCTCTCTCTCTCTACCTCTCTCAGTCCTTCTCTCTATCTTGCTCTCTCTCACACCCACACACACTTTCCCACACTCCCTTATCGCTCCGTCTCTCTCTCCCTCTTTCTCTCTTTCTCTCTCTCTCTCTCCTTATTTTTATTTATTTATTTTTTTTTAAAACGCGTACACGTTGGTATCAGTAATGCCCATAGCATTTTCATTTATTTGATGTACGATAAAAGAGCAATGTAGATAAAATGCCTTGCTCAAGGGCACAAGTGCCGTACCGCGGGGATCGAACCCCCAACTTTCACGTCTCCAGTCAAGCGCCTTAGACCACTCGATCACGGCACCTCCACTGTCTCTCTCCTTATTGCCTTTCTTTCTCTTTCTCTCTCTCATACTTTCATTCTTTCTATCTCTGTACACATGCCTTTGCAGATCCCATCTCTCTCAGTCTCTCTGTCCCCCCCCCCCCCTCTCTCTCTCTCTCACTTATTCTCAACTTTTCCAGAGAGAATACATATAAATGTTAATCAAAACAAAATATCCTTCATATCACAGTTTTATCTATAAAATCTTTTTTTAATATTACAACAGCATAAATTTACATGAAAGTGCAGATTTTCCTTATAACATTAACATTAGTAAGCCCATACTTCAGTACAAAATCACCTAATTTATATTACAGTATCACTATATTTTCATCAAAATCTGGGATTCACAAAACACTATAAATATGAAGTAATCTTAATTTATTAACATGAATATTACAATTTACGTGATCACCAACAGATGAAAAACAAAATAGATTCTAAAACAGCAAAGTTATACTTTTTTATCTGAAACTGAATGCATTCTAGTATAGTAGATACCATGTCCTTTTATTTGCACATTAGATTAAAACCATAACAAAATTTTATCAATCATATAAACAAGGTTTTATTTTCCTTCTTTATCTCTTCTTTAAAAGAATTTCATTTCTTTCAATGACAATAACATTAAAATAACAATAAAATAATCACGAATACAACACAAATGCATAAAATATCATCTTCTCAGGGCCAAATTTAGTATCGATCATCTACCAAATAATTTCAAAATACTACTGTTTACAATATAATTAGATGAAAAGTCCATTTGTAATGTATAATGTGCAATGAAGTAAAAATAGCACACAATAAAGTTAATCTTACTATAGTGATAAGAAGGGGCAAGAGGGGTATATATAATTCTCCCTACCACAAATATGATATTCAATAGTTACTGTAGAGGGCGATATTTCCCACACACAGAGTAAACAAACGCACTTCCAGTTTCCTTGCAGACATAATGGGTTGAGTCTGAACAAGTCCCATAAAAATTATAGTTTTTGAGCCTATAAAATGCAAGCAACAAATTCTGAAGCTACCTGCACAGATCTAATGAAATTATCAGGAGTGTTTATTAAACCGGAACAATATTTTTCGTCAAATGAGGCATTTGTTAACCTGGCTGTACATTTTCTATGGAAGCCTAAAAAACTCTTGTGAAATCGACGGTAATGGATTTGTATCTGTGCACGTGCTGACCGGCATGGTATACGGGAAATGTCGCCCTCTACTGTTGAATGTCGTATTTGCAATAGGGAGAACTGTGCATGTTTGAACTTAAGCAACATTCCCAAGAAATAAGCAAAGCAATGAAGTTCTATACACTACATCTGTTCTCACTCATATAACCATTCTCCTAGCCCCTTGCAAATATAGATAAAAACATTATTGGTAATCATTAATCAATTACATGTACTGTGCATATATATCCTAGTTTGTAAAAATCCATGCAATGGGAGTTTGGTTTGCAGCGAGAATCTTCATACATATCATTTACACATCCCTACATGTAAAACAAAAAATAACATTAGGAGTATTTCCATGCGCGGCCCTAAAACTATGGAATAATGTATTTGTCATTTTTGTGAACAGGCATGCCCAATCTCAAGCACTGTGCTTTTCAGGGACCATGCCTCCTTCCATATTGTTTTATTTTTCTTTTGTTTGTATGTCATGTTTGTATCAAACCAGAAGTAAATAAATGTTTTGAATTGAAAAATACCTTACCATTAGAAATCAGGAAATTTCCAATGTAGATATATTCAAGACAAAACTTGAAACACATCTCTAAATAACTCCTCACTATTGTTTACCTATATCAGGAGCTCTTGCATAACAGAAGAATATATAGATGTAGGTTCTGCGTTTAATAAATTAATATATCATTGCATGTATAATTATTATCATACCATTTACATTAAATTTACTACCATCAACCCTTACTCACAGCAAATCTTAATTGCAGCTGCACTGGAATGCACTTGATGATCATAATGTTCAGGGCAATGGCTATCATACCACAGTGCAGTATTCATAATTCATTAGGCATTAATCCATCAGCTGCTTCAGTTGATTAACCCATTCGTGACAGAGGTCCACATTTTGTGGTTTGGCCCAATATCTTTTGATGCAAAGCCCTAAAATCATACCAAATACATGAGCAGAAAGAGTAAAAAATTCTACACAAACTGTGCCCATTTTGGTTGCGTCAATATTTGGTGTTTGATGCTGAAATTTTTTTAAAGGAAAATAAGCATTAAAATCCTTAAATTGGCAATGTGATAGAAAGTTTAAAATCACCATTTTCCCCTGCAAATTGGCAACTTTTTGACTTCTCATCATAATTTCTGTCAATTTATATTCATTTCAGATACATGACGTTTTATAAGAAAAATGTAGCAATAAAAATGTTGGTGTTGCCAATTTGAAGAATAAAAGCTGATCAAATTAGGCTGTAAATAATTCCTGTCACGAATGGGTTGATGGCACAAGCGTTGGGCTGCCACTGTCTAACTCCTTGCACACATACAGTGTACATGTATGTATGCCATACACATCAAACAATATAGTAGTCCTGGGTGTGAACCAAAGATACTAAAATTAACCTGCTGCAATTTTCCCCAATTGTTCCCCAGGGAAATAATGCATATGCTGACAACATGTCAAGCTTGAACATGAAAGATAATAAGAAGGGCATAAGAATAAGCACAGTTTCCAAATACCTTGGTTTACTTGTATGTGTAGAGGATATTATGTGAGAAATGAACTTTAGTAAACAAATATCTCAAAATAATATCTAAACTTTTTATATAGCACTCAATAAAATTAATGTTTTCAAATATACATGTACAATGCAACATAAAATATACAGTCTCTATGCAATATAGTCATTATCGTTAACACTCATTACTGGGTTTGGAGCTTACATATAAGCACCATCTCCACTCACTTGGTACCAGTAACATTCATACTGTACATATTGCTCATATGTAGGGATAAAGGCCACTGGCCAACTGCAACTGCTTTTTGTAACCCTCATAGCTTCTCAATGGAAATGAAAACCGGTTCATGAATCATCATGTTAAAATCCTGGAACTTGCTTGTACAAAGATAAACAATAAAAATAAACACAACTAAAAATGTAATTTCTCCTAAGTCCCAGTAAGTACTATCAATGTTATTGGTAAAGAAGTGAAAGAATAAGGAAAATTGCTCAACGCATCATCAGCTTAGAATTGCCCAGTTTAGAGAATATTTATGTTCATCGCACTTTGTTTAAAGGCATTGGCTAACTTTGTGAGTAGCTGATTTAAAAAATTCTCAAACTAAGATGAAACAAGTGTATGATTACTTGTATTTGTACTCAAAAACCCTGAAACCACCATAATTTGGAATGAAAAAGTGTAAGTTAGACGCAAACGGCGATTTTATTATCCTTCGTCTCACGAGACAATCACCAAGAGGATCACTTTGCTTGAATTTGAAAATGCTGTTATGTGCCTCCCGCCGCGTGATACGCCAATACACACAGTACGGTAAGGTGAGTCATACGCGCATGCGCACTCCTTATGTCTTTTCTGTGCAACCGATCCTCCTATATTTTTCAAACATTGGTTCACATATTTTATATTTAAAAATACTTACTGTGGATATTATACTTTGAAACTTTCAGACTGGTATTTTTACACTATAACCCTTATGTTTATCCCATTTTCAAGTAACAAAACAAGATTTTTTTAAAATCATAACAATGTTAACCAGTGCCTTTAAGGTTACAGGTGTCATGAAAGACCCGACACATCCTTTGTTACTCAATTATAGTTATAACTGGTCAGGAATTCGGCTTTGCATTCCCCACACGAGGCAGGAGCATTTCAGATGTTCATTTCTGCCTGAGTCAATTCACATTTATAACAGTAGGGTAAGAAAAGGCCAAGTACCAGCTGAGCAATCACTATTGAAACCATAGCACTCTTATATCGCTTTCCTCTCCTCATTCTTATATTACTTTACTTTTCATGAAACCACAACTGTTTTGTTTATTGTTTTGCATGTTATGGTTAAAGTAAACTATATTGTTATTGATTACTGTAACTTGTACACCATGTTTTGATGTTCAACCAGTGAGCAACGAATTTCCATTTAATGGACAATAAATCAATTCCATTCAATTCAAGTTGAGCCTCAAAATAGGCAATGTGGTGGATATGAGCTATACAATATAAAGCCTGAGAAAGTATGAAACAGCTGGATGTCAGGGCATGAAAACTGGAACTTCTGACTTCTAACAAATGTATGTAATCTTTGTGGTATTGTAAGGATTATGAAACAAGAAAGTAGATAGAGGCACTGTCATTTTATGGATCTAGCATCTCTTCATCACTGTCCTCTGTATCTGAAGCCTCCACTCGTCCATCGATGGATGATCGTCGACGTCTGAAGAGGAAGATCAGAACACTCAGCAGGAACACCTAAATTTGTGAAATTTCAAAAAAGAAAAGTCAAAATAAAGATAATAATGATAATAACGATAATAATATCAATGGGAGATTCTTATATAGTGCTCCTGTCTGGCATCGATTAGCTTTTCCTGGTGTTCCATTTTTATTACCCCAGCTTTACCCAAGCTGCCATTACAGCACTAGATCATTTCAAGGAATTCCTTTCTACCGGGTCCCCATTTACTACACCTGGGTGGAGAGAGGCAAACGTAGGTAAATGTCTTGCCAAAAGACATTAGTGCCGTGGTGAAATTTGAACCACAAACCATGAGATCCACAGCCCGGTGACATATCCACCAGACCATGCTACTCCTATCACTATCTATGTGCATATTACAGTGAAGAGACATCAAGCTTATACATCAACCACCACAAACACAATCATCATGTACCCATTCATTTTACCTGGGCCAAGAGTGCAAAATTTAGATTAAAGGCATTGGCTAACTTTGTGAGTAGCTGATTTAAAAAATTATCAAACTAAGATGAAACATGTGTATGAGTACTGTATTTGTACTCAAAAAGCCTGAAACCAACCATAATTTGGAATGTAAAAGTGTAAGTTCGACGCAAACGACCATTTTATTATCCTTCGTCTCACGAGACAATCACTAAGAGGACCACTTTGCTTGAATTTGAAAATGCTGTTATGTGCCTCCCGCCCCGTGATACGCCAATGCACACAGTACGGTAAGGTGAGTCACACGCGCATGCGCACTCCTTGTGTCTATTCTGTGCAACCGACCATCGTATATTTTTCAAACATTGGTTCACATTTTTGATATTTAAAAATACTTCCTGTGAAAACTTTCAGACTGGTATTTTTACACTATAACCCTTATGTTTATCCCATTTTCAAGTAACAAAACAAGATTTTTAAAAAATCATAACAATGTTAGCCAATGCCTTTAATGCTTGCTAAAGGAAGTTTTAGAGCTATGGCATGGGTTTGAACCTAGATCACTAGATTCACTAAATCAAAATATCTCTACTTCATAACATAGTGGCCCAAATTCATAAAAGAGGTTTATACTCAAACCATGGTTTGAACCTACAAAAGCACAAAATCCTCATGTCCTCTTGACCATTGGGTAGGTAGTAATGCACTCTTACTTATGCTTATCTACTCTTATCTTCTCTTCTCTACTCTTATCTTCTCTTATCTACTCTTATCTTCTCTTATCTACTCTTATCTACTCTTATCTAGTCCTATTCACGCTAATTTTATGTACCTTAACCTGCTGACTACTGAATTCTCAAACTCTCAAAGACTTAATACATGGACCATTCAGTTAAGGTAGCCAACAGGTAAACCAGGTTTAGACCATGCTTTAACCCTAATACTCCCGGGGTATTTCAAAGCTTGTTATTACCGGCCATAATCCCCCTGAGATCTCAGCCATGGGTGGCTCGACTGCCTCAAAATTTTGCACAAGGGTCAAGAATTATGTAATCTACAAAGGTGTACAGCTGAATTTACGAAAGTCCTTTTATTTTTTTCAAAATTAATTTATGCTAATTTATGCGATAAATCATAGATTTTGGTATTTCTCAATAAATAAAGCCTCAGGAATAGCAATTTTTGGTAAAAATGTCTTTCATAACTCCCTCATCAATTCCTGAAAGAAAAAGATAGGTTGTGGTAATTATTTCTTATGTATTTTATTGTTTTTCAATTTTCTTATGTATTTCTTCGTTTTTTTGTCAAGCGTTTTATGTAAAGATTCAGATGCGTATGTGTGGGTGTGGGTGTGTGGGTGTGTGAGGGTGAGTGTGTGTGGTAATTATTTACACTATTTGAAACAATGATGATACTTACTAGAAAAGTATTTACATAAATTGGAAGAGCTCCTGATTTTGTCCATAGGGTTATACACAGTCATATAGAGAAATAGCGAAATTTCAGTGACATGGGTTCGGTAAACGTAATCTGACACCTGCACGGTAGGTCCGATCGCCATAAATTTAGTATCAAAATGTGCGGGAAGGATCAGAGAAAAAAGTCATGAAATTTCGTTTTGAAATATTGAGGCGTTAGGAAGTACCAACAAAACTTCGACAGGGGGGCCATAATGGCCCGCCCCCCCCCCCCCTCCGGGAGTATTAGGGTTAAACTAAACCTCATATGTGAATTCAGATTACTTACTCCAATGAAGCCCCAGGTAGCCCAGTAGTAGCAAGCCCCAAAGAACCAGACTTTGTACAGGAATTTAGACATCAGTTTCACTGCAACGGTCATGACGCACTCTGTTCATATATGAAAACAGAACACAATAAACTTGGAATACATGGATGTCATGAAGATATCAATATTCATGAAAAAAAGCACAATCTTGTCTTTAACTACTCAGAGTAGTCAGATGAGTATCACTACTGCTCTTCCTGTAGGTCCTGTGGTTATCAATACCCCAACATTGCCCTAAAGGTTTGTTCACATATGAAGTGGCAGACCCCACAGTAACTCCCCTCCACCCTTTTTTTTTTGTTTTTGTTTTTTTGCATCTATCGATCCAAGTTTTGAGTTGCAATTAAGAATAAATAAATAAATGTAAATGAATGGTAAATGCGGGGGCAAAAACAAAGGCTAATACATGACATCAAGAGTTTCTCTGCCCAGTTACTGGCAAAACTCTCTTTTATTTGAACCTGAACTATTATTGATGCATAAATACATATATCTGATTATCGTAAGTGGAACGGTAAAAAAAAAAAAAAAAAAAAAAACCCTCAGAGGTTTTCAGTGGAGGTTTGCTGCTTGATATCTGAATAAGCCTTTATACATCAAGGTCAAGGGGTACTTATATGGGCAAAACATCTTCTTCAAGGAAGTTAGCACCAAGCAAAGGACTGAACTCAAGACCTCTTTCATAATACAGGCATGAACCTTCACCATACAGCCAGAGCTGCCAACCCCAACTGGAAAAAAATCCTATTCTGTACTTCCTTTTATCCTATTTTCATGCCAAAAATCCTATTTTCGCATGAAAAATACAACAATGTGATTCCCCTTTCACTCTCTATGATATCCTAAAGAAAATACAACATTAATAATATGTATGACTTACTTAATTATTTTGATTCTAACTCTTCTACATTGTACTTCTTTTATTGAAAATGATCTACAGTACAAAATACACAGGTAGAGTACACCGTGCATTGGGATAAACTTAAATGTTGATAAAATAAAGGTAATAAAGAATCAATGTCAGAACTTTCAAAAATCCTATTTTCATGGGAAAAATCCCGTTGTCATATTCTCTCCAAAAAATCCTACTAAATAGGATAAAATCCTACTACTTGGCAGCTCCGCATACCATATCACTCCAACTCTTAATTTCTATCTATATATTTTTTTTTTTTGTCAGGAATTTCAATAACTGGATAAATGTTAATCATTGGACACAAATAGATTTCTTTCTCTGTGTACACATATATATATATGCCTTTTCATGAGAAGAGAATTTAACTATATAATCATTACAGAAAACACACAGTAAAATTTCAGACACAAAGATGAAAGGTCAAAATTGCCCAAACTGGCTTGAATATAGCAAAAACACCACTTTCACATAAGGGAGATAACTATCTCTGCCCCCCCCCCCCCCATTCACAGCCGCAATTACTGATGCACATGTGTGTAATTTCAATGGTCCTATATTACACAACTAGTATACCATATGGTGCTTGTTTTGAAAGATAACAAATTGGTCTACAAACTTACCATCACCTGCCTGTGTATTGCACTGAATTGCTTCTGTACCATTGCTCTGAATATTGAAGAAAAGAACATGTACAAACAATGAATATGTATAACAGTAACACTGCCCTACTTCGACAAAAGGAAGCAAGTGACACATGAACAAAATTTGAATTATTGATATTTTCATATTCTACCCACTGCGCTCTTCTCCAGGCCAAATTTATGCATAAACACTCATCCTGCTAAGAGATATGTCAGGCAAGATATCATGGTATTGTATTGACGTCAGTGTAAATGACAGATACATTTTGCTCTTTTACAGGAAATGTCACTTCTGTCACTTGATTCCTTTTGTCACAGTAGGGCAGAACACTTTAACCAACTTACATACCATACAGATACAAACAGGGGTAAATTGAATCCTATTTGAGGAATTTATTATTTTTCTATGAGTATATATTCTGAAATGCCTAAAAATCAATAATTACTGCACTTCACTGATTTATACTCATGCTTTTTAAACTCCAACTGAATGTGTAATTCACTATATGTTCTTGGATAATAACTCATTCATAGAACAAGTTCCCCAGTTTGCAGAAGCATGCTGCTAACTTACAATACTAGATCTGTAAAACATAAATAAGTCTAATACAGTACATGAGAATGATGAAGAATACTGAATAGAGAACTGACCTACAATGGAAATTCAACACACACAGCTCCCCTATCAAAAATAGCTGATATAACAAGGTAATTTTGCTAGATTTTCGTTTGTTTATGCACCTTAATATAAAGATATTCCTAATATAAGGTAATTTTTCATGGTCCCACGGCCATCGTTATCTTGAGTTTCCTTCCAATGCATTGTAATATGAGCATGAAACAATTCTTCATAAGACAGAGAAAAAGAGAGACAGAGAGACAGAGAGAAAAGGCCAGAAGAAATTGCTAAATTCAGGAAACAAAAGTAAGATGTTTAAAGCAGCAGAACACAACATAAGCAAACAGGACACAATATCCAGGAGAGAGAACAGAACAAAGGGAATATGACTTACTGGTACGTATCTCTGGTAGCCATAACTCAAGTAATCAGGAGCTAATGTATACAGCATGGTATCAAGTGCCATGATCATACAGATGACTAAAGAACACATGAAAAGCAAGGCTTGAGGTTTGGTTCGCTTTGGACGAATTCTGTACAACTGCAAAGAAAAAGGTGAATAGTAGAATATCTTTATTTACATAGAGAGATATGGGGGGAAAATCACACAACAAATTATGCGAAGAGAGAATAACAAGTTTCGTTTTGAAAATTTTTTTCAACATGATTTCGGTAAGGAATGTCAACCTCCAAACTTGACCAATGCAGGAGCTAGAAATATCAACAACGCCACTTGTCTGCATGAAATAGGTTATTTATTCTTATAGTACAAGTTACATTAGAAGCTCTTTATAAAGAGTTCCAATATCATGAAGTTGCTGATATAACAAGGTGATTTTGCCGATTCCAGGTCTTAATGTTCTATTTTTTTTTCACCCAGATATAGGGAGATTCAGGATGTACAGAAGACATTTTCATGGTCCTAAGGTCTGCTTGTATTGCATATGTCCCCGACGCATCTTTTCATGGTCCTAAGGTCTGCTTGTATTGTGTATGTCCCCGACGCATCTTTTCATGGTCCTAAGGTCTGCTTGTATTGTGTATGTCCCCGACGCATCTTTTCATGGTCCTAAGGTCTGCTTGTATTGTGTATGTCCCCGACGCATCTTTTCATGGTCCTAAGGTCTGCTTGTATTGTGTATGTCCCCGACGCATCTTTTCATGGTCCTAAGGTCTGCTTGTATTGTGTATGTCCCCGACGCATCTTTTCATGGTCCTAAGGTCTGCTTGTATTGTGTATGTCCCCGATGCATCTTTTCATGGTCCTAAGGTCTGCTTGTATAGTGTATGTCCCCGACGCATCTTTTCATGGTCCTAAGGTCTGCTTGTATTGTGTATGTCCCCGACGCATCTTTTCATGGTCCTAAGGTCTGCTTGTATTGTGTATGTCCCCGACGCATCTTTTCATGGTCTTAAGGTCTGCTTGTATTGTGTATGTCCCAGACGCATCTTTTCATGGTCCTAAGGTCTGCTTGTATAGTGTATGTCCCCGACGCATCTTTTCATGATCCTAAGGTCTGCTTGTATTGTGCATGTCCCCGACGCATCTTTTCATGGTCCTAAGGTCTGCCTGTATTGTGTATGTCCCCGACGCATCTTTTCATGATCCTAAGGTCTGCTTGTATAGTGTATGTCCCCGACGCATCTTTTCATGGTCCTAAGGTCTGCTTGTATTGTGTATGTCCCCGACGCATCTTTTCATGGTCCTAAGGTCTGCTCGTATCGTGTATGTCCCCGACGCATCTTTTCATGATCCTAAGGTCTGCTTGTATAGTGTATGTCCCCGACGCATCTTTTCATGATCCTAAGGTCTGCTTGTATAGTGTATGTCCCCGACGCATCTTTTCATGGTCCTAAGGTCTGCCTGTATTGTGTATGTCCCCGACGCATCTTTTCATGGACCTAAGGTCTGCTTGTATTGTGTACGTCCCTGACGCATCTTTTCATGGTCCTAAGGTCTGCTTGTATAGTGTATGTCCCCGACGCATCTTTTCATGGTCCTAAGGTCTGCTTGTATTGTGTATGTCCCCGACGCATCTTTTCATGGACCTAAGGTCTGCTTGTATTGTGTACGTCCCTGACGCATCTTTTCATGGTCCTAAGGTCTGCTTGTATCGTGTATGTCCCCGACGCATCTTTTCATGACACCTTGTTACGTCTAGCTACCTAACCCACCCTTCTTTGTGGAAGCGTCGTGGTTTGGTGGTTCTGACTCTCGTCTTTCAATCAGAGGGTCGTGGGTTCGAATCCCAGCCATGGCGTTAATTTCCTTCTGCAAGAAATTTATCCACATCGTGCTGCACTCAACCCAGGTGGGGTGAATGGGTACCTGGCAGGAATTCATTCCTTGAAATGCTTGCGCGCTGTAAAAGGCTGCCGCGCTAAAGCTGGGGTAATAATATCCAAGTCCTTTGGAAGCGCATAGAGACGTTATATCATAATGTGATATGCGCTATACAAGAACTATATATTATTATTATTATTCTCTAGACATCACATGAGAGCGTGTATAGTTCCTTACCCTGATACAGAACAACCAGATGCCAATCTTCTTGATGCCTCCCACAGACGTCCAGAAGAAATAGGTTAAGATGGCACTGAACAGAACCAGATCCAAGGGAAAAACCTGAATGAAGGAAAAAATAAGCATAAATATTTTCAAAAAAATTGCAAGAAGTGTTCTCCATTCTAGCTCCATCATGAACTGACTCATGATCACTCAAGAGTGATATGCATTTAGTTTTTAATTCACATCAATATTTGTAATGCTAAGACTGCAAAAAAGAGACGTAAGCCTTTGAAAAGTACACATCATCCTTCAGCAAAATCTTACAAACAATCCCTATGGCACAGAAAGAATCGAATAGGACTTGTTCGGTTATAGCGCATTATATCTATAATTACTCTACAGTTTTACCATCGATTATGTTGTTAAACATGTGGAGCACAATCTGATTTCAGTATAACATGCATGTTCTATAGATCCTAGCCTGAGTTATCTTAGGCTCAGTATTAAAATGGTTAGGACCGTTGTGAAAAGAAGTTCTGTAACTGGCAATGCTACCCTGTGTACATTCAATTCAATTCAATTCAATTCGTTTTATTCCATTCTCGATAAAAAAAGAAATACATTTAAAAACAAATAAAGTATATGTGATAAACATAATTAGAAAATTACAAACAAGAAATAAATAAAATCAACAAATATCCTCACTCCCCATGACCCCTTGTCTGGTCAACTTATCGTCTTTGTCTTGTCAACCTATTTTGCCAGTAGAGGACAATTTTCTGTATTTTCAATCAGACAATAGCGTTCTTGAATCTTGAAGTTCCGAACCACTGATGGATAGCTTACCCTCTGTGCATACAGGAGTATCATATCGATTGGGTTGGGGAAGTTTCTCTTAGTGAGAACGTATCCACTCTTAGGTCCTAGAGAATGAAGGGCTCGGTCCAAACTGTAGGAAGGAAGATGAGTTTTAAAGACAATCTTAAATCAAAATAATCGGACAGTGAAAATTCAAGATACTATGCTGCAAATAATCATGTATCAAATGAAAATGAATATCAAAGAATAGCGTTGAACACACACATATCGAAGCTTTCGACATGCACTCATCAGAGTATAGTGCATGAACAGAAAGCTGAAAATCCAAAAACAAATGGAAACCAAGAGAACAGAAACACACAGATATAACAAGTTCTGATCAAACTCTGATGAGTGCATGTCGAAAAGCTTGTGTGTTAAACACTACTCTCTGATTCTGCAGTAGCAAATATCTGTTTTGATAATGCAAGGTTAAAATCAAATCAAAGGCTTCAAGTTGTACAAACCTTGTCATGAAAAGTGAGGTGATCAAGAGAAATGAGAAGAGGATCAGAAGGATTCCTGTGATGATCTCAAACGGTCTCCAGAACTTCCCGCATCGTGTGCTCAATGCGCTCTTCTTGTCCTTGAGATGGCGCTGTCTGCGTTTTATCAGTTCTTCTTCGTCATCCAGCTGCTGCATCCTGCCACGGTCACGTGACGACATCGATCGATTAGAACTCTCATACTGGAATAGCAAAAAAGATAAACTTGTGCCATTTGCAATTGAGATCATAGCTATTTTAGAGAGATAGTTTCATCATCCAAAGTTGCTTGTGATTGGTTGGTCGTGTCATGGACCTCTAGTTAGTTCTCCCTTACAAAAATTGCATGTGGGAAGGTGTTGTAATACTATATGTACTACTATTAAGACTGCCCATGATGTATTAATGTTCGTAAGGAGGCAGCAATTAGTGGCCTAAGCAAAGCACTTCAAGATGATCGCTTACACATGAACAGTGTCCAAATTGAACTCTCATTTATCCATCTTATCATTCAACAGAGGACTATTCAGAACCCCACGATTTCATTTATGACTGAGCTTCCTACATGTAACATGTGTATGCACGTACATGTATTACAATTATCTCTCCTCATACACTGTGACAGAAATTTGTCAAGTCATTTCTGACTCCATGGATTCCTTGTGACAGTATCATGAACAAACTTTCTCCCTGTTTTCCTTACTAGTGCAGCTTCAGAAAGCTCTGTTACAAGCAGAAATTGTTTCAACAGCTGTGATTTCAGTAATGTGAAGCCCAGTACACTTAAAACAACAGCCTTTGGGTGTTCAATACATATAAACACTGACCTTTCTTCTGATGGCATTACGACGTCTGATGTTGTGCTGTATGGCTGAATCTGCTTCATCCAACTCATCGGCCACACTCTGGGTTCCTTTGATCATCTCTATGGGAATGGCGGCCATGCCCACGGCCTAAGATGTAGGAATTACATTAAATGACATAAGAAATGCCATTCATACATCGATATTCTACTGCACAAAAGCATTGAAAGTCATGGTTTGATGGTTTATTTCATCTTACTGCTAAGAAAGGCCTAAGATTGTAAGAATGATATTAAATGACATAAGAGACGTCATTCATATATTATACAGTGATAATCTACTGCAAAAAGCATTGGAAGTCATGGTTTGATGGTTTATTTCATCTTACTGATAAGAAAGCATGAGTACTACTAAATACATCTCATCTTTAATTTTTTTTATCTCTTGTCTCATCTATAACTCACCATGTAGAAGATGATTCCAACCATTCCAATCAGTGCTATGAAGCCAATCAGGAAGTAGAGAGCATCAAATCCCTCTGTAGAAAGCAAGGGTTCATGCAGAACAAGATTTTAGAGAGCCAATTACTACTCTTTTCATAATGTCACACAAAATAACTCTTTTCATAATGTCACACATAATAACTCTTTTCATAATGTCACACATAATAACTCTTTTCATAATGTCACACACATAACACACAATATACACATCTTTCCTTCTTTATCTTCATTTTTAACCCCAATTTCTGTTTTGTTTTGTCTTATAAACATTAATGTTTATTTGGTTTAAAAACAAACAAAACAAAATCTGCTTTCATCCTCTCCTCCTTCTATCATCACTGTTCTCTTTATCTTTATTAATCTTTTCCTTTTCACCTTCCTTTCTGTACATTTTCTCCTTCCAAATCCTTATCCCAAAATGCCTTGCCAAAATTTTCCTTTTTACTGTAACTCAGGATCACTTCATCACAGAACAATACTAAAAATGTCATAATCAGGTATATTTTAACATTAGATCTGAAAAAAAAAAAAAATCATCATCAATTTAGAAGCATGACTGTACAAAAAAAAATTACTGGAGGTACCCTATGATAAGGTACTTTTAACTCCTTGAGCACAATTTGATTTACGCATAACACACATTTTCCATAGACCCTATTCCAAAATATCTTGAGCTTAGCGATCAAAGGGTTAAATACTGATGACAGTGGGTGATTTCAAGTTTGGTGTTGGTGCTGGTGGTGGTGTTAGAAACACAATTTAGATTGCTCTCCATAGCCCCAACACCTAATCTGAGTTTACAAAAGTGGTCCAAATGACATTATTGACAGCTCAATTCCAAGCGACAGTTGTCCCAAGACCAGTTTTATCTTTAATTTGGAGCTGCGTTGATGTAAAAATCAACCCAACACTAACACCAAAAGGTAAACACCAAACTTGAAATCACCCAATATTGCTTACTTCCATTGCCAAACTCATTAATAAGATACTTGAACTGCTCCCAATCGGTAGAGTTCTTCTCTTCTTGTGGAATACCCTGCCATGGAACAAAGGCACTAGAGAAAGAAGATAAAAACAGATTGGAGAATCATGCTATTACTAGTAAACTTGTATGTTTTCAAATTCTACTACATGGACAATAGTATCTTATTTCTCCTCATCTGACCGAAAGGCGAGGACTGCGCTCTGGCAACGATGCCACTCTGCTGTCAACTCCAAGGACTACTACATGCTCAGGAGGCATATCTTTCTCTGCTGCTGCACCACGCCTGTGGAATCAACTCCCCCGGTGTATCCGGGAATCACCATCTTTGGGAGTTTTTCAGCGGTCCCTGAAGACATTTTTTTTAAACAGTTAATTGCTTGGCATGTATTTATGTAGTTTTCATTTGTAATTTCATTTTTCTTGTTTTTTTTGTTGTTGTTGTTTGTTAATCGGTTTGTAAAGCGCTGTGATACATGTTCAGTCATTGTGAGAGCGCTATATAAATGCCAATATTGTATTTTATTGTATTGTAGTTTGAAGTTTATGCAGAACATTCATATATATCATCTGTTCCGAGCCAGAAGGGCATTAATTCATCATTTTATACAAACTGAACGCCCTTCTGGTTCCAAAGAGTTGACATGTTTCATGAGATTTCAAGTTAACAGAAAACTTGGATACTGTATGTTGGATAGGCAATCTGAAAATAAAATGGCTCCAGCACCATTTTTTACCAACAAAGAGAATACGATAGTTTATTGGTCACAGAGGTAATTTCATTTCATTGACTTACCCAATTAGTAACAGGATGAATGCAATCACAATGAAACCAGCTGTGTACTTTGATGCTGTACAGCATCGCTGGAATATGAAAATGATGAAGAACAAGAAAGACAGTGAAAAATCAAAAAGAGCATCTTTATACATGTACCATAATCAAATCCTTCTGTTACAAAAATAAGCAATTCTAGATGAGTGATATTTCATAAATTATCATTAGCTCTTATACTGCAATAACTTCTGTTCAGGACAATTAGTTTATTTAGAATTGCTTTTATCAGCTTTATTTAGGGTGTATTTAAACTTGCAATACCTCTTCAAGATGATACTTTGAATATCACCTTAGACTGGAATCTCAAACATACAGCCTCATAGTTCATCTCATGAATTAGGCCCCAATGAAGGGTGTAAAGTCATGTGCTGCTTTGTTAATTCCTAAAAAAGTTTTCATCACATTTCTTTGCTTTTAGAAGATAAACAGCGAGATACTAGACAATCAAAATGCTGTGAAGTTTGTTCCTCCACTAGTGGAATAGTGGAATATCATACAAATAAGAGGCAAAAATATAATTTAGATACTGGGACAGGAACAAATACTCCAATGGCATCAATGTCCATTACATCATTGACTGCACAGATGTAGTCATTATCTATTTAATAGCCAACTGCATGATAAAATATGTATCGAAATGAAACATCTGCAAACTAAGCTGTGACGATTTTTCACATGTTGATGCGAAGATGGGGTTATTGACTATGGGTAAAATAAGTTTTTAAAAATACCTGTGCTCTAGTAGTATCTTCATCTCCTTCTTCATAGTAAAACATCACAAATGGAATGACGACAAACAAGAAGAATGCATTACAACAATACAGGGCTGTCAAAAAAAAAAAAAAAAAATAGAAAAGAAAAAGAAAAAGACAAAAATGTTTGGGTTAGGATAATCATAGGAGAGCCCCGTTGTATCAAACTTACCATTGACTGTAACTTTGCCATCGATGGTAACTTGCATGGAAAGCTTAGATTTGGTTGGCTGTTGAGCAATATTACCATGGTAGTTACCATTGACAGCAGAGTTAACATTAAAGGTAAGTTTTATGCCACAGGGCCCAGGTCTTGGGGAGTCTGGGGAGTTTTCTACAAAGGCCACTTGGTATTTTAGCATATACAGTGTGAGAGCAGGTCAATAAAGGTGCCAGGGCCCTGTTACAATGAAATTCTAAAAAATGTATTTTAAAGCCAGTCTGCCTCTGGGAGGATTTGAAGAGAAAGACCTGCATGCAGAGTTTGGAGACATTTCTTCAAAGAACATCACTGCTGGGAGTTCATTTTGGAAAGTTTCTAATTAATGATATGAAACTTAAATTGCTTGCTTCTATGATTGATGATCCAGCACATCACATGTTTCATGGTATTCACATTGAATTTCTAAACATGAATTTCCAGATATGATTTTTTTTTTTTCATCTGAAACTCATGGTTCTCGCCAGTACATAACATCATGGTTCCAATACCATGCGTAAAGGGTTTCAGACAAGGAAGAACCATGTGTGAAATTGCTGCACCATGTGTGGCAACAAGGGTAAAAAAATATTGGAGTATATATATTCATAACAATAATGATAAATGTCACAGATTGTTTTGCTTTTTGGCAATGTATTTTTACTTTTATGCCATTAGTAGACAACTCCTGCTTACCAAAAAGTATTTTTCATCCTTTTACTATAGCATATACTTCCCCCAGACCTAACTTTAGGTGTTATTCCGTAAAACTTCTGAAACTTCCACGCTATGCGCAGGGTGGGAACCGTGTGTGGTTTTTTTTTCTAGTGAGAACCCTGCTGAAACTTCTTGTGTACATACTTTATTGGAAAGTCACAAAGCTGTAAAATACAAGAAATTAAGTATTATGAAAATTCCTTCACCTGGGAATATGTACTTACATGAATGTTTCAACTTAATGTCAAATACAGTCAACTCTGCCTAAGTCGAATTTCTTGGGATTGAAGAAAATGCTTTGACTTAGAGAAAATTCGACTTATGAGGGGTCAAAAACAATAGAAAATAAAGGAATGGGACCAAGTACAGACCTTCGACTTAGGCGATTATTCGACTTATGCGACTTCGACTTATGCAGAGTTGAATGTATTCTCCAAACTACTTACCATAATAACAGTACTGCATGTCTTGTTGGATTTCATCCCTGGTTGTATTATCAGCAGCCCAATCCTAAATATGAAAAGAAACGAACAAAAAAAACACACAAACAAACAAACAACTAAAACATATGAGAGATGATTACTAAATAACTGATTGTAAATGGCTGAGGCAAGATGGTATGGTATGGGAAATTTAACAGCAGTATTATTTTATCACAGAGATTATCTCATTGCAGTGTCACTAACCTGCATTGTTCAAAAAATTCAATGATAAGAAGTTGCCAGTATGCTTGGATAAATAGCAATTTTGAACTTGTTATCACAATGTAAATTCAAAGATTTTAGTGCTTATTTTTATCTTTAAAAACATTCTCAGCATCAAACAACAAACACTGAAACAACCAAAATGGACACAGTATAAGCAAAACAAATGTACTCTTTCTGCCCATGTATCTAATATGTGTTTAGGGCTCTGCATCAAAAACTTTTGGGCCAAACCACAAAATTTTGTGGACTCTGTCAAAAATTAATTAAATATGTGAGAATTAATAATTCAATAGCCAATGGACTAAAGGGATGTATTACCTCAAAAGTGCCATTGGTGTCTTTCATAGAAGAAACCAAGAAGATATCGATTGGAATCAAAGTGACTGTCAGGACAGAGGCACACAGGCTCAAGATCGCTGCAAATACAAACAAGTGCATAGCACACAGAAATAAGAGGTTTATCAAATGGTGTTCTATAAAATTGATTTTTATTATATAATTGATTTATTGTTATCATAACTATGACAAATCAAATCTAAACTACCTTTAAGTTATTGGGCATGTGTTTTACAAGCATTGTTTTTCAACATGTCCAACCATTTTCTCACTATATCATGCTTTTGGTCAAATATGTGTATTCTTATGATTAAAGATTTTAATATTGAATCATACTTACATCGATGAAAAGACATCATTGCTACTATTGCTATCATTACTTATTCCGTTAATTACATGTACATACATGTATGTTATTCACTGTTGCACTGTTATCAATTATTTTTGTTTACAATTGAAAATGGTAAATAAATAACTTGGACTTGAATAACTTGAAAATGCCCCTTGAATTTCTCACATATTCTTAACCTCTGTACAAAATCATTTCCTGCAACACAAGAAAATGGAAAGTCATTACATTACTACATGTATGTAAAGAATTTGAATATACAGTAGTATAACACACACTTCCCACAGGTCCTACCCCAAGTTACCTCAGGCTTTTTTTACTCAATGGGTTACCCCTGCTAAATGGGACAGAAGCTCAAAAACAAAAAAGTCAGAGAACTGGCTATTTGCATTTGATGAATTTTCACTAACAAACTCATAATTGTCATAGATCAGATTTTGCTCAAATTTTTTATTTATAACATGTTACTACACCCATCTTAACAAGGATATAGTGTTCTTTTAGTTAAAGGTATTGGCTAACATTGTTATGATTTTAAAAAAATTTTGTTTTGTTACTTGAAAATGGGATAAACATAAGGGTTATAGTGTAAAAATACCAGTCTGAAATCTTCAAAGTATAATATCCACAGAAAGTATTTTTAAATATTAAAAATGTGAGCCAATGTTCGAGAAATATACGAGGGTCGGTTGCCCTGAATAGACGTAAGGAGTGCGCATGCGCGTATGACTCACCTTACCGTACTGTGTGTATTGGCGTATCACGCTGCGGGAGACACATAACGGCATTTTCAAATTCAAGCAAAGTGGTCCTCTTAGTGATTGTCTCGTGAGACGAAGGATAATAAATTCGCCGTTTGCGTCTAACTTACACTTTTTCATTCCAAATTATGGTTGGTTTCAGGGTTTTTGAGTACAAATACAAGTACTCATACACATGTTTCTTCTTAGTTTGAGAATTTTTTAAATCAGCTACTCACAAAGTTAGCCAATGCCTTTAATGTACAATTTACTGTATTCCAGTTGATAGTATTAGAAAAAATGTGAACCTAAAAGGATGTTAAGTTGATTGTTATACATAGAAATATTTCAGTATGTACTAATAATTATTGGATATAGTGTATAACAGTAGATTTTCTAAGATTTTTTTTTTACCCTGTTAGACCACCTTTTCTCACCTGTAGCAGTAGAACTACATTCACTGTGGAGTACACTCTTCAAGCTGAAGATGTAGTACAACACTGCAAGGAGAAGCAGCTACAAGAAAGTGAGACAGAAAGAGAAAAGAAAAGTATACCTCTTGTTTTCATTGCATTCATCAGTTTTTACCACAATTTCTTTGAATGAACCCATTGGCTAGTGAAAGTGGATGCCCATGTACTGACCTTATGGGAAAGGGAGAATGCAGTATCGGTAGTCAACAGGTTAAATTTTACTGCAAAACGAGTTCCAATGAATGGGGCCTTTCTTCTGTAAGACTAACGTTAGAGGAAAGCATTATCACTACTGCCTGTCTGAACAAACCTTTCCAGCCATTTATTTTTTCCTATTTCTTGTGAAAATTTGATATTGATATAAATAGGGGCATCCACACACAAGGTAAAATGTCATTCTTTTTCATACAAAAACAAAACAAAACAAAAAAAAACCTCCAAAAAAGTGCAGGCCGAAAGGCTGCCACTGTGTCGCTTCATATATGCCAGTAAACTTTTAAGTTTATTGTAATGTTCAAACTTCAATTTAACATTAGCTCTTATTATTAGACTAAATAAGCATTTTTTTCCTTCTTGTCATAAGCTTTGATTCAACTTTCAAATGCAAGTTTCAGTATCAACATGATCAACTTCAATTTCAAATGAAATGTTCAAACTTCAATTTATTTTTTCCTATTTCTTGTGAAAATTTGATTTTAATATAAAAAAGTTAAATAGGGGCATCCCCACACAAGGTAAAAAGTGAAATTAAAAAATCGATCAAATACAATTCTTTTTCATACAAAAAAAACCACCCCCCCCCCCCTCCAAAAAAAAAACAGGCCGAAGGGCTGCCACTGTGTTGCTTCATATCTACGGTCACAGAAAAATACCTTTTTTTAACATGTTCAGAACTTCAGGGGATGTTTAATATTCAGCATGTTACAGTTTGTCCAACAGTCCAACACTCAAGTTCAACAGTTAGATCTAGATCATGTAGGTGAGTAGGTCTAGATCTAACTGTTAGATCTAACATGATAACAACTAAAAATTAGATCTTTAGACTTTAGAGGAAATTTTTAAACAATGAAGCAGAATTCCCATCCGGATCCCTCTTCCCAGCAGCCTCCCCCGCCCCCCCCCCCCCCCCCCCCCCCGCTTCTTTTTTTCTCCACTCCGCTCCTGCATCACATGACCGACTGTCCATATATTGCATTGAATGACGTAGATCTACACGTACAGTACGTGCTCAGTCTTACTTCAATACTTGCTCCAACTTCCATGAATAAAATAACATAATTACCAGTAGAATTCCCCCTGTACATCCCCAGACTATAACAGAAAGGCCTGCAGAAAGACTCTCCATGATATCTGATCCGCAACTCTAGCGTCTAAAAGCTTTCAAATTGTTGCGTTTCTCCACCAAAATACACGTATTTTCCAGCACTCACTTACGGAATAATATTATTTCGATTGCTGTTGTTGTTTTTCTTTTTGTCTTTTATTATTTTCGTCTGAACATTCGGAACGGTTTTTAACCTATGTATTCTATGGTATCTCTGAGGTATTTTCGCCTCGGAGAAGCTACGAGACAAATTGTACATACTTCGGAATCCTATAAAATAGTAAACTTCACATCGATTTCAAGAAAGCGCGATCGAGCCTCGATCGTGTGATAAAATTCAATTTATTTCAAATGCTATTGATACTAAATCCTGACATTGAAGGATCATCATTAAAATTATACAGGTTTTACAGGTATCATCTCAGACAAAATGGTATTAGAGTATTAGCAGCCAACTTAAGACACGCCGTTGAAAGGTCTTATACAGAAATGAAAAACAGGCGTAGAAATTACTATCAACCATGGCAATAACAAAATTGAGTAGGCCTATGAGTTGTATTTTAAGCAAACTCCAACGGGACAGTTGGTTAGTTGGATGGATGACACTACATGATGGTTATTTCCGAATGAAGTCGGGAAATTGTAATAATTTGTCACCATTATCCAAGTTTTTTACTTTGTACTTCTGTCGACTGATGTTAGATATGCGTGCTATAACATCAGGAACCCCTTACAACAAAGAAACTTGTGAAACCCCTTTAATCTCAATATGGTGTTATGATTTTTAAAAAAGACTTTTGAAGAAGAGTTTAGATAATGTTACTGGACTACAGTGGCGTAACAGCCGGGGGGCAGGGGGGCAGAATGCCCCCCCCCCCTGAAGGATTTCAGCGGGAAAATCCACAAAAACCGGGAAAAAATGAAAGGGAGGGAAAGGAAGAAAAAGGAAGGGAGAAAGGGAAAGGAAGAAGAAGAAAGGAAAAGAAAGAAGAAGAAAGAAAAAGAAAGGAGAAAGGGAAAGAAAGAAGGAGAAAGGGAAAGAAAGAAGGAGAACGGGAAAGAAAAAGGGAAAAGCGGAGAAAGAAGAAGAGAGAGAGGGAAAAGAGGAAAGGGGGAAAAAGAAAAAGCAAAGGGAAACAAAAGAAATGAGGGAAAATTTAGTACCAAAACCCCGGAGTTTCCAGGTGCTCCACTCCCTGGACCCCCGCAGTGGCTTTCCCTGTAGACCATCAGGGGCCCTAAGCCAGAACCCTGGGCCCCACCCGCTAAGGGCTTCGCAACAAGCAACTCGCGGTGCAGGCTCACCTCCGCATATTCTATTTCTAGACTTAGATACCGGGAAATTTTCGGCTCTGCCCCCCCCCCCCCCCTCCCCCGATAACAGGCAGAGAATGTAAGAGGCCGGGAACAGTCAACGAACAATTCAAAGAAACGTCAGAGCTTCCGCGCTTCGCGCGGGAAGGGAAAATCACCATCCCTGCACCCTCCCCCTAGCATGCCTAGGGAGCGCGCTTTGCACTATCGTCCTCCTAAAATGAAATCCTAGCTACACCACTGATTCTAGACTTAATTACGGGGAAATTTTTGGCTATGCGTATGCCCCCTCCCCCCCCCCCCCCCCCGATAACAGGCACAAAGGGTAAGAAGAGCGGGAACTGACAGCGAAAAAACGTCGGAGCTTCCTGCACCCTCCCCCTAGGGAGCACTACCATCTCCCTAAAATGAAATCCTAGTTCCGTCGCAGAAGATAGACTTAATTACCGACAATTAACAATTCAAAGAAACGTCGGAGCTTCCGCGCTTCGCGCGGGAGGGGGGAAACTCCCCCCTCCCTGCACCCTCCCCTCTAGGGAGCACTATATTGGCGTGAATTCCGGGGGATGGGGGATCTATCACCCCCACTTGGGGAAGAGGGGGGATGGTGTGTACATGCAGACACACTTTTTAAGGAAGAAAATATATTTCAATTAATCAGTTAGTAAAAAATTCTGAATATTTATCATAAACAACCATCATATTTTAGAATTTCTATTTGAAAATGCTTCTGAAAACAAAATGTGGTTATTTTTGGCTCGCTCGCTCGCAAAATAGATATCAAAATGTGTGTGAGAGGGAAAAAATCGTTAAATTTTTTTTCATCCCCCACTCCTCAAATTGGATTTACGCCAGTGGAGCACTACCGTCCTCCTAAAATGCAGTCGTAGCTACGCCACAGATTCTAGACATAGACTAGTTACCGGGAAATTTTGGGCTCTGCCCCCCCCCCTGATAACAGGTACCTGTTACGCCCCTGCTGGAATATAAATGGTATAAAGAGTAGACATGAATAGATAAGAACCACCTCCACCGGCGTAAATCCACTTTTAGGAGTGGGGGGGGGGGAATGATCGACTTTTTTGACATCCTCACTGACCCGCACAGACCCCCTTACACACATTTCGATATATATTTTGCGAGCGAGCCAAAAATAATCACTTTTCTGGTTTTTATTCGCATCTTGAAATAGAAATTTTAAAATATGATGATTGTTTATGGCAGATAACTATTCAAAATTTTTACTAACTGATTAATTAAAATATATTTTCTTCCTTAAAAAGTGTGGGGGATATTTGTGCACGCCATCCCCCCTCTCCAAATACTGGGGGATATATCCCCCCATCCCCCCCCCCCAGATTTACGCCAAAGACTACCTTCAAACTAGAGACACAGGAATTTAAAAACCTAGCACATAATCATGACATTTTGTCCATCACAAATGGATATGCCGATTGATGGGTTTAACACGAATACGATCTATAGAAAACGAAACAAAAGAGCGACACATGATTCAGGAGGCCTAGCGATCTATGTAAGGAATAATATAAAATCGAATATTAAATTTCTTCCAAGTCAAAGTAGTGAATATGCTTGGGTAAAAGTTGAAAAAAGCACTCAAATTAAGAGAGGATTTGTTTATTTGTTTTCTCTACATAAATTCTGAGAACTCAACCTATTCATCGGCTGAAGCTGAAGTGGCCTGAGCCGCAGGGATAGGCCCGGGCTTTGTCACGAAGTAATTTAAATGTTTGTGTACATGTATAAAATGTAATCGGCGTACATGAACAGGGCTTTGTAACACATGTAAAGAAAAAAAAAAAAAAAAAAACATACTAAAAACCTCGGCTGCATACAGATCAATTTGCTTTTCAATTTGTCTGTTTTAACCGACCGTAATCTAGAGGGATAGGCGCAGAGTATGCATGATAGCCTGCTATGTTCACCATTGTCGCACACGTGAGCTGCGTACTGGAGAAGTGAATGCTATGCCTATGCCACAGTTACATAGGATTAACTTAATTCTTAGCAGTTAGTTCTAAAAGAACTAATCTGATCTCGTATCCTCTAGGCTCTAGATGCACATTTTGGTGAATTGATTGAAATCTGCAATTCAAAAAAAAATTCAAGGCCAAACATGTTCATGGTGATCTTACAGTTACACCTCAACTCGCTGCGGTACATGATTCCAGCGGGTATGATGATGGGCTGCGCTCCCGTGTACCTCCGTGCCTATTTCGGCTGTCACGCGCTGAAGTACGTGCTGCCTGTGCGATGGTACCAGGCAGTCGAGGACACCGTTTGGAGCACTTATCAAAGAGTGATAGAATTCTTCTTCGAACATTATTCAGGTGTGGAGGTATGAAGCAATCAATGTTTCGAGTTGAATTTCAAGCTGAGTCATTGTGAGTAGGTTTTGTTGTTTGTGCATGTTATGTTCTTTTTTTGTTGGCAGTGTATACAGCCACACGCGTGTGTCTTTACCTTACGGCCACACGCGTGTGGTTGTATCCACAGCATCGACATGAGGATACAGCCACACTCGTCTGAATTCCCACTTGAAGTCTATGCCGCGACAGCTATCGCTAGTGTGCATGTACTTGTGCACTGCACAAGCGATGTGTATTCAAGCGATGGTATGTGTTGCGACTTGCAAAACTTGGATCGGCACGAAGGTTTTATCTCTCGATTTCACTTATTATACAAACAATATTTTCACTTAATTCTCACCTGGTCAGCGAGCAGGTGACAATATAGTAACAATATTGTTTGTATTTCAGTGAATTTCAAGAGATAAAACCTTCGTGACGATCCAAGTTTTGGGGTTTGGCAACACACCGTCGCATGAATTTACACATCGCTTGTGCAGTGCATACATACACACTAGCGATGGTTGTCGCGGCGCAAAGTATAAGTGGGAATTCAGACGAGTGTGGCTGTATCCTCATGTCGATGCTGTGGATACAACCACACGCGTGTGGCCGTAAGGTAAAGACACACGCGCGTGGCTGTATACACTGCCTTTTTTGTTTTTTTGTTTTCGTTTTTTTAATTAACAAACAGATTCTAACGTGTCGTTAGTTTGGAAATGATGAAGTTCATGAACATGATGTCGGCAGTCGGGTGGGTGTGCGCACAAACAATTAAATATTACTAACGGTTAGGCCTGTTGGTAATAATGTTCCAGCTACAAACTACATGTATTTGGCATTTGATTTCTATGACCTGCATGACAGGTATGAGTATTGTTGGAACTGTTTTAATGGATGCCTTTTTTGTTTGCAGAGCATGAATAAAGTTATAACCACAGACTGTGCCTAGAAAAGTCGACTATTATTCAATTCAGTATGTTGATATTAAGAAATCAGGATTGGCCTGGGCTCGGTTGCGAAAAAAAAAACAAAAAAACAAAAAACAAACCTTACTGCCCCTACTATTTCTTAACTGCTTAATAAAACATGCATGCATGTATCCCTTGTTCGGGAGAAAGGTAGTGCAGTATATGGTTATGTTTATGTATAATATTTTTTCATTTCTTGAAGGAAAAAAAGAACACACGAAAAACAGCACGTAATAGAAATTATCATTTAACCTGTTCACTGCTAAATCATATTCCTAATATATGGAATAGTGGAGCCACCCATTTCTAGTAGACGATGGGTTTTATTTGGACTATATCATTTAACAGAAGTGAATTTGCCCCATACATACTGAAGAGTTGTTAGAGATTGCTTGCTATCTCATCTCAAAGGTCATTCTTTATGGTGATGTAGAGGAGAAGCTCCTTATATACAGTTGTACAGTAGAGTTTAAATATCAAAGATTGCTTGCTATCTTACAGGTGATTCTATACGGTGATGCAGAGGAGAAGCTCCTTACATACACTAGAGTTGATTAAAGATTGTTTGCTATCTTACAGGTGATTCTATACGGTGATGCAGAGGAGAAGCTCCTTACATACAGTAGAGTTGATTAAAGATTGTTTGCTATCTTACAGGTGATTCTATACGGTGATGCAGAGGAGAAGCTCCTTACATACACTAGAGTTGATTAAAGATTGTTTGCTATCTTACAGGTGATTCTATACGGTGATGCAGAGGAGAAGCTCCTTACATACAGTAGAGTTTGATAAAGATTGTTTGCTATCTTACAGGTGATTCTATATGGTGATGCAGAGGAGAAGCTCCTTACATACACTAGAGTTGATTAAAGATTGCTTGCTATCTTACAGGTGATTCTATACGGTGATGCGGAGGAGAAGCTCCTTACATACAGTAGAGTTTGATAAAGATTGCTTGCTATCTTACAGGTGATTCTATATGGTGATGCGGAGGAATGCTTGTCCAAGAAGGAGAATGTAATCTATCTCTCCAACCATCAAACAACCCTTGATTGGGTTGTAACAGACATGCTTGCTGCCAGGGCTGGATGCTTAGGAAGGGTACGTTATGTCTTGAAAGATGGTCTCAAGTATCTACCTCTCTATGGATATGTCTTTGGTCTGGTAAGTTCTCATGACTGGTCATCATGTGAAAATCACTTTGAAAATAATGTGAGATTGATAAAGTCGGAATGATAAAAGGAGGAGAGGGTGAATGATAAAGAGGTAAAAATTAAGGTTTAGTAGACAAAATGTTAAAGATGGCAATTAGTGGCAATAGATGGAGTGATGTAGGAAAGAATTGTTAAAACTAGTACCAGTAAATGGTGATTCAGATTCAGATATATTTAAATTAGAAATTTTAGAGTAAATGTTGTTATGTAATTCTCCTTGAGATGTATAGAAAGGAGAACTGACATAGAAAAAGAGACCTGAAAGAAATGCAGAAACAAGTTTTTAAGAAGCAGGCTCTAAAAATCCTGTCCTAAATCTCAAAGCAAGAAATGCCACTGTTATTGATAGGATGTTGAGAGTAACTGTTTTGCATTACACACATGTACATGTAGCCTGCAAGTTAGAAACCCTTTGTTTATCCAGTGTGATTGAGTAGTAACAAAATCTATTATTGTTTTCTTACAGCATGGATGTATATTTGTGAACAGAGCTAAGAGCAGGCAAGCTGCTCTTCCTTCATTTACCAAAGTAATCAAAAAATTGAAGCATCATCGGGACAATAAGATTCCAGTAAGTATGCTCACAGGTATTTGAAGCTGTAAAAGTTTTTCTGGAAAATTTGAATTTTAGAATTTTCAATCTTGAAACCCAAGTTATCAAATCAAATATGTGTTATATCTAAATCAGAGGTTACAGTCTGTAAAGAAATAGTTTTCAATCAGACAAAAACAAAAAAGAAACGAACAAATAATCACTGGTGCAAATTTTTTGTTCGACTGACACTGTTGATATGATTTGACAAATTTTTATAGAGACATAAATAATTACCATCATATTTCACTGATAATCACCATCTTCTTGATGCTTCTTGCTTCCACATATGGAAGAAGTTTCCGTCATAAATATTCACCGAACATGGAAACTGAGAGAGAAGACTTTGTGCCAAATTCCTTATTCTGTAGAATATAGTTCTCAATAATTCATGAGGTTGGTGCAGTATAATGCTAAGCTTCTCTTCTAAAAAAAAAAATCTTCGTTAGACTGACACTGTTGATATGATTTGACAAATTTTATACAGATATTAATAATTACCATCATATTTCACTGATAATCACCATCTTCTTGATGCTTCTTGTCTTTTGTCTTTCCTCAGTCTTGGATGGTTGTATTCCCAGAAGGCACCAGGTTTAAACCAGAGAAAGAAGAAGCCATTGCAAGCAGTCAAGCTTTTGCTTACCAGCAAGGTAAGATATTCTTCAAACCTTTCTCTATGGTATGTCTTACAATTTTCTTCTTATGTTAGCTGGAGGGACTGAACAGTTAGGCTCCTTATGAAAGTGGTCGACACTTTGGGTACATCAAAAAGGACTCTTTTGCTACTCAGGAGTTTATAAATAGCTATGGTCCCATGGTAATACTTGGCCTTGGCCAGCTCTGCCCATTTCATCTCAACTTCTTCTCTGGCTTTTTTTTTTTGAAAGGCATATTTCCTCAAATGGTTCTATGTATGTATTACATAGAATCTATAAAAACAAGAGCATTATTATGGGTATTCATTGGTCACTTATGTCTTTCATCAACTATTCCTTCAGGTCTCCCAGTCTTACACCATGTTCTGTCACCTCGTGTCCGAGCCACCCATCTCTGTGTAGAAGGCTTCAGAGACTATGCACACGTCCTCTATGATGTGACGATAGCTTACTCTAACACTGGTGAACAAGGAGAAAGACCTGTGGTCAGAAAGGAAGCTCCCTCTATGCCAGGTATCCACTAGTGTTGTACAGTTTCTGTCACTTCCCTGATGTGGTAATCATTTAAAAAGAAATGGATGCCCAGCTGTGAAGCTGTCATATCATTCCTTTTTCCAGCCTCTTCTTTAATAGGTGTTCTTCCCAGTGGCAGATCCCAGGTGTGGATCTTTTGAAATCTGTGAAGTTTAGTGATGTATGTGTTGCATGAAACCTATTAACTGTGGTACTCTTGACTTTAGGGGAAAATAGCAGATTTTGCAGTTTCCTACTAAGGAACTCCTGCAAGACCAGCTGTAACAGGTCTGTAGATTGAAATTGTGTAGAAAATATTTTTTGAATGTTTCTCTTTTCTTTTTACGAATCAGACTTCTTCATGGGGAAATGCCCTCAAATCCACATTCACATGGGTCGTATTGCAATGGATACAGTACCGTCAGACATCGTAGAATGCCATAGGTGGTTACATGTAGTCTTCGAAACCAAAGATAGGTATGTGATGTTTGATCTACTCTTCAAACTCATCTTAAGTTCCAGTAACCTAATTATAGCAGAGAAAGATTAGACAACTGAATTCTGACATTGACATTACTCTCCATTCTTTCTTCTTCCTTTTCTTCTTTCTCTTCCTGCCCCCCCCCCCCATTTTTCCTCTTTCTCCTTTCTATCCCTCTCATTTTCTTACTCTCTCTGTCTGTCTCTCTTCTCTCTTTCTTTCTCATTCTATCTCTTATGTCTTTTCTCTCTTTTTTTTTCCTGTCCCTCCCTCATGAAATGCTTCTCAAATTTCTCGTTTATTTTTCAGAATGTTGGCAGACTTCTACTCAGACGATCCCGAGAAAAGAGGTCATCTAAAGGGCGAAGGTCGAAGTTCAGGACTGGGTCTTATGACCACCCTACCAGCAGTCGCTCTGTCAGCAGCTTTCATGGTTCCTTTCATTATGATACCTGCAGAACGAAGGGCACATTGGCAGCTCTGGCTCTATGGGGGTCTATTCACTGTTCTTTGGATGAAGCTAACAGTATGATGAGGTTCGTTCACACCAGTTAAGATTGGTATCAACACCATGTTCTGATGTAAACACTCCAGCATTGGTGGGTTCATTCTCATCTGTCAGAAATGTTGGTTGCCAACATGTGGGAGCCTTATGTGAAAGGCTTTCAATTATGAGCACTCACTCACGGTCACCATGGAAACCTTAACACCATCTATTTCCTAATGCCTTTAATATTTGTTGTAGCGTATCATGCAAGTCACAGCAGCATGACCCATACTGGTTGTTTGACAATAGACTGAGTAAGAAATTACATGGCTCTTAAGGGCTAAGAATTGTTCAGTTATTGGTTGCTGTGGAGTCAGTGTAGTGGTGCAACTGAGGTACGAGGGCCTCTGTATTTCAGGAGGTTAGGCAGTACATGCATTGATTCACCAGTTAATAAAAACGACGGTGACATCAAGTATTTTGTATGTTAGATAAATTGCAGAAGATATATCTTACTGTCACTGGTGCTGCTTTTATGATTTTTGTTGTTGTTTTTTTTAAGAGTCTGAAGGGCATTAACCCATTCATGGCATTAATCATTTGATCAGCTTTTTATCTTTAAATTGGCAACACCGGTATTTTTTATTTTATGCTTAAATGTATCTGAAATGAATATCTAGTCACAGAAATTATATTGAGAGGTTTAAAAGTTGCCAATTTACATGGTAAAACGGTGATTTTTATCTTTCCACCTTGTTGCCAATTTAAGGATTGTAGTGCTTAATTTCCATTAACAAACTTTCAGCATCAAATGATATATATTGACTCAAACGAAATGGGTGCTGCAGGTGTAGAACTTTCTTTGTGTATTTTGGTATGCTTTTACGGGCCCTGCATCAAAAATCATTAGGCCAAGCCACATGATGTGGACCCTGTGTCATGAATGGTGTCGTCTTTCCCCACTCAAGAGGTGAATTGCCACTTGGTCTAATCCCACGTGGTCTAATCCAATTTCGTCTACAAGCAGTTTGTCTAATAACCATTTGGTCTAATTGCTACTTGGTCCATTTAGCATTTCGTCTAATTTCCAGTTAGGCTATGCTCATTTCATCTAATGCTCACTTGGTCTAACACCACTTAGTCTATCTGATTAGACGAACTGGTAATAGACCAAATGGTTTTTGTGTTCTGTTGTCACTGACAAAGAACTAGATTCATGACTGCATCGATGTAGAATCAAACTGCAAGAAAGTTAATTCCATCACAACTCATATATATACAGGTACATCCACATTCCAGATTGCCAGTTACAGAACATGCCTGGTGCTGCCGCCGAGTGAGTGATTAGATGTTGATGCAGCCGGGGAGGAGCAGGGGAGGAGATTAGTATATCAGACTGAAAACAGACAAAACAAACATAGAGAGTGTGGGAAAAGGATGATGATGATGTGGACTGAAATGAGATGAGATGATGAAATGATCCGGACGCAATATCTCTTTCCTGCTTTAGATAATAAGTACTGTAACGAAATTTGTTGGGGTAATTGTTACAGGGAATTGGAGTTAGTTTATGACACTCAGCACTCAGCCCTCGCAGCGTTCGTCTCCCTCACACATTAACTGCTGCCACGAAATACGAAGTATGAGAAGTGACAAGAGAGCTTCAGGCTTTAAGTAGTTTTATTTAGACATGTTGACCACATGCGGTACAAAGTCATTTAGATTTCTACATGATCTCAGGAGGAAACCCAACAAGCCAAATTCCCTCTTCTGCGATTTTCCTTCGCTTTTATATGGAATTATATTACTAGTATGCTGTCCTTTGTAAGGACGCGGCCCGACCTCAAGTGGAGGACAGAGTTTGACGACCTCAAACTGAGGACAGAGTCTGATCAGTGGAAAGGCCGCACGTGACTGAAAATCCATCCTTGCAATCACGTAACACAAGGGCAAGCAAGCTCGCTCAACGAGCGAGACCCTGGCATTATGTAAGCGAGGCTAGACTTCTGGAGGTCACAATTCAAGATGAGCGAGCAAGGCCAAAAAACAAAGTCGTAAAAATAGTCAGGGGCTGGAGTTGGCATTGAAATCATGGACTACACTTCATAAATGAATTCTGCTGAAAATGTCGTGTCCAAATTCTCGACAGTAACATTACATTGAACATGTATTAAAATGCTGCCAAGGTTGCTCTTCGCAAGAATGAATCACTGCTAATTAACTTTCTCACACATATGAAACTGTTTGAACAACTTAAGAATTTTGACATAGAATAGATCAAGATGAATTAACTCTTGATAATTATAAGCATAAAAATATGATGCAAGAGATACACAGACATTTTCCATCAAGCCCCTGGGTAAAGTATGTGCATATACACTGTTTACATCTAAAAACCAATCAACTATGACTTCTTAGAATGTTTGGGTATAGTGACAATCTAAAACAACATGAAATCCTTTCACAACAAAGCAAATACATGTAATAAGTAACAACAGAGGCTTGCATTGTAGAAGTAGAACTAGAAGTGTATAGTTAGAATACATTTAGCAATATCTACAATAGATTCATGAGTTATATTCAGCTGATTTCTATCTGTCAATCAACGTGGTGTAGGTACCAACAAAGGAATATATAAAATATTAAACTAAAGACAAAGCAGAGTGAAAAATGCATGGTTTAGAAAGTGAGTTGTATAACTTGCATAGTTATATAATATGTGTTTGCCATTCGTCGTTCATTTTTCGTCGGGCGTCTTCATTTTCGAAGTCGATATCGCAATCATTGAGCACATTTCCATTTCCATACCATTTTTATGCCTCCGCCCACCGTAGGTGGTTGCCAGAGGCATTATGTTTTCGGGTCGTTGCGATAAGTGTCGCATGGTTTCCTTCCCTTTTCGGTGGATTTTCACACTAGAACGTTTTCTTTCGACAACTACCCATGTAGCAGGGTCATATCTTGTGTCAAGCTTATGAGAACGAGGACACATGACAATCACCATGTCGCCCTTAGAAATCACATTCTGGGTACTCCGAACTTTCACATCTGCTCGCGACTTCATTTTTGCTTTGTATTTCGCGTCGCTCTTCGACGCTGCTGCGATGTTGTCAGTGAGAGGCGTAGTGGTCATCATTGGAAGTTTTGTGCGAATATCGTAGTTGAACATCAGTTTAGCAGGACTGATCTGCGTTGCTGGGTGTGGCATACTCCTGTATGAGAGTAGGAAAGCCTGAAGAGCTGCTCGCCAATCTCGGCCAATGTTGAGAGCTGACGAATAGCTTTCATGACTGTAGCATTGAAAGGCTCGACGGTCGCGTTAGCCTGCGGATGATACGGCATAATTTGGTGATGATCGATGTCGTTTTCGGCCATGTAATCTCTGAACTCAGCGGAAACAAATTGAGGACTATTATCAGAAACGATGCAATGTGGATATCCATGACATGCAAAGATCCGATTCAAATGAGTGATAATGCGCTTGTCGAAGTCGATCTCATAATTTCCACTTCAGGCCACCTGGTCGCGCTATCAACAATGACCAGGAGAGATTCTCCTGTGGGAAGAGGCCCACGCAAATCAATGTGCACAGTATGCCATGGACCGGCTGGCATAGGAGATGGAGAAATCGGCTCTTGTGGAGGGCGTGGAGCTTCAGGCTGACACGCTCGACACTCGTTGACTAGCGTTTCGGCTGCAGCATTGATGTCAGCTGGGGAGCTGGGGAAGAGTTCCCTGTCTTGACTGCATTCACGGGCTCAGTGGTAAGTGTGAGAAGCCCGATGTCAATCGCAGTCTGCCTGTCAAGAAGATAGCCACCTTCTCCGTCGACGACGATGATCCTCGAGTCTACAGATGTGCCTGTCTGCATCGACTTAATCTTTCCCTCGAATTCACCTTGAATTGGCAGAGGCGTCTTTGAGTTGTAGGTGAAGAGGCGAACATGAGTAGGGGCCAACCATGGTCGTTTATCATGACCACAGCGTCTCATCCACTCGAGTGTCTTACTATCAATGTTTGTTGAAGCCACGGAGTCGACGATCATTGGTATGGAGTGTCCATTAATCTCCACTGGTGTTTTTGTCAGGCAAGAAGTGGTGCATTCATCCTCCGAAGGAGATGAGTATGTCACATGTTCGTCGACACTACGGAGAGGGGTGGGGTGTGGTCATTGAACTTTAGAGCTGCGACATTTGCGTGCAAAATGACCAATCTTTTTGCAGTTATTGTATGTCCTTCCCCTTGCTGGGCTCGAATCAGCCCTTGCTTTATGCCCTGTATGGCTGCAGTCGCTACATTTATCAATGTCCTGCTCTCCATTCGCCCCCTGCTACTGAGATGGCATAGGGCGAGACCGATCTCGAGTGCGACCACGATGCTGCTGCTCCGCAAAGTTAGCGGTATGTGAGTCTGTGTATCGTCCTTCCATAACAGTCGCCTGATTGTGTGCAGCCTCGCTGGCTCGGGCTGTGTCAAGGAGCAATGTAAGAGTGAGGCTACTTTCCTGAAGTAAACGACAGCAAAGTGAAGATGACAAGCATTTGTCGATGAACTGGACCATCCCTCACATGATCGTTCATGTCCCCTGAGAATGCACACAATGATGCTAGAGATTTAAGACGAGTACAAAAAATGGTCAAGCGACTCCTCCGTCCGCTGGGCTGCCTGTCGAAATTGATGTCGCTCGAAGGCAATGTTCGGAGTTGGATCGAAGTAGGTCTTCAGTGCTGCTGCTGCTTTACTATACACAGTCTCACCTTCCGTTGGTGCAGGCACCTCTAGGGTTTCAAAGAGGTCTTGGACGTCTGGTCCAGCTATATGCAGAAGAAGGGCTTCCTTCTGCTCCGGAGAAGTGATACCAGCAGCATCTATGTAGTACATAAATCTCCTCATCCATTTTGTCCAGGCAGTGGTCGCCCTGGATGAGCTCATGTCAAAAGGCAGAGGCGGCAGGACATCCATTCTCTGAGCCATGGTTGCTACTCGATTCTATTTCCTTTCCTTAGGAGAAAAATAAGTATTATTCTCGTCCCCAATTTTGTGTTCTGTTGTCACTGACAAAGACTAAACTCTTGACTGCATCGATGTAGTATCAAACTGCAACTCACATATATACAGGTACATCTACATTCCAGACTACCGGTAACAGAACATGCCTGGTGCTGCCGCCAGAGTGAGTTGGTAGATGTTGATGCAGCCGGGGAGGAGCAGGGGAGGAGATTAGTATATCAGACTAAAAACAGACAAAACAAACATAGAGAGTGTTGGAAAAGGATAATGATGATGATGTGGACTGAAATGAGATGAGATGATGAAATGATCAGGACACAATAATGGTCATCGGACGAAAATGAGGAAAAACTAAGTAGATGTAGTGGCTATTAGACCATTTGATCATTTGACAAAATGACAATAAGTAGGTATTAGACCAGGTGATGACTGGACCAAATGACAATTAGACCAAATTGATAGTAGACCAAATGGGTTTAGCCATAGTGGTGTTAAGACGATATAGGAATTAGACCAACTGGTATTAGACCAAGTGGCTATAAACTTCTCAAGAGAGTTTTGTTGTTTAATCCTCGCTCATTGTTTACATCCTTGGACAAGGTATTGTTCACATTTGCCCCTCTGGACCTAGGTTAAAGTCCCCAGTTTTCCATTCTCTAAAATGCAAATTCTGTGTTCTTCGGTTACATGTGCAGAACATATGATAAAGCAATTGTAAATAGTAAAAATCCTAGAAAAACGTAAGTTACCCTAATATACATGCACTGCAGTATGCAGATAAAGCTTGGCGAACACTGCGAACAGATTTTCTGTTGATGCACGGTTTTGTTTTATTGAATTTTGCTTTCTTTCTCATGATTTTCACTATATATTTCGTGAATCAAATTTTTTTTTTTTGCCTGAAAAATCATGTTTTTCATGAAATTCCATGAATTCCATGTTCTTCCCAAATTCTGTGAAATTTTTCCGTTTCTATATTGCGGAAAACTGGGGACTTTAACCTAGGTGTTTGAAGTGGGTACCTGCCATTGCTGGGTTATAATAATTGCAAGGCCAGCAAGAAGACAGTTTTATTGCTTTTGTGGCTAACCTCGGTGAATACAACTCAATCAGTATCATAATCATTGCTGTTTGGGAGATATAGGCAGTTAATGTTTGACTGATTGTGTTCCTTTTTGTGATTTAAAGAGAATGTTTGAAATACAAATTTTAAGGTTTTGGTAAGATGTCTAAAGACATTTCATTAGAGTTTCGCTGCAAGTGAATGTCATTTATTATCATTATCTATTAATAAATTCTTATCTGTGGAATTCTGCAGTCATAATATAGGCAAATTTGTCTTCAAAATCCTTTCAAATTTGTAATTTATGATTGCCTTTAGCCTTCTCTGCTGTAGCTATTTCTTTTTTTTATAATAACTAATGTTGAAAAGAGAGTTACAGTGGACTTAGAGATGTATATCATTTTTATGTGTTGTGTGAATAAGGAAGGATGAAAAGATATTCAGAGATGATTTGATAATGTTGCTTGTTTATACAGTTTGAACTGGCAGTTTCACTTTCATTCTCTATCTACAGGAAGTGATAGTACTTGTGAAAGGTTTCTATTGTGCGGAAATCCTTTACATGACACCTAGAATGAGTTTCCATTTTCGAGACATTTTAAGGCCAATGTTTATCGGCTTACTTTGAACCATTGGAGCAGCCATTCCATGTAACTAGAAACCAAGAGCTTAAAATTTCAAATTCAACTAATTCAAAAAAGTGGTTCATGTTTGGCTAGGTACATGTTCAAAAGGTGTAAATCTGATTTTTCAACACATTTCACCTTCAAACAACCGAGTTACACCTTCCCCAACAGAGTTCAAATTGTAGTCCCAATGACCCTTGTAACACGATTCACACCCATGTGTCACGCGAGTCACATTTTCATACAGGTGATTGACTTAACCCTATCCAGCTCGGAGGGGGGGGGAGGTGGGGGGTGGTTAAAAGAGCCCCCCCCCCTCGACATTTTTTGCGATATATCCGTAACACGAAAAACAACGCCGCAACGTTTCATGACTTTTTCTTTCAAGTCTTGCGCAACTTTTGAGACCAAATTCGTGACGCCGGGATATGTTGTTCCGAAGTTACGCAACACTTTGTAAGTGCATGTCAGATCCAAAAATGCACAAGAACGTGATTTCATGTACAAATCCAGTGCAAAGTCAGTTTCTAGCCAAAATTCATAAATGTATCATGAATTTTACTTTTACTGAATTAAAAACAATTAATTTCATGTTGTTTATGATCGGAATATTGTCGCCGACGATTTCCATCGAAAAAACAATAAAATACATAAGAAAAAAATTTAGATACCGCCATTTTTTTGATGTACATTTGATAAGAATCCTCAAAAGAGTGTCTAGACCAAAATTTAGCAGTTTTGGAGCTGTATTTACAGATTTAAAGCTGAATTCTAATTTTATGCATAAATTAACATAATTAATTAATCAAAAATAAATTTGAATAAGTTTGTAATAATTAACTATACAGTTTTGGATATTACGTTGTTGGTGACGTACATGCTGATTTTTGTCGCAATCACGGGATCAACAGCCAAGATCTGAGGGGGGCGAAATAAGCCCCCCCCCCCCCCCCGGGCTATGCAATTTCGAAATTGCATAGCCCGGGCTATATAGGGTTAAAACTAAAAGTCAAAGGGTACAGAAATCTCGACTTATTACTGCCTAATGTCTCAAAATTAACTCCAGGAAATTTGGTGTGAATGGGGCCAGTACTTTCTTACGAAAATGCAATCAAGTATATAGTAGGGTCAGAATCTTCAATAGTGTCGCGTCACGCGAGTCACAACAGAAAAATTGAAATATCTCCAACAAGCATGACTATACATCAAAGATTTCTGTTTAGCAATGTGTATGGTCAATACATTGATTGAATATGTAAAACAAAACAAGTCTGCAAAATAAGGTTTTCAAGTACTTAACCTGAACAAATTGAAATTTTGTATAAATGTCACACGAGTCACAGTGGAATGGCTGGGAGGATCGTTATCATGTTGTTATGTTACATAACCTTCCATGAATGACTTGCCCTAAATTTCAGAAAGGTACAGTGCAATGATTGTGAAATACACCAATGCATCCCTCCTATCTATGAAGTTTCATATTTGAGATGCGATTATTCGTAGATTTGCTGTAGTTTTTCATACTAGTATGTAGGGTAAACTGGACACAACACTTTGTAGATGAGTGGGGTGTATTTCACAAACAGTTACACTGCCTTTTAGGGCTTTTAGGGCATATTATCAAGGAGAAATTCTGTAATGATGGTGTGAGTCACGTGATGTGTATGCTATCACTTGTTAGCTTGAAGAAAGCCATTTTTATCACTCATATGGATCTAGAGGCTTTTTAAATGTGAGATGTGTAGATTTGCAAATCACTACAAAAAGTACTATTTTTCCTCTAAAATTCTCAGGAATGTTTTTTTTTTTTTTTTAGCCGTTATAGTTTGCAAGTTGCCACCATATGTGTATGCCAAATTCTTTCAGTATTCATGTGGTCTAATATGAACTGACTAGTTAACAAAATATTGGATGAATATATCATCAAACTTTTATGGGTGAACAACCTGGAGAGTACATGACCCTATAAACCAGAAAGATACCTCAATGACACCAATCAACTTCAGACCTATGTGTCTGTGAGAGAAAAGCAATCTCACAATATATGCGTTGATTCAGAAAACTTTAATTGCCTGGTCCATAAAGTTTACCCTATTCTTTCAATTCATCTAATGTTTTGCATTTTATGACTCATATTTAGTTTCTCAGTGTATTTTGACCTTTGGTTATCTATTGCAAATTAACTTTCCATTTCAATTTGAATGTTTTACACATTTGTTTTACTGAAATCTAATACCATGTGTTTGTACCCATTTCAATGGAATAATCTGTACCAGTATTTATATGAGATAGGAAATTGATGATAATTTAATTTGTTTGAATGAAGGAATATTGAATAAGCATGAAGTTAATATGTTATGAGCAAATTTTATCATTATAAATGCTCTATCATTGGTGAATATTGCAAATGATTGTAAGAGAGCAAATCTTTTGTGCAAATTCTGGTATTTTGCCTTAGTATTACAGATCTACTTTAATATATTGATGCAAAAAAAGTCATGTATCTCATTGCCTTAGGTAATCACTGAATGTAAATGTACAACACTGACATCTATATTGTATGAATACATTGCATTTTTAAATTGCTTTGTGGTTGGGTCACGAATTGTATTTTGGCTGTATTGCCAGTTGAAAGCAGTATTCAGACTTCGCAATTTTCTTTAGAAAGTTATTTGTTTTGAAGTTCTTGAGTCAGAGAAAGAGAAAGATGCAGAGGAACGGCATGTGAGAGGAATAGGCAAAGAGAGAGAGAGAGAGAGAGAAGAAGACAAAGGAGGAGACAAAAGAGAAGGGGGAGATTGAGAGACCTGGGGAGCGTTTCATGAAGAATTTTGTCGGTGAAAATCACCGACAAATGTTATAAGATACTGAAAATACTCGCATCTGATTGGCTGAAAGCAAATTAGTCGGTGAAAACCACCGACTAATTGTTTCATGAAAAGCCCCCATGAAAGACGGTGTGGGTGTGCGTGTGGGTGTGGGTGTGCGTTTGTGTGTGTGTGTGTGTGTGTGTGTTAGAGAGAGAGGAGGGAAAGAGAGATGCAGAGAAAGGTCTAAGATGGGGTAGGCAAAGGAAAAGAGAGAAGAGAGGACTAGCAATTGAGAGTCAAATGAAAAGGGAGACAGAGAAGGGAAAGAGAATGAAAGACTGAAAGATAGGGAGAGAGAGAGAAAGAAAGAAAGAGAGAGAGAGAGGGGCGACTGATATGAAAAAGTGCGTTTAACACGGTCACAACTACTTGAAAAAAGTCAGCTCGCCTCAAGAGGATTTTCCATTCCCAATTATGGGCGTCAATCGGGGGGGGGGGGGGGGGGCTATTAATTTATTCTTACACATCCTTTGCTTCCACTTAAACTTAACTAAATAAAAATATGGACCCGACAAAGAATCATACGCACAGAATGAAAATATTCGAATATGATCCTTGATTTCTTTATTCCAAACTTTATATAAGTTCAAATGAAGGGTAATAGTAATTTCTGGATGATTTCTCAGCTGATTAGCATTTTCTTCCTTTTCCCTCCACCAGTTGCAGGTAAAATTCAATTCTGCAAAATTTTTGCTTGAGTTCATTTTCAATTTCACCTCACTTAGGCTATAATGAAATCATTGCTAGAAGGATAAAGAAATGGCGGGGGGGGGGGGGGTACGTGCATGCCTTTGGTCAGGTTGGTAATTACCAAATACTTTTGATTTGCTAAGGCCACAATAATGAGATACCTTACTGAACTTGGTGAGGTCTGAACGTGCTATGTACAAGATAGGTTTGACCATGGCACGGCGTATTCAGAAATTTACAAATAGGGGCGGCACTGGACCCGGCAGCAGACGGTTACTAGATGTGAAGCATGGGGATACTCCTGGGTGCATTTACATTGCCTGAAAAAAACCCACACATTGGGTTCATATTTTTGTACAATTGGTAAACATAAGTGAAGCGAAACTGGAGCCTAAAATCCAGCGACCTTTCTTTCTTTTTTTTCCCTCTCCTTCTTTTGACTTGTCAGGAATTATTTTGAATTTAATTTCTGGAAAATTAGTATCTATCGTCAATACCCCACTACTCTCTCTTCGAAAAACAAGGAAAAAA
>CM057164.1:26648400-26659400 GCA_029962745.1 Echinometra lucunter
CAATCGTCATGTCTTTCTTTTATTCCGTTTCTTTGTTATTACTTTGAATATCTTTTATAAACCTTCAGAAACATCTGCAAAACTTAAAAAAGAAAACACAAACAAAAGTAAATTGAAAACAAGCCACTGAGCCGAGCGCTTTCATCAGACTACCCTTTGCATGTGTGGGCGAGCGCAGGCGAGCGTTGTGCGAGTGGGTGAGTGTGTGGGAGTGAGCGTATGTGTTGCATATCCAACTGCAAAACGTACCGTGGGGAATTGCTCATGTTGGAATACTGGGAAACTCATCTGGGATTAAGTGCTGCAATACATTAATTTTTACAATTAAGTATATCATATATCGGTCACGGTCAGAGGGTGCAGTTCCTAAGTTAGATAGATTGTTTAAAATGATATTGGAATATAAGGATAAGGAAAAAGAGTTAGCTATAAAAAGAAACGAAGCAGGTAAACATCTACAAAAATGGGAAAGTATCAAATTACAACCAGTGTCAAGACAATTATCTTCTGATTCAAATCACCAAGACTGAGAGCAGTCGGTGGGTGCGGGTGTGTGTGGGTGTGTGGGTGTGTGTCGTGTGGTCGATGGATGTGTGTGCAGATGTAGTTTTGTGGGGGTTTTTTTTGGGGGGGGGGGGGGGGGGGTCGGGGAGGGGTGATAAAGGTGTATGTGTGTATGCATCTATAAGGGGTTTCATTCCTCCTTGTTTCTTTTGCTCATAAACATGTCTTATCTACGAAAATATGCTATGGAAACAAAATGAAGACTTGTATTATACTATTTTGCTTATATTGATTTGTATGGATGTACTGATGTTTATTTTGAATGAAATCTCTAATAAAAACATTATGAAAAAAATTGTCCAATTTAAGATGAAATATGTACCCATTTCATTCCTCTTGGCTTGTTGACAAATCGCACTTCAAGCACTGGCTTCTTGGAGGGTGGCATTTCCTTTGGAAGATAAGGCATACAAGACATGAGTTTGCCTTTCATAAACTTCCGGATAATGGCAAGAAATCCCCCAGAAAAATGTCGCAGAAGAAGGATGAAATGAGTCTCTGATACCATGCAGTCTGTGGCTGTGTGTCGATAGCGTACCGGAGTTTCTAATTACAAAATGTTAAGGCAAAATGAAGATCATTGCTCCATGTTATTCACAATATCTTTAAAATATGATGAGGATAATGATGATGCAATGGATGATGATAATGATAATAATAATGATAATTATAATAATAAACCCTCTCATTACTTGGGCATTTTTCATGGCTTTCAGAGATTTCAAATCCCGGACCTAGCCCTTAGTTTTCAATCGCAAGTACTTGTTGTCAAGTGGCAAGAATAGCAAAAGAAATACCTGAAAAAATCAAATATCATGAAATGAAATAAAAGCAAATGTAATGAGCCTAATCCTTGTCCTCTCAGTATACGCGTCTTGATTTTCAATAATTTTCGAGGCTAAATTATTGGTCTACAAAAATGGCCACAATATGAATATAAAACCTTATTTTACCCTTTTCTAGAGAATCCCAGGAGTACATTGCTGTCTCTAACTTAGCAGTGTCATCAAGCACAGCGCAGTGTGGAATCAGGAGCGTAACTGGTTCTCTAAACTCCAGCCCTGATGGATAACACTGGAAGCCATGGCTGACGATAATCTCGTCATCTTGTAACTGGATGTTGCTTGGAATATCTGTCAAAACCTCAAGAGTTATTTCTTCAGATGTACCTTCCTCCAAAGCTCCAGGTGGGATAGAGAGAGTGAACCCATACGACGGAATGTGCAGTTCTCCCCCGCGTTCATCGATACGCGCCTTGGTACGACGGGGGTCTTCATGAATTTCGGAAGAAAAAGTATTTTATTTTCAGCCAATTCAAACTTATTTTATCTTGGACGTTTGTAGAACATCAAGATTAGTTTAGGCTATTCTCATTTTGAGAACTCATAGTGTAGACATCCCTTAATTCTGCTGCTTTGTGTAATTACGTACACACTAAGAAAAAAAAAAACGATTCAACTTTGCACCCTAAATACAACACTGGCAGCACCTTTTTGGGTTGCAATCGTGCACCATAAATGGAATAGGTGCAAAAATGCACCCTTTTGTTCTTGTTTGCACCCGGGAATGCCCGTTTGCACGCTAAAAGGTGTTTCTTTGCACCTTTTAAAGTGCTACATATTTTGAAGGGTGCAAAATTTAACCTTTTTTTCTTAGTGATAATAGACACTTTCATTTGCTGAATGCTTTAAGTTAATGCTATTCCTAGATCCGATAAGTCAGACAGAATTTATGAAAAACGAGTGCAGGCAAATATAATCCGGAAAGTGAGTATCACTCCGACTGAAATATATTGAGCCTTCATAGTTCACTGCGAGGTAATGCGTATGAAAGGCGTGCCAAAATCTTTTACAGTCAAACTGTTGTTGATATACAAATTAAAAAGTAAATAAATACTGGAGGCATTTTATCTCCTAAACACTTAGCAAACAAAAAAATAAATAAATAAGTTCCCCCTAAAACAAGTCTCTGTAATTTTTTTTTTAAAACAAGGAACCCTTAAAGAAATCTGAACACAGAGATAATGTAGCTATATACTTCACAGCTAGCTACATTTGATGTGAAATTCAGTGGAATCCTTCAGAAACGCTTCGGTGAACACGCCCTAATTGCAAAATGGTCACTTTTTGAAGTTCTCAAACCTAATGTCATAACTTCGATTCAGTGATATCGCAACAATTTTCAAATTTTCAGAGTAAGAAGGAATATCATTGCAACATAAGTTTTATATGCTTCCTATAATATTGTGCGCCAAATGTGACGGTTGAATGAGCAGAAGATTAAAACAGTAAACAAAAAAAAACTGCATTTTGACATATTTCACGTGGCAAATTGATCTAATGCGGAGGAATTTTTCCGACGTTTGCAAAAACTTATTAATTCACGGATGAATGAACGCGTTATAAAAAAAATATATATCACCCAGATAGAGTTATGAAGCAACTAAAACCACCTTTTTAAGATCGCAAGTGAGAATGAAAAGATTTTTGTTCACTAATTGACTAAACTACAATTGCTTATTATTGTTGACTATCACGAGTCTTCTTAAGGAGTTAGTCTGATTTTAATTTCATGGAAATCCCCATAGGTTATGAACAAATTATGCAAATGAGAAGAAAGTTTAGGGTTTTGTCCTTGCTAGGTGTAGTATAGGATATCTAATTTGGCATACTAGTTTACGGTGATCTCCTCAATATATGTGTGTGAAATTTCATGCCATAACTCACGGTAGAATGAACAAAATTCATCGATGAGAAATGCCGTATTCTCTTTGTTGAATAATGATTTCTTCTATTTTTTTTAAAAATATGCAGTCAGGAGGCTTGGGTTTTGCAGATAGATATTCCCCCTTATGGTAAAAGAAATTAGACATAAATAATATTTCCTGTCAATACTTACCATAAACGATATACCTCAGACACATTAGTGACCAATACACACAGAAATCTAGAAAAGAAAATTGAGTTCGAGAATCTGTCAATCCAATGCAAAGAATTGGGAGAACATTTTTAAAATAGAATTCTTAGTGCACTTTTACCAGTCTACTTAATAAACATAGGAACTCGCCGAAGATTATAATAACAATCTTCAAAATTATAGGGTTTAACCTGAAGTTGATTTGATATTTCTGCATATGTCTCAATTTGGCTTCTCTGCTTTCTTGCATAAAAGGTTCGTTGAAATATTCCGTCGATTTAATTTTGCTGGAATTACCTTCTATTCTTGGTACTGGATGTGCGTCTTGATTGCTTGGCATGGATGCTTTGTTTGTATCCCGCTCATTTTCTCCTGCCCTACTGGAATGGTCACTACTCTGATCACCAAGAGGTTGATTGCCAAACTGCTTCCTACAAAAGAATTTACTCCATTCCAAACACTTTGTCACACGGAGTGTTAATGATATTACATAATTGTTTTATAAATATTCCTTTCTGGACACGTAAATTTTGTATCTCTGTGAAAATAATTCAAGATAACTTAAAATCTTAAATTCATGAATACTTTTGTCAACTTATTTTATGGCTCTCATTAACACATACATGAACTCATTTAAAATCATATTCAATTAAGCTTTGCCTCCTTAAAGAATTTGATATCTTAATTTGTTAGACCCTGAAAACATAATTTTGGAGTCTTAAAACCCCCATAATTACATTATGTGCAATTGTAATGGTTAATGGACGAGTCCATTAAAATTTATCAAAAGATGATCTTCAAAAAGTATCTTCTGTAGTGTTAGAAGCAATTATTTTTTATTATTTTTATTATTACAGATTTTATTGCTTCACTTCAATAAACAAAATACATCTATTTCAGAGCAATAAATCACAGATCATATATAAATGAAAAGTATATATTCTACAATTCAGCAAATACATAATGTTACTTATTCACTGCTTTCCATTTCTCTAGATGAACTGAAAGTTTGCCTTGTCTAATTGCAATAACTCTCTCTACTTTCTCTAGAAAAAATATGTCTTTTTGAAAATGCTTAAAAACCAATGTTTTTCAATATATTTTTGTCTGTAGATAAAATATTTTGCATAAAACAAAACTGTGCTGATTAAACCATTCTTTGTATGAACTCCAAAATAAATATCTAAAACCAAAATTGGCAAAGTGAGAACGTTTAAATCAACCCACCACTTGTTTACTTCATTCCAAAATATTTTGGCAACCGAACAATAGAAAAAAACAGGTGCCTAAGACCTTTTCTTTTTACAAAAATTTCTTTTCTTCTTACAAAAATTGCATGTTGATGAACTTTTGACTCCAATGCGAAACCAAAATTCATCAGTTGCACTTCCTCTATGAATGAACTTAAATTGAGAAGAGCGTATCTTGGTATCGAGCGTTGCCTTAAATATTCTTTTAAACCGGTCTTGCCACTGAATTAACGTTTATAAACTCAAATTTAGGTCACTTTCAATTTATTTAAGTGATTTGTATCATTCACACTTAAACACATCTTAGTGGCAACCACTGAATAGCAAAATTTTGTTTGTTTCTTTTTCGACAAAAATAACTGTAATTTGTGGTCTTCGGAAGAACGAAGAGAATTGCGATGCATAAACATATTTCGCCACGTTGACTTGATAGCACAAACAATAGCAAAGTAGCGCATAAATTGGTTAATATTCAAATCAAAATTTTGTTGCATTTCTCTGTATGATTTAAAATTTTTATTCTCATTCAGAATATCACTAATTAACTTAATTCCTCTATCAAACCAGTTTCTGAAAAAAAAAAAATTACCGTATATTTTGATAAATGAATTATTCCATATAGATTGTGTTACAACTTCCTTGAATTTGAGGGGATTGTAATATTTGTAGGAAGGCCAAGCTATCAAGACACAAAATTGATGACATAGAAAACAGTTACATCTTCAGTACAAAAGTTACCACAGAAAATAAATTCTGTTAGGAGCAATTAGCTTTCCCCCGAAAAGGAGAAAATATAGGAACAGTTTACACTCTAAATTAGATGAAAATCTAAACACAAAACAAAAAATGAGTTGACCCTAAAAGATATCCCTATATTTTTTCGATAAAGAACATTTGATGAAATCTGAATACATACTCGTGTAGCTACACTTCTCAGCTACATTTGCTGGAAAATTCAGGGCAAACCCTTCCGTCACGCTTCAGTGAACACGACCTAACTGCAAAAATTGTCTTTTTTTTTTGAAGTTCACAAGCCTCGTGCCATGACTAAGTTTTCTGGGTTTGAAGGCATGCAAATTAATTTTATTCGTTACCAAACATGCCAAATGAGTTGTGCACCAAATTTCGCGCTTGAGTGAGCAAGAGGTGAAAATGGCAAAAACTGCAGTTTTGAAATCTTTTGAGCGGTGAATTTGATTTAATGCAGAGAAATTCATGTTTTGGAAGGGCGTTTGCAACTTTTGCTATTGATACCTATCCATTCACGGTTAAATGAACACATAATAAAGACAAAAACAAAAACACCATGTTAAAATTATCCAGTGATTATTGCCTTATTTTGGTGCAATAAAAATCTTTATATGACCAGTGTACATGTATCGATGATCTCATGGCATTTAATTGAAAGTTCACGCTTCAATGAGCAAGTGGGACTGGAAAAGCTCTTCTTTCACCTATCGAAATCATCGAAATCCCGATCTCTTACGCTTCAGTGAGCAAAAGAGATAAGAAAATAATGCAAATGAGAAGAAAGTTTAGGACGTTGTACCTGCTCCGTGCCGCATCGGATACTTAATTTGGTGCAAGATCCTTTTAGTTAAAGACGTCCTGAAGATATGTGCTAATTTTCATTGAATAACTCCCAGTAGAATAAACAATAATCACCGATGAAATTGATAAGCCAACTTTTACTTCTGTTAAAATTTTGCTCCCTAACTGTACATAGTGTCAATGGGAGAAGAAATAAGAAACGAAATTTTCATGATTAACCACATTAAGCGATTGAATGTTGTACTGCTTTCACACCAAGGTACGGTCGTTGGGTAGGGTCGCAGAGACCGTACCCAGTGACCGATCGGACGTGCTTTCACACCGCCGTCAAAATTTGGTCAGGCCCAGAGCGATCGGTTGCTGTATAGCCGACCTAGCGGAAGTAGAGATAGCGCGTGGGCATGTATGGAGGGTCATTGCATTTCGATCGGTCGCTGAGTACGATGTGCTTTCACACCAAGGTACGGTCGCTGGGTACGGTCGCTGAAGTACCTCAGCGACCGTACTCAGCGACCGATCGTTTTTGACCAAAACGATCGATGAAATGCTTTCACACTATGATTTCATCGGCCTCTGGGTACGGTCTCTGCGACCGTACCAGCGACCGTACCTTGGTGTGAAAGCAGTATAGGTCGATAGGTGAAAGAAGAGCCTTTCCAGTCCCCTGTGCTCATTGAAGCGTGAACTTTCAATTAAATGCCATGAGATCACTGATACATGTACACCGGTCACATACACATGCAAAAAATGTTATCAGTAAGATATTTAGTGCACAAAAATAAGGCAATAACTACTGGATAATTTCAACATCGTGAATTGATAGGTATCAACTGCAAAATTGCAAACACCCTTCCAAAACATGAATTCCTCTGCATTAGATCAAATTCACCGAGCAAAAGATATCAAAACTGCAATTTCTGCCATTTTCACCTCTTGCTCACTCAATCTTGAAATTTGGTGCACAATTCATTTTCCAGGAAATGTAGCTGAGAAGTGTAGCTACATGAGTCTCAGTTTACTCAGATTTCGTCAAAGGTTCCTGATCGAAAAAATACAAGGATATGTTTTAGGGGGATTTTGTGTGTGTGTGTGTGTGTGTGTGTGTGTGTGTGTGTTTATAAACACAACAAAAACGTAACTCCCCCCTAATAAAAAATGACATGACTTTTTAACGAAAAAGTTTTGAGCAAAATAATTTGGTAGGAGTCTTCCTATACACTTATTGACTAACTTCTGTGTGAATTTGAGACTGATCTGTCAAATCATGCATGAGTGAACAGACATTAAAGGAAAAAATGTCACTTTTCAACAGTCACAAGAGTCATTTTGGGGGTCTGTGAAACAAAACTTCGGCGAATGTGGTTTCTTCCATTGTTTGACTCAGTCATGCATATCCCTGACACTTTTCATGTTTATGACAGTTGGGTGAATACACTTTTTTGAGGAAAACGATGTTCAGCCGTCCTAAACCTACAAAATCCATTCAGTTTATGGAAAGAATTGGCATCAACCAACACGAGTCAGCACATTATGTGAAAATACAGGGTAGTCGTTTTTCCGGCATTAAACAGTAAATTTTTAGCATTTCTTGCTTCATCGTTAAAACTTTTCTCACTCAACCATGGCACAACCCCGAAAAAAATCAACAGAATTTACATAAACACCAGAAAAAACTTGTTTCACAGACCCCCCATAATGACTCTTGTGACTTTTGAAAAGTGACATTTTTGCCTTTGATGTCTGCTCACTCATGCATGACTTGACAGATCAATCTCATTTTCAAACAGAAGTTAGTCAATAAATGTAGGAACACTCCTGCCAAATTATTTTCCTCAAAACTTCTTCGTTCAAAAGTTATGCTATTTTTAATTAGGGGGAAGTTACTTTTTTGTTGTGTTTATATCAAGATTAAGATTTTTGATCCGATTTTGGATTCCTCCCTCACAATCTTATGAGATTCATTCACTATCAAAGGAATTTAGAGTGCCAACACTTACCATAAATGATCTATCATCACAGAACTCATGCACAACAGTATCCAGAAATCAGACAATTTCTGCATGGAAACCAGTTTAGGGGTAGGTTGTTCTGTTAAAAAAAGGAGAAATCTGTCGGTGGATAAATAAGTCTACCACGTATCTACTTTCTGAAAATAATTTATTGAGTTCATGAAGCTTAGCGTAGGACCAATTATAAATGGGAGAGGGTCTTTCTAGTTATTTAGAAACAGTGTGAAATGGTGCGAACAATCGGGAGAATTATTGGGTGTAACGGGAGGGGTCTTGTCATTCTTTTTCTTCTCACGCCTTTAGAAATCTTGAAATTGAGAGGATAAACAATGACCGGACGACTTTGGTTTTGAAAAATTCCTTTGGCTGACATTTTCCCTTTTAGATTGTAAGGAAAGCTTTAATATCAGCTGGTGTTAGGTAGATTATGATTTAAAACATGCCGAACTTCCTTGAGAAATAAAGAGGATGAAAACAGGAAAAAGCGACATCAAGTGTCACATGTTACTCGATTTGCACTGTATTATACAGGAATTCAGCCACAAACTGCGGGGTTAACAACAAAATGGCAACGTAAATGAAAAAAAAAAAAAGAGACAGCAGCGACACATTGAGCAAGAACTATAATAATGATGACAATGATAACAATTTGTAATTATGAAACTCATAGCATTACATTTCTAAGGCGCTAAAACAGGGACGTTTCAAAGCATTGTGCAAGTATAGTTAAACAAGCTGCGAACGAAAACATTCTAGAAAAGCTGGCAAAATATGAGTATATACCTGGGAGTTTCCCTGCAGACTGCTTCAATTCGTGCATTCTAGAAATGAGAAGATATAAGGAGGATTTCTAAATTTGAGTCGGTGATTTAGAGATATTATGAAGGGCAATAACTAGACATACACCATAGAAGCAGAAATTCAATTGCTGGATTCAAACACCCTGGCTCCAGTAATATATGCCAAAAAATGAAAGATTATAGTTCTGTATCAAAATGGAAAACAGAATATCATCTTTTAACAGGTATTCAGTGCAACAACATTGAAGAAAGTTAAAGAACCTCGTTTAATATGTGAAGTATGAGTTTAATGAAGAAAGTGCAAAATAATCGATATATCATAAATTTATCATTTATCAAATTCTCGGCTCACTTGCTCGAGACATCGAGGAGAACTTTCACACACAAAAAGCTTACTAGCTTACTAACCTTTCTAATATAACTTGATGAAGCATGAAGTCTTGCACACAATCAATAGCTGACATCATTTCACGGTTGACAATGTATGGATCTGCACCATGCTCCAAAAGAAAGAGGGCCAAGGCTTGCTCATTTGATAGGTTGCAATGGCGGTACTTTTCAGTTATCTAGAAAAACGGTAACAAAGATAGAAACAGCCGTGATTTAAACACTTTTTCGTACAATAATGCTTTAAAAAAATTTAAATAGCCTATATTTAATCAGGCAGTTAAAATCAAAAGGAGGAAATGAGGCCTTTAAATTCTTTTGTATTGTAACAGATATATAGCTGTAAGTCTTCAAAATGATTTTTCTATATTTATATTTTCAAAAGAAAAAAAGCTTTTCGAAGAATTGAGTACATACAGTATCCAACAGAAGTGAGTACACTCTTTACAAAATGTTGACAGTCAAATGTAAATTCTTACATAAATGTATTACTACTATGACATATAGAGAAGGACGAAACTCTGTGACTGATGCATTGATGGGAATTATCTCTTCCACAACAATAATGTAATAGCTGAAGTATTTTGCTTAAATTTGGGGCGACAAAAGTAAAACACACCCTCAAGGGTGTACTCACTATTGTTGGATACCATAATATAATGCCCACACGCACACATACACACACACACGATCACCCCCCCCCACACACACACACACACACACACAAAAAGCAAAAGACAGAACAAAAGGAAAACTTTAGTAACTTCTATGAATTACATATTCACTTTCTTTACACGCAATCATGGCAGTATGGAATACCAGAATATTTCTAATTACATCCTGCTTGCCTTCCCAAGAAATGAGGCCTAAAAGACCAATTTTGGTTAAAAAATCAAACAAACGTTTACATAAACCGGTTTCTTCTTTGTTTTGATTATCACTGATATGGATCTAAATATACCGACTCACTCTTCGAAGTGTGTCTGTGGACTGCACCTTCCTGGATGAAGTCACTTTGATCGCTAGATGTAAGCATGTCTCTCCTTCTATCGACTGGATGTTCGGATTAGCTCCATGAGAAACCAAGGTCTCAACGATAGCAGTGTTTCCCCGTAACGTCGCTAGGTGGAGGCCAGTGAGACCGAACTCGTCAGGTTGATCAATTAGAGATTTTACACCCTGTGAGTGAAATCGATGTAATGATTGTACGTGGGTGTTTGACTTCCTTGTTCCTCTTATGATTGAAGTTAGAAGCGTTAAGCGTTTTGTGTTCAACACTTCAAGTGACCTTAAAACAGTTAACTAGAGATTGATAGCATTAAACTGCGTGTAAGATTACAATGGAACAAATATCCGAAGTACATCATAAAGGTTCGTACAAGGAGGGTGCATAGTTTATGGTTATGAATATAACTCGTAGCATTTATGTCCCTTACCCTTTCCCCCTTTTCAAACAGGTTAGGTTTTGCTTCTCCATTTCTTTGTTCTAGTAAAACATGTCCCTTCTTCTGAAATCCAGCTTC
>CM057164.1:26659900-26767400 GCA_029962745.1 Echinometra lucunter
TTTCACTTTTATATCTGTCTGTATGTAAACGGTTCCCTGTCATTATACTATATTCAAAATATGAGCTTTAATACCGGCTTTAACAGTCTATCAAAAAGCATGGTGTGAATCAGGGCGGTGCCATTCTATTTTGATAAAGGGGCAAAATGACCCACAGGTGAGTTTATTTATGTTTTGAATGAACAAACGGGACCACTATATAGTTGGTTGACCCTGCCCTCTCTTCCCCCACACTCTTTTTTTTTTCTTCTTCTTCTTCTTCTTCTTTCGATTCTTCTTCTTTTACAATTTTTGTACAATTGCTTCTCTCTATCCTCTTTTTTCATTACAACTGATTTTGCCCCAAGGTTTCATTCTCCTTTAACTTCACGAATTCAATAAGGCTGTAATAGAGCCACAAAGGAGCGTGAGAAGAAAAAGGTATGGACATTCTTGACAGTGGTATAGTTATGACAATGAAACTTACCCATGCATGGACAGAAAGAGAAGTAGCCATTTGGGTCCCATTCTAGTTTAGGAGGGGTGCTGGACATCTTGAGCTTCTGCCCTCCTGTCGAGAAGACCCCATCCAATCTCGTATCCATGACAACCACATCCTCTCCATCACTGACGATGATGTCCTCTTCCTGCTGTAAGTGATGATGATCAGCTGATGAAGAAACTTGAAGAGCAGATAGGAGGATCCAAGCTGAGATGAATGGTGTTGTCAATCTCATTGTAGGGGTTGAACGAGACCTATGTTGAGGAAATTATTTAGTAATTCATGTACTTAATTTGTGAGGAATTTGTTCATTTGTGTATTTTTATTTATTGATAGATTATAGATAGATTGATTGATTGCTTGACTGCAATGACTGACTGATTGATTTTTTTGATTAAACATTTAGTATCCAAGAAGATTGATTGATTTATTCAGTATTCCAGTCAATCAATCAATAAATCAATCAATCAATCAATCAATCAATCAATCAATCAATCAATCAGAAGAGAGGAGATTTAGAAAGAGAAAAATTGGGCTTGGATGAGATAGAGTCTGGAGCAAATGTGAGAGAACTGGGATAGGCATACGAGAGACAGCAAGAGAGAGGGAGAGGGTGAGAGAGAGAGAGTTCGAGGGTGGAAGGGAGATGAAAAAGAGATGACATGGAGATGGGAAAGAGATGACATGGAGATGAGAAAGAGATGATATGGTGATTGGAAAGAGATGACATGGAGATGAGAAAGAGATGACATGGAGATGGGAGAGAGAGATGACATGGAGATGGGAAAGAGATGACATGGAGATGGGAAAGAGATGACATGGAGATGGGAAAGAGATGACATGGAGATGCGAAAGAGATGACATGGAGACGGGAAAGAGATGACATGGAGATGGGAAAGAGATGACATGGAGATGGGAAAGAGATGACATGGAGATGAGAAAGAGATGACATGGAGATGGGAGAGAGAGATGACATGGAGATGGGAAAGAGATGACATGGAGATGGGAAAGAGATGACATGGAGATGGGAGAGAGATGACATGGAGATGTGAAAGAGATGACATGGAGATGCGAAAGAGATGACATGGAGATGGGAAAGAGATGACATGGAGATGGGAAAGAGATGACATGGAGATGAGAAAGAGATGACATGGAGATGGGAGAGAGATGACATGGAGATGGGAAAGAGATGACATGGAGATGGGAAAGAGATGACATGGAGATGGGAGAGAGATGACATGGAGATGCGAAGAGAGATGACATGGAGATGGGAAAGAGATGACATGGAGATGGGAAAGAGATGACATGGAGATGGGAAAGAGATGACATGGAGATGAGAAAGAGATGACATGGAGATGGGAGAGAGATGACATGGAGATGGGAAAGAGATGACATGGAGATGGGAAAGAGATCACATGAAGATGAGAAAGAGATGACATGGAGATGAGAAAGAGATGACATGGAGATGGGAAAGAGATGACATGGAGATGGGAAAGATGAGAGAGAGGGAGAAGGGGTTGGAGGGGGGAGGATGAGAGATGTAATAGAATATGAGATATGATCGAAAGAGAGAATGGAGAGATGGGATATAGATGTGAGAGAGAGAGAGCGATTGAGAAAGAGATAGATGGAAGAAAGAGGGAGAAATAATGAGAGAGAGAGAGAGAGAGAGAGAGAGAGAGAGAGAGATAGGAGAGAGATTGAAAAGTGGAATGGATATATGCAATAAGCATTTATGTGCAACGCAGATTCAGAAGAAGCCTAAACGTTTATACAAAAAGGAATTAGTATTATCCTGTGACGCCGTCACACTAGGGCCTCATCTTGGGGAGACTATGAACTTGAAAACTATTTATCTCATGCTATGCGTAAGCTTGAAAATGTTTGGCTTTTTCCTAAATTTATTTCACGCAAGAAAATATAGATTAAACCCACGGGTCACTTATTCATTATCAGACGAGAACCAGATGAACTTCAAAATATCCTACCTTTTGAAAACTATTTATCTCATGCTATATGCGCAAGTTTGAAAATGTTTTGCTTTTTCAACGCAAGAAAATATAGCTAGATATAGACCTACGGGTCAATTATTCATTATCAGAACCAGAACTAGATAAACTTCAAAATATCCTACCTTTTTGGCAAATTCTGTCTTCCCTCTCTCTCTAGCCCTCACTGCTATACTGGACTCTTGGTGTGGTTACTGTTCGTTTGAGAAAAGTTGAAAAAAGCCAAGGGGCGGAGCAATCGAGGATATCACCCACAGAAGACGTCTTCTAGCTAGTTCGGTGATATCACCGTACCCCATGGATCTGTCGCCACAAGCATTATGACCCATCGTGTAAACGGCGCCACTACACTGGTGTTTTTGGCACTCTTGCACAAGTTCTATCAAAAAGAGCCCGACCTTGCTACATGAAAGGTTCTTTTGTATCTTGACTCCACACATGCACCTCGAACAATAAAAACCCTTTTTTTTTTCATTGCAGTGACACGTCATCACGCAGTATATGACTTATGATAACATAGAATGCAGTTCCACGTACTGTTGTTTTTCTTTCGCAGTTCAAGCAAAGACTACATTTGTTCTCTCTAGCTACATCATTCTAATGCATTATCTTTGCTACATATATATCTCACATTCATTCACGCACTTATTTTCCATAGCCTCAGTCTTGCCTCGCACGGCATGACACTTACAGGGAATTTCCCCAGAACATTTATGTTTACCCAATCACGAGGACCAATATTTAACCTCAACGCACCTTAATAGTAACTCAGAAATCATTTTAACTTGCTATATAGGCATTGTGCGAAATTTCAGCACCAGTTTTTTGGTGGAGAGGATTCCTCAAATGTCTGAAAATCATGCTCAAATTATCAATATTAACACGATGAAACATATTCTACATCTTCGAACCAGACGATTGTTAATGACCATAACGTTGTGATTACAATTTTGGTTTTGTTTTAGTTTGTTTGTTTGTTTGTTTTGTTTTTGTTTTCCGTTTTCTTGTTTGTTTGTTTTGCTTTATTTCTTTGTTCACAAGTATCCCGAAATGTGCGTATTTTAAAAGAAAGAACACGTAGATCATGGAGCTTATTAATAGATCATGAAGGCTATAAAGCATTCACCCCCTTCTTTTTGCATAGATAACGCCTGTACCCGATGATGTTCCCCTCCCTCCCTCCCTCTCTCTCTCTCTTTCTCTTCCTCTCTCTCTCTCTCTCTCTCTCTCTCTCTCTCTCTCTCTCTCTCTCTCTCTCTCTGCATCTTTCTCTTTTTCTATCCTTCCCATCCCCATGGGGCCGCAGACGTCTTTCCCTACAAAAAAAATCCGATTGGTCACGCCTACTCCCTCCCCGAGCCCCTCCGCCGCCAAAATTGAGGAAGTCGCTTCTACTGGCAGAATTATCCTAAACCCTATTTGGAGGAGAGGGAAGGTAAACTTGTAATCGAAATGTAGATCCATACACATACTGTCAATTGATGTTCAGATCAAGTTCCAGTCTAACATGCGGAATTTCCTCGTTCGGCCAAAATATTGGACATAAAGAAGGGTGTGGTAAAAAATTCTATTATATCGCATAAAGGCGATCGCAAACACTTTCATCTCAACAGCATTTTCAGTACGTTAATGTTTATCCCAATTGGGGACGGCGCTACAGGGGGCAGGGGCGACCGTCCCCTATGATTTTTCAAGTGATCAAAAAGGAGAAAAAGAAGGGGAAAAGAGGAAGAGGAAAAAATAATATAAGTATAGAGTATGGGAAAAGAGAGGGTTGCATGGGCCATGCAACTTCCCCTATTTGTTCATTTAAAACGTAAATAAAATTACCTATGGGTTATCTTGCCCCCCCCCATCATAATGCCCTGACGCCACCCCTGATCCCAATCAAGCCATGCTCTGAGCAGCGATTACTCAGATGGGGCAGTGTAAAAGAGGGGTGCATTCTCAGAAGAAAAAAAATCGGACAAGCACATACACAAGAAGGTTGTCTGTTTAGCTCCAAAGGGGGGGGGGGGGGGTACATTGTATACTTTGGTTTCAAAATGGGGGGCGAGGGCCCGGAAATGCCCCCTACTCTAAATTAGTAACAATCATACGTCATGTTCATGAATTTTGAACTGAACTGAAATGAGAGTGGGCTGACTTTTTGAAAGTCTTAATTTGCTTTTCCTGCCCATAAAAATTCAAAAGTTATTTTGACCACTTCATTAAACAACCACTGAGAGACTACTATAAATGATGAGACATAATTCTATTTGGCTGTGTTCGATCCCCGGCACAGCACTTTTGTCCTTGAGCAAAGCATTTTGTCTACATTGCTCTTTTATCGAACATCCAAATAAATGTATGTAAATTGTATAGGCATATTGATACCAACGCATGCAATGTGTGTTTACACGTGTGTGTGTGTTTTTTTAAAATCTTGTTTGTTGTAGTATTTAATGTGTTTTTACGCCATCTGAAATACGTTTCCAGCCCCCTAAAAAACACAAACAAACAAACAAATTAAACGTTCCGATTGTTCTCAGTAACCAGTGTATAGTGTGATCCATGGTGTAATCCCGGGGTGTAATCAACCCTAGCCTCGCCTCACAAACTCTACGAGCCACGCCCACTTTCAATTTCACAATCATATAAGTTCGTCCCCATTTGGCTTACCGTAATATACTTATTTCATAAACTTAACATTGCAGTGAGTCGAGACAAGAAACCTGTTTGAGAGAGCTTTCTGGAACAGAACTCTACTCTCCCGATACGATTGACAATTCAGCAAAAGTAAGTATTTTTCTAATCATGCTAATGTTTGTCTGCGCATTCAAAATTCTTTGTTTTCATTTGTGAGTTAGCCATAACTTAACTGGGCGCTGCGGCAACAGCGGCACCAACCGAGTCCAGGCCATCGGAAGCGAATTATATTCGTACCCGAGAGTTCGCCGGTGCGTGAGACGTTGAGTGCATGCCACGTACCTGTAGCAGATAGCTCCCTCGGGATAACTGGAGCGACACTAATTTTCACACTTTCCATTTGCGCGCGCTCGGCAATGTAGGTTGCAATCTACACAACCATGAGCGGAAATCTCTTTAATCATAAAAGGGATAGTAAAGGGAACGCATCTACATGACATGCAACAAGTCTGAAATTAGAATATGAGAAACAGCTGCCTAAAGCAGTAACATAAGACATAACATAATATAGGTAAAGGGGTTCTTCAGCTCAGCCAGGCTCAGGCTCATTTCTTCCATGGTGTCTGTTACTTTTTTACTCCACAATTCTCAGAATTGCAAAATGTTAAATGGATTTTACTCTACAGTGTAGTCTTAAGTCTTCACTTTCTCAAAAACTGCTTTTCTAAAATTACATAGATCTAGACTCTAAGCATTTTATTGAGAGGTCTGGTCAACAGGTGAGGTATTATCAACCCCACCCCCCCCCCCCCCTCCCAAAAGTTCCAACTGTGTTCAGTTTGGTACTTTTTTGAAGTAGTTAAATGCATTTGTTAGAATTTTACTCAGTTTTGGCTTTATTTATAAGTTAAGTAAGTAGTAAGAATTACTTTGCCAACTTCGTTATTTTATTGAAATTTTTTGGCAACTGGTAAATACATGTTGTAGAAGTCTAAGACAGCCACCAAGCAGATCTTATGCAAATTACTTGGGAAGTCTGATTGGCTGGCATGTAGTTTTCATACATACTCACAGTCATACTGGGCACAGATATAATCATGCCTTTATTTTGGATGGGTTTTATGACATTGCAATGGTATTTATTAAAACAGGCCTACTAGTGTCTTGGCTCTTGCATGTTCTCAATTAAAACTTACCAAAGAGGTCTCCTTGTGTCTTGTGTGTTCTAGCCATATGTTGAGTAGAATTTCACCTTTTAGATACAAACTTTGTCAAATAAACGTGTTTTTTAAAGTTATCATACAGGTCTACTTGTGTCTTGCTTGTTCTAGTCATATGCTGAGAAGGATTTCACCTCTTAAATACAAGCTTTGTCAGATAAACTTGTATTTACACGTTTTTAAACTCATTTGTTACAACTTATCCAACAGGTTTACTAGTGTTTTGCATATTCTCTATAACATACTTACCTTTCTATTTGATTTGAATTAGATTCTTTTGAAGAAACCAAACACCAAGTTCACCTTGATTGCTTCTAACATGAGACTTCTAACATCTCTCTCTGCTGTGCTGCTCTATCTGACCGTGAGCCTGTGTGAAGATGAACTTAACAGTGACTTTCAAAACAGTCAAGGCATGGTAGTCACTGACGATAGAGAGGATGGTGTCTTTTCAACTGGAGGACAAGGAGTAGAAGTAGCACAAGCTGCCCCTAAAATAGAATGGGATCCTAATGGATACTTCACCTTCTGCCCCTGCATGGGTATGTCTGAAGATTCCTTTTCATTCTTCTATTTCTCCATCTCCTCCGTCTTGTCTTTCTCTTTCTTCTTCTTCTTCTTCTTCTTCTTCTTCTTCCTCTTTTTGTTTCTTCTTCATCTTTCTTTTATTCTTCCACATAATGCACCGTGTTTGCATGAGCCAAAGGAGTTCAAACTTTAGATTTCCTTGAATTGTTAAATCTTTAACAAATTATAAAGTAACAACATAAAAAGTTGATTCTGGAATGCCTGCATTCCAGAAATTTTGAATCACCAATTGGATGTTTTTATTTTTCGATTTGTTTATCACAGATGAATATTCCTTATGTTAATCATTGATATCTTGTATGCTAATGATTCCATGCTCACCATGCATTTTCAATTTCATTGTGATTTTGACAGGAAGATTTGGTAACCAGGCAGAGCACTACCTTGGAGCACTAGCCTTCGGAAGAGCACTCAATAGAACCATTATCTTGCCTGCTTTTAGGACGTATGTGAGTGATAAATATCTTTGTTTTCATTTTCAAAGTTAAACATTTCATATTGAATTCATGAGGTAACATTTAATCTACATATCTTTTAAGAAGTACTCTCGAGCAATTACATATACATAACCACCATGCACAGTCTCACCCCTCCCCCCCCCCAATGAATTTTGTACACTCTCGACCTGATGATACAATTATTGTCTTCAGGCCATAACTACTATCTTCTTGGGATTGGTTTTGATGAGGGGCAGCAGGGAGGTGGCTACATTTCTTAGATTAATTAGTGGTTATTTGTTTGTTTGTTTGTTTGATTGATTTTATTTCTGCGTTCAAAATGATATACAATACAAATATACATGTTTACATAGGTAATACATAAAAGATCAATAACAATACAGTCGTAATATAAAGAATAAAACAAATATAAAACAAAATACTGTACTTTTCAATAAATAGAATATGCAATTCAAAGAATGCAGGAGACTGCCATCGTGAGCGGTTAGGCTTGATATTGATGGCGGCCTCGTAAAATAAGTTTTGTGACATAAATCGCTCAGTATTGATCAAGTGGGTGCTATGCAAGTGCGGGTGCAGGTGCAGTAGACAGCAGTTGAGTATAAAACGAAAAGGGATTAATCGCGATTTGATAATTATGTGAGTAATATGGTTGACTAACTTGGAGTTTAGGATGCATAAGATTCTATGATATTTCTTTAAGAGTAGCTTTCAAGGAGTATATGGTTGAACATGATTTAATATTGTCTGAAAAATTGTTCCAAATGTCGGGACCATAATGTTGAGTGGATTTATGGGTTATTAATAGTTTGGGGTTTGTTAGATGGAAATTTCCAGATATGCGAGTTGGGTAGGAATGAACAGAGCTATTAAACCTAAACATATTATCAAAGGACGGTGGAAGTTGATTATTAATATACTTGAACATCATGATTGCTACTTGAATAGTATTTAAGTCGAAAATTTTTAGTGTTTTAAGTTTGTAAAATAGGGGATCAGTGTGAGCCAAGTAATGTGATCCTGTACAAATACGATCCTAAAGAAGTGGTTCCTAAAGGTGGGGGGGGGGGGGGTAGATAAATCTGCCCCCACTTTGCTGACACCATTTGTTTAATTACAGTGCTTTTGGTGTAAGCATCAAACCTTTTGTAGTACATAAAACCTAGGTGTTGCTGTGATAACCTAATTTTGGTGTGAACCCTTATCATCCTATTGCAATCATCTTTCAGCTAAACATTCCTTTCACCGACTGGTTCCAGTTTGAACCTCTCCTGGAGTTCTATCCGCGTCTCATCACCATGGAAACCTTCTTAGAGGAACTGGCTCCCACTTACTGGCCAGAGAGCGAGAGGAGAGGCTACTGCTGGTTGTCCCTTGCCAGCGATGCTCAGTGTGAGATGAAGAAAGGTAAGCTATCAGTGGTTTCTAATGCAGATATCAGCCAGGGGTTGGTGTTTGGCTCTAGACAGGTCTGGTGTTTTTAGAGATTTTTTTATTGATGGTATGAAGGGGGGCTATCTCCCACATATTGGCCAGAGAGTGAGAGGAGAGGCTACTGCTGGTTGTCCCTTTCCAGCGATGCTTAGTGTGAGATGAAGAAAGGTAAGCTAGATCAGTGGTTTCTAATGCAAATATCAGCCAAGGGATGTTGTTTGGTTCCAGACAGGTCTTTGGTGTTTTTAGAGATTGTTTTTATTGATGGTATGAAGGGGAGTTATCTCCTTCTGGCCAGAGAGTGAGAGGACGGGTTACTGCTGGTTGTTCCTTGCCAAGGTACATTGTAAGCTACATGTAGCAGTCTTTCTTATGTGGATATCAGCCAGGTGATGTACTTGTAGTTTAGCTGTTGAGACTTGTGATCTTTGCAGAGATTTGCCGATGCTGGTCCAGAAAATGACCCCTGCTCTCAACCTTAGAGATTACCGTCATCTTTGAATCGGTTGAATTTAAGATTTGTGCACTATGGAGGAATTCACATGTAGAAAGAACCTGACAGGGGCTGCAGTATGAATAATCTTTTTTGGGGGAGGGGGGTCTCTAACTAACCATTATTCCACATGTAGGTTTCTCACTGACATATCCTACTCTGTATGCTTGATGAAGAAAATAATCGTGTTAGCGAAGTTGTACTTGTAGTTCATGGAGCTCCCTAAGTGAGTGATAAGAAAAAAGACCTCATAAATGAAAAAGGAGTAAAAGAGAGAGAGAGAGACAGAATGGGAGGGGCAATGACAATGCAAAAAGAAAATAGATTAAGACACACTTCCACCTGCTTCTGTCATTCATTAACATTGTTATGAGTATTTCATTCACACAGAACTCATTCCCCCCCCCCCCACATACCAGTGCCCCCTCAATACATGGCTGGATCCACACTATCCAATTCAAGTGAGGCTGTGGCAATCCTGTATTGAAATGAATTTAATCAATTCAACTGTCATAAAGATTCTTCTTCCATTGATTTCAATTAACAAACCCCACTTTCAGACGAGAGAGTTCTCGTATCAATATACGATTTATGGATATACGACATATGAATATAGAATGTTTTTTAGCGTCTGAATGCTCTTGTATTGATACGTCGTTTCAATATACGACGTATCGTTTCGTACGATTATCCTATATCCATACGATGTAAATTTACGTCTGAATGCTCTCATATCCGTACATCATAAGTAGACCTATTCGCAACGCGCGCTTAGAGCCCGACCTCTACTCTACTATAGATGAGTCCAGCACAACGTAACGCAAACACAAAGCGCAAAGCCAGCGTGAAGTTTGTACTACGCAAGGGACTCGTACATATTCATGAGCTTCCCACAAAAGTTGGACTGAGCGCGAGGTACATCTGAATGCTCCTGTACGATTATCGGATAACGGGGCGTTGCATCTGAAAGGTCTCATATCAATACATCGTATATCCATACGTTGTATAAATATACGATAAGTTGGTACGTCTGAAAGCGGGGAAGGACATTTGACAACAGATTATACATGTACATGTCAGTGGAGTATACGGACAGGCATTAATTTGTAAAATTTTAAACTAAATTACAAAACTAATGTTGTCACATGAAAAGATACAAGAAAAGAAAATTCAACTCATTGCAACATCTCAGAATGTATGAAGATATGCAACGTTTATTTTAATTTATGTGTGATTCAGATCACCCGCCCCCCTCCAATCCTTACTCTGTCACTTCACTGACAAACTGTACCTACCTTTGTAGAGGGCTTTGCACTTGTGGTATAGTTAGTCCAGCATTATGTTTGATCTTTTTCTGTTCTTTCACCAGGTAATCCATTCGGCCCATTTTGGGATGGGTATGGAATAAATTTCGCTGAAGAGCTCAAATTTGAGATTTTCAGTCATGCTGATATTTCTGATGAACGTGGAATGGCTACTGTCAAAGCAAAGTGGGACAGCAGGTAAGCTTGTTTATGTGTGATTTTAATTATCAAATTATTTGATATGTTCAATTTCATCCATAAAGTGAACCAAATGTCATGCATGTAGGCAGACATTTCAACATTTCTAATGATTTATGTACTAAATAGGGTGATGACTTTCATTTACATAGGTCCTCCATGTATATGAGAGACCAAGCATTTTCCATCATAACAGAGCCGTGTCTCTGGAACAGGGGAGGGGCTTATTAATACATAAAGCAGGTTTCAGTCATTGTTATGTGTTCAAGTACCCTCAGACCAGTAATTATTACCACAGATGTTGTGGTTGTATGATACCAGAAATAAAACTCTGATGAGAGCCATTGTTGAGTTGCTAATTTTCGATCTGTTAATTAAGATCATTGTCAGGAACTAAATTTACAGTGTACATGTAGGTGAGTTGCTTATAATAGTCGAGAGGTCTAACATGGAGTGACCTTGTGTGTAATCACAAAGGGAATGAGAGCAGAATATAAGAACAACAAAAAGTGATTTGTAGAATATCGAAACAGTTTGTTAAATGTTGGATAAACAATTGGTTGTAGAAGAAATGTTAAATTGGGAGCCAAATGACCAAAAAGGTCTCTATACTCCGAATGTAAACAAATATTGTTTACAGGAGGAGTGTTAGAGTGGAAACATGTATAGAAATGAAAGGGCAACAACCTCCAATTGTCATTGCAGAGTGTAACTGAAAGGGTATTCAAAGAAACATCATGAAGGGAATGTAACTGAGGGTGAGGTTCATCGACTGTCAAAAGTGCCCTTCCCTGTTTTAAAGAAGTGTACGGAGATGTGATCAAATTTACATTTGCTTTTCTTTGCAGTTTTCCTAAGTTTTCCAGAGATGTGATGATATATTTTTTTGTATTTCTTCGCAGTTTTCCTGTAAGTGAGCATCCAGTACTGGCACTGAAAGGAGCACCTGCCCCGTTCCCAATGAGAGAGGCAAACCGAGTGATCCAGAATTACTTTAAATGGAACAAGGAGCTGTTTGCCCAGGCACAACACCACATGGATAAACTCTTTAAGGGAGAGCCTTATGTTGGCATCCATCTAAGGACTGGCATTGATTGGGTAAGTGTGAAATTTAACTTATACAAAGCATATCAAGGTCTAGAAGAGGTTAGGAAAAGGTCATCCAAAATGAAAATTTCACAATATGCACATTTTTTGTTTTGCTTGTGGGAGGGGGGGGGGGGGGGGTTCTAGTACAAAGTATATTAAAGGACCTATTCAGTCAGAAGAAAGTATTAATATTCATAGCACTTTGTGCAGGTCCAAGGTATTTGGCCATTTGATAAGACTTTTCAATGGGCTTTACATGTATATACTTCAAATATATGTACTCAGCTGCCTTCTATTACCGGCAACTTACATTACTACAAAAATTATGCAGTTACAGTTATAAGAAATTGAATTGCCTACTACTGTACATAACATTGATTCTCACATATTTAACCATTTTACAAGCAATTACCTTACACATGCAATGTAAGAATACAAGGTGCACGGAAGTTGACTGAATTTAGATGAAAAGAGGTATGTCTTTTAATCAACACTAAAAAGAAGAGGTGTCAAGGAATTCATTATGTAGGCTTTTCCAGATTTTATCTGCGACTGACAAAAAGGAGCGATCACCTTAAAGGGTGCAACAAGTACATTGAACATACCCATCAATTACTCATTGATTTTATACTCCACCTGAACAGGTGAGGGCTTGTGAGGATGTAGAAGGTATGAGACAGATGATGGCATCACCTCAGTGTCATAAGGTTGGAGAGGAACCTGTTACCAAGGCGATGTGCTATCCCACCAAGGAGAGGGTCTTAGAGGAAACCAGAGCTGCAGTAGTTAAGTACAAGACCAAACATGTCTACATTGCTACTGATCAACTCTCCTATCAGACAGAGTTACAAGAGATGTTTGGAAATAAGGTTGGTTACCATACCTTGGTTTGCTATGATTGATTATCAGAAAATTGATCAAATCTGTTAGTCTATGAAGTCTTTGTGAACACAACATTTATAGGGTGATATGCAGAATTCGGACTGACGGCGTATGTTTCCCATTGAGGTTTACAGTACATTATCTAGAGGTGCACCTACCCATTTGCCATGTTTACCAAAGCCAGAAGATTGCCGATGTAGAAAATTTGTTTGGTTTGTTTGACAAGCATGTTTTTAAATTCCATTCCAGCACATCTTGCAACTCATTTTGGGATCTTTCTTTGGTCACTCAGCCTTGATTTTCATCAGGTATTTCAGCATTTTTACAATTTTTATTCATCCCCAGGTCAAAGTTCATCATCTTGACCCTCACTTGCCGCAGATGGACCTCATCATACTTGGCCAATCAGATTTCTTCATCGGTAACTGTATCTCATCATTTACATCCTTCGTGAAGCGAGAGAGGGATGGTAACGGGAAGCCGTCCACTTTCTGGAGCTTTGGTGTTTAAGGAGATGCAATTTTCTACATCCTGGAACCTTGAGCATTGATTTTGAGCATGTCATCTTCCACATTGTCTTTCAATTTGTACTTTGTAGTCGGTATGCGACATGTAGTTAAAAAATGTTCACGGGCAAGTCAGAGTTGTTTTGTCTTATTCATTACCCAGCATGCCAGTGTTGTCACCATAAGACAAAATCCAACTTTATAACTCTTTGTCACAGAATCATTTTCCATTTTTACTCAAGTCATGCGATCCCATATTGTTACTATTTCAGGAACCCCCCCACCCACACCAAACAAAGAGTTTTCATGGCAATATCGATTTTCTTTGCCACTTTTTTTTACCCTGCGCTCCAACACTATTACCCTGGGCCCTATTTGCACCTGGGCAAAGAGTATAAAATTTGGATTAATGTCTGGCCAAAAGACGGTGCCAAGCTGGGATTGGAACTCTCAACCTTCTGACGGAGAATCAGAAGAATGAACCACTACACCACGACACTGCTACAAGTCAGTATGTACGATTTCTCAGGCAGTCAGAAGAATGAACCACTACACCACGACACTGCTACAAGTCAGTATGTACAATTTCTCAGGCAGTCAGAAGAATGAACCACTACACCACGACACTGCCACAAGTCAGTATGTACAATTTCTCAGGCAGTCAGAAGAATGAACCACTACACCACGACACTGCCACAAGTCAGTATGTACAATTTCTCAGGCAGTCAGAAGAATGAACCACTACACCACGACACTGCCACAAGTCAGTATGTACAATTTCTCAGGCAGTCAGAAGAATGAACCACTACACCACGACACTGCCACAAGTCAGTATGTACAATTTCTCAGGCAGTCAGAAGAATGAACCACTACACCACGACACTGCCACAAGTCAGTATGTACAATTTCTCAGGCAGCTCATATTGCAAGTTTGTGTACATGAAATTCTGTTTTACTCAACAAAATGTTTTCTTTCATTTACTTTCTTCATTTAATTGTAATACTTTCTTCATATAATGTCTTTCTGTTTTTAACTCTTTCAAAGCAAGTTCCAAAGGTAGCTTTATCCAATTCGTACTTATGCAGAGATCTTACATTGATCTGTAATAATGACTTGTGCATATTATATCATAATTACATCGCACTGGCAGGCCCAAGACATGTCTTATCTCTGGGTAGGCTGCTTGTGTTTTACAAGTTTGTGCGGTAAATATTTCGAGTACTGCTTTTAGTTTTGAAATACTTTCTACAAATTTTCTTTAATGTCTTTCAGATGATCTAACAAATTATTTGCAACATTTACTATGAGCTTCATTTTGTCAAATATTTAGGGGTAGGCTTCGGTTATGACTGGGTCGTATGTAAGCTTTAGAGTAGGGCTTAGGATAAGGCTTTGTGTTGGGTCCTTAGATAAAAAAAGGATATTGACTACTAGTAGTGTGACTAGTCTGAGATCTTTCAATTGAACATCTGTTGCCACAATGTACTATTATGCGATTGTCTTTCAGTGTATATTCTGGAGAAATTACTTGCAATATTATTCTACACATAATTATCAAAGTATATTGTACTTTGACTATACGTACACATGAACATTCCGTGTGCAGATTTTGCTGTAGAAAACATTGTATTCTCTTATTGAAACATTCAGGACAGCTCCTTTGTACTGCATATTTATATGAAGTTACGACAGGGAACAGAAAATGTAGATGTGTCAGGGAAAAAATTAATTAATTTTTTTCCAGGGCTACTCTTTGAGCCCACCCACCCAAATTTTCTACATTGTATTACAGTTTACATTGGACCCTATGAGAATTTCAGGGGCTCTTTTTTAGTTTTCCAGGGCTCTTTTTGGCATTTCGGGGTGAATTCGCCCCGAGCCCCCATGTATTTTTTTCCCTGAGATGTATAATAAGAAACAAACAGCACATGTTTTGCTTTTATATGATACTGCCATTTAATGGTATGCATCATGTCAATGCTTTAAGATGTATCAATCCGATGTATAGTGGTGTGTTTTAATCAAATAGCTACTGGTATCCTGTTGAAAACAGGATACTCTTTTATCTCCTGTATTGTGTTTGTTGCCTACAGGAACCGAATGGCCCCTGTATCAAGTCTATGGAAATTTGAGAATTTATTTGTCAAAGGGTTAAGAGGTTTGTACGGTTTGGTAACCACTCAAAAACATTCCTTCAGATTTCTTTGCTTTTACACAATACAGTGGAAACTCGGTATAAGGAGATTTGATATAGCAATATTCCTTATATAACAAGGTAATATTCTGGTCCCATCTCTTTATATTCTGTTGTTTTTTAACCCTGATATAACGAGATTCCTGCTATAACAAGGTAATTTTGATGATCCCAAGGACCTTGTTATACTGAGTTTCCACTGTAGATGGTAAGGTACCAGCGGAATTAAGATGCTCTGAAGATTTTTCCTTCTCGGTTGGAATATTGAATAAGAGGCAAAAAATAGTTTAGATACTGGTACTTGGATGTAAACTCCAACACAGTCAAAGTGCCTTCAACACCAACTACACATATGTAAACCCTGTGTATGCTACAAATTTGATATCTCTGAACAAATTCAGTATCTCCCAACAACAAGGTGCTAGGTTAATATACAGGGAGCTGATGAGTGGAAGAATCTTGACAGTGTATAGCCATGATGTATCACTCCTTCTAGATATGTACACTAAAATTCACTGGAAATCATAAATGGAATATCAAATTATCTCACACATATGTATCTTTTGGTACATGCTTTAATTTCCTCCCATCTTGACTTTGGCAATGACCTTCTGTTCAATCTCCCCCAGACTCTGTTATCCAAGCTGCAGAAGCTTCAAAATGCTGCAGCTCGCATTGTTACTCTGTCCACCAAGCGTACCCATATTTCTCCTGTTTTGCAGTAGCTGCACCGGCTCCCTGTAAAAGATTGTATTATTTTCAATATGTTGTTGCTAACTTTTCACTACATTCACGGTTCTGCTCCCCAATACCTTATCTCATTAATTCAAAATATTACACCCCTGCAAGATCCTTGCGCTCATCCACTTCCAGTTCTCTTGTGATCCCTAAAGTTGCAAAAACCTGGGGGAAAAGATCATTTGCCCACTCGTGTCCTAGGTTATGGAATGGCCTTCCTGAAGACATCAAAAAGTGTTTAACCTCTGAAACTTTCAAGAAGAATCTTAAAACATTTCTGTTCACTTCCTAATTTCTTAAAAAGTAGAGGTGTCGTGGTCTAGTGGATATGTCACCGGACTGTAGATCTCGTGGTCCGAGTTCAAATCCCGGCGCAGCACTAATGTCCTATGGCAAGATATGAATCTACATTTGCCACTCTCCACCCAGGTGTTAAGTGGGTACCCGGTAGGATGCGAAAGTCATTGTGATTTGTTTAGCATTGTGCGCGCCTGCAAAAGGCGACTGGCTGGAATGCTCCCTAGGGAGTGGAGAAGGTGCATACATTGTATGCGGACAAGCCTGAATCCGATGACCGGGGTAATAATATTTCTGTAAAGCGCTTAGAGACTCTCTTGGAGATGTATTAGGCACTATATAAATCCAGAATATTATTATTATTATTATTATTATTATAAAATGTGCCTTGAGCACTCCACAGAGTGCATTTATTTATTTATTTATTTATTTATTTCGCATCTTTATTCAGGGTGGTCTGTTCAGTATAAAAATCTGGTCTCCACAGAGCCCTGGCATCAAAATCAAACAAGAAAATACATATTTACAATTAAAACTGTATAAATCACATTATAAGCACAAAAAATATGTATGGCTTAAATAATAACAAAATTAACAATCAGAAAGTATGAAGCAAGATAAATACAAAATACTGAATACTTTATAGTCGTAGCTACACACACAAAATGGACAGTATTAATAATTATAATTGTATGCATCTGGCGCTATACAAGTCGCAATTATTATTATTATTATTAACAGTGTGGGAGTATATTATAAACATTTTATGCCAATTTTCTTTCCTTCCAGAACTAGAACTCCTGCAAACTTCATTGTGCCTTTAATACTAGGTCATGTTATATTGCATATGAATGTGGAAGTAGGATAAGTCTTGCCTATATTTCATTTATTTATTTTGTTTTATTTTTCTGCTGCTTTAGTGGTGGCTAAAATTATTGGATTGTTGAAAAAATATAGAAGAAAATTTTATCCGTGATTTATTTGTGCTTGGAATTAACTTGGCCTATTGAATAGGGTAAAATAATACACCAACAATCTTTATTTTGAATTAGGCGAAATGTTCCAGTGGGATCTTTTATTCTATTCCATCTATGTTCGCTTTTGATTGCCGGACCTTTTCAATTTTTTTTTATATGTAATGGTCGATGAATCTTGCTATTTTTGCATATGATAAGGAAATTGCACCCCTTATTTTGTAACAATGTATCTTGTATTACAATTATTAATTGGTTCGTAAATGTATATTTTGATATTTTTGTATTTTCTACAATGAACTGCTGGTAAGAGGGATAGTAAATGCAATATTAAAGAATTGCCATTTTCACTCTTTTGTGTTCATTTATTTTCATTGACCCATATTAGGATTGATGACATTTGCAGAGTTGCCAACTAAGTGATGGATCAAAGGAGGGCACAAGAGGTGCACACCCCCTCTATTTTTTGAGAATCACAAATTGCTCTAGTTTTGAATACCCCTTCTGCATGTATGTAAAATACAATTCACCCCTCTGCTCCTTGAAAAAGTTGAGAAAATATAGTTAGCATGAATAAAAGAGAATGAGGGTAAGAAGACTGAAAAGAAGTAAAGATGTTGGAAAACAGAGCAGGGGAGCATTTCATAAAGTGTCCTGTCAGTGATTTTTATGGACAATTTATAAGCTACTGAAATCCTGGCATCTGACACAGTGAACCAATTTGCAAAGTGTAGTTCTGTAGCCGTTTACTGTGTTTTGCAGTTTTGTAGCCGTTTCGTAGCTATTTCCAATGTAGCCGTTTTGTAGCCATTTTCAAAAGGGCTACAAAACAGCTATAAAAGAGCGGAAAAAATGGCTACAAAACGGTTAATCTGCTGATTCTGCTCACTGTGTGATTGGCTAAGAGCAAATTTGTCAGTAAACAAAATCAAGACACTTCATGAAACCCTCCCCAGATAGGGAGTAATGGAGGATGATGGAGGGGCAAAAGAAAGAGAGAGAGAGAGAGAGAGAGAGAGGAGGTGGGGGTGGAGGAGATTGGGAAGAGGGAGAGAGAAAAGACGGATACTGGTTAGACTGGAATAAGGAGACAAATACCCTGGATTCCTTTGTGTGTGTGTGTTCATTAATGTCAAAATTTTAAGAAAGGGGGGGGGGGGGACTTGTCAAATACACACTGCCAACTCACAGTGGTCTTAAAACATGCAAAGTCAAGTTTTGCATAGAATTAGATGAAGCAGAAAATAAAAAGCATAGTTGCATGGGAACATAACTGAATTGATGGGGATGGAAGAGAATCATAAGCCTAATATTATTCAGCAGGATGAAATCAGTGCATGTTCTTGTTGGCCCCAGCCGCCCCAGCTCCCAGCCCCAAGCTCTCGGATGTGTTGGCATGCTTGAAGCTGAGGCATCCTTTCGCTCTAGCTCTCTCCTCCCTCCCCCGCGCGGTCGAACACGAACTCTTCCTTCCTAGGAAAAAAATAAAGCAATACCTAATACATGTCGCTGGTAGAAAGTCTAGGACGGCATAGGGCTACGTTATCGATGTATTGGAGAGCTCTGGGATCGGCGGAGGACACGAACACTCGCACCCTCAAAATTACTTTAACATAAATACATAGGTCTACACCATATCAAGTTTTTCAACTTGTCTAACAGAAGTAAGTATTTCAAAGAATATTCGTACTTGTTTTCGTTTATGATTGCCATTGGCATGTTGGTTTCACTTTCAGTATTTGTTCGCCTACGTTCGTTTTCATTCAAAGCAGGTTTGTCGTTGTTACCCCGCCCTACGCTTCCCGATACTTTTCTGTACATGTTCGTGGGTGCACCGGCTGCTGCTAATCAAGTCGTGTGAGTAAAGTGTGTCGCCTGTTTTGTGAGTTGTGACAGGTTAACTGTTAAAGTTTACATCATTCTATTCATGCATATTGAAAAAGCTAGGCCCAACAACTTGCCCTATTATTTACCAAGGTTATGTTGTTCATGTTGTTGAATATTAATAAATAGGGCCTAGATCTAGGGCTAATTTAGGCCTAATTCTGTACTTGTAGCCGTTCAAACTTGGGGGGGGGGGGGGTAATGCTGAAGAAGTTCACACCCCCTCCAACCATAATCCTAGTCCTAACTCTACTCCTAACCCTAATCCTAACCATGAATTTGATGAAAATATGAAGGGGGTGTGAACTGTTTCAGTATTGCCCTTTTTTTTTTTTTTGGCATTATCGTGAAATAGGAAACCACTGTTCACTTTGTACAGTGCTCAGCGCTTTATTCAGTCAAACGCATTGGTTTCCTATTTCCACCTCCATTCTCTTTGTACACAAGTGCGTGCGCCAAATGAATGAGTGGTTTCCTAAACCACGATATGGCCTTTATTTTTTTTGCTTCAACCCTATGTTTATGCTGGCCAGACCTGGCTAGACTTGCCAGCTTTTAACTTAGCGCAAACAATGTGTAACATTAGATTCATTTCTCTACTAAAGACCCTCAGTGTAACGTGATCAATAACACCCTGTACAAAATGAAAATAATGATTAACGTTGGACCTTTTTTTGTGTTGGAGCCTTAACTTGGAGGTCATATAAAAGTGACTTCCAAGACTTTTTTTTTTATTGGCTTTGCAAGAAGTTATTGTGTTTATTTGTGTTTATTAGTGTATGATGGAAATCCTCAAATTTTGTATGCTCATCAAAGATTTACTAGCTTTGGACGGTTTCCTATGTACAGTGACCATCTAGTGCCATTTGGTTCAGTAAATACTTTTCAGAAGATTCATGAAAATTTGCGTTGAACATTGTTTTCTTACATGTGCAAGTGTTGATAGCCTGCCTTTGATTTGCATTGACAATTATCAAAGACATCTCTCATTTAGGTTGCTGATGAAACTTGCTACTGGGTGCATGTTTAAAATATATAATGAGTTTTTGTAATTTTTATCTCCAGAGAAATGAAAATATGTGCAATTTTTAATAGAAAACAAAATTGAAGTCAGGGGAGCCTTTTAACAAGTGTTTTACTGACAACCGTTATAAGCTACTGAAATTCGTACATCTGATTGGCTGAGAGCAAATTTGTAGGTAAAAATCACTGACAAGACACTTGATGAAACACCCCCTGCTCTTCAAGGTATTTTCATCTAAAACTAGCAAATTCACATTTGATCAGTCATGACATTTAAGCTTCCTATATTTCTTACCATTAATTTAAGGTGATTACACAATGGTAAAAAAAAAATTTGATATATGATCGAGAATAGAATTCTAAGAAGAATAACATTAAAAATTTGATGATTTTCAATCGAAATCAAAGCATTTTGGCTAATTTTCTCATAAAAAGTCAGGAGTTGACCAAAAAATTTGAGTATGAGGTATGACGTAAAAGTGGGTACCCAGCTTCGCGCATTTCAGTTGTGCTGCACGCTAGACTGTACAATACGTATTATACCTTGCCCACATTTTGCTAGAATTGAGCGACAAGGTAAACCACTTTGACGTCACTGTGGGTGCCCAGTTGAAACTGGAATACAGCTGAGGGGTCAAAAATATCCTGAAATCTTACCACATTGGGGGGTTTCCTTGGCAACATGACTTTTTGAAAAAAATTAGGCAGATGATTTTCTGCTGATGAAATCATGCTCTTTTAAATGAACTAACATTGTTTCAGCATTGGGTACCCCCTTTAAAGGCAACTTGATACAAGGCAGGGTAGATTTTCCTTGAAGGGATTTATAGAAGGACATGAGGAGGGTATGTTGTCAATCTCAGTTTGTCTACCGATAGGCAAAAAGTCTGAAATATCTGTCAATCACTCCTGAGGCTCATGATTTAACAATTGTTCAAGCAATGTACAAGAACCCCTTTTTTTTTTTACATTATTTGTTTTATGGCTGTGACAGAAACGGTTGATTTGGTTATTAGTTACGGAGAAAGAATGTTTAATTGGGTGCGGAGAATGATTAGTGCTGTCTATTTGTCGTTTAGCCTTGCAATAAAAGAATCCATCGCCTGCTGGAACCGGGTGTCCCATGTATTAAATCTTTGGTAATGAGAGAATTCAGTGGTCAACAAGTTAATTAAAGGCCTTGTGTGAGAGTGCAAAAATCCCAGTCAACTTCAATTTCTTTGCAGTTGTAAGTCCCTCAAGTTACATTTTAAACAATAGATTTAAAAAAAAAAAAACCTGTGCATTGTGCAAGAAAGTGTGTTAAATAAGAGTGATATAGTAAACATTAGATTTGCTTTAGAACTCTGCTGAAACAATGTATTGTGACAAATGCTCCACTACAGCAAAGAAAATAAAAATTGCATTGCTCTACATGTAAGGTAAATTTAACAGCGAAACATACTATAGTCTTAGCACAAAAAGGTTGAAAGAATGCCAACTTTCTTTTCATGCCTCTTCGTTTTGCTAAGCTTCCTACATGTACATGTACATCTCAATCTCTTTGAAAATCAACCAAGTTTAAAATGGCATACATGTAATTTTTTGAAACATTCTATGCATGCATTTTGTAAAGTTTTTATTCTTTCAAGGTATAGTAATTATCAAAAAGAGAGTCATTCAAACATCTATCCCCCAAACAATATGATACAAGACTGAAATGAAATAGGAAACTTACAGGAATTCATATTGTGCCCAGTAAATTATTTATTAAATGATTAAAATGCAGTCAGTTGGAGTGAACAAACTTAGGTCTCATTATTATTTTTTGAGTAACGTGTGCATTAATCCATTGAACACAATTTTATTTCAGTATTTCACATTTTTTACAATTTACTTAGCTCTAGCCCCGAGTCATCTCAACAGGTATTCAACAGGTTAATACAATATACACTGTACATATACTGTAGGCTAAAAAAATGTATTTCCATCATTTTTTTTTATTTTTTTAATTAGATAGGAAAATAAGAATTGGTTATTCCAAAACTGTTCTCTTATTCCAGGTTGTTAGTTGACTGGTACAATTCAGAACTATTGTAGGACTACATGTAAGTACAGGTATGAGCAGAATTCATAAAGAAATAAAAATCACCCAGTGCTAAGAGATATTACTGGACTAAGAATTCCAAGTATAGAAGTCATAATACATAAACAGCCCAGAGGGCCTTGGTACTTGGTAGTACATGTACTAGTTTGTCATATATTTTAATGTACATGTCCATGTACATTGTATGCACATGATAAAGCAAGTGAGCCCCTCATCCATCAGAATCGACTATCAAAGACTGGTATCAGTTTTCATTTCTTGGGGATTAGTTTCTTATACATGAATCTGTACCGAGTCCCCAATTGATGAGCAGAAGAAAAGGTCACCACGTCTGTAGTTGGCCTCTTTCTGTAACTAGTGTAATTACGGTGATGTTTCAGTGGTGTATAATACTTTGAGACATATATACCTGTACATGTAGCCCCTATTTCATAAGAATTGTTTTGAATATCTATTGACCGTGTAAGCTAAGTACTGAAATCATCGAACAAAACTGTTGTGAAACTGAAAGTGTGGCAGTTGCTATGTACAGGCATTTACCGTAAACCTGTAGGGAATATATGGACATGTACATTGTAGGTTCAGGTTGTTGTTCGTTTGTTTGTTTATATTTTACTTTAACAAATGTGCATTTGCAAACACTTCATTGCACCAAAGTGTAGCATTAAACCAGCAGAACTGCAGTTGTCATCCTGTGGACCTGCTTCCACTGAGTTCCACATTGATGGAACTGAATAGCAGTGAAAATGAATTCTAGACCATGACAGATGCAATGAAGAATATACAGCATGACTAACCTTGTATTCTTCCTGTCTCATTGTGTGAATGCATGAAGGGCATCCAAGGGGTACGGTTTATTGTCCTGATTCAGTGGGTTAGTGAAATGGTCTGTTCCACTTCGTCTGATGTTACATGTACCACTCGTTTAGCACACCGATGTGATCATTATTGAAAGCTCTGGGCTTCTGGCATACATATGTACCTTGAAGGGGGAAGGGGGGGGGTAGGTAGGTTAGAGAGGCACATTAGAAAATAACACCAGATTAAAGATATGAAAGGGGTATGATTAAATATCTGTTTCAGACTGCACCAACGCCAGTATGAAAGGGGGTTCAAGTGAATCACATGCCCTGTTCCTGAGCTCAGCTTCTGTTTGAGACCGCACCAACACCAGTATGAAAGGGGTTTGAGTGAATCACATCCCCTGCTTTTGGAGCTCAGCTTCTGTCTTGTCTGGAGTATGGGGCTAGTGGCTTCCTGGACTCATTTCCACACATCTGTCAAGTTTAATTCAACACTCTTTGTTATGCCCTTAAGTCCTTCAGACATGGCCTTTCATCATAGACAAAGCTTTTATTTCTTGTTGTTAGATAATTTCTCTGTCTTGAGATTGACTTCATTCTGTACCTGTTCACATTTTTAAAGACGAAGTCTACCTTGGCATCACTTCAAAGTGGCCTCTTTAATTGTACAGCAAAATGAGAGAAAGACATGTCATTGTTAATGAAAGTTTTAGGAAAATATATGTAGGATGTACAGTACACGTAGCTTGACTCAACAACACTATAAACCTTTTTACAGAGGATCTGCTTTGATATCTACATGTACATTTAGGGGGAGGGGCTGAATGTTTTGATAATGAGGTAAAATTTTGGGATGGATTTTAGGGTCATGCCAAGAATAAAAGGAAAAAATAATATCTTTAGAGCAGGAATGAATATATTTCCCCTCTAAAGAAAAATCATTTAAATGTGCAAAATTCTGTATGCTCACTGTAAAGAAAATCATCTAAATCTGCAACATTCTGTATACCCCGAAATATGGTGTTTACTGACTTTTTACGCGTAACACTGTCTTTATAGAACGTTGAAGCAGATGTATGATGATTAAACAATTTTGTGATAATTTCTGAAATAATAATGATGATAATATTTATTCCATTCTTGTACAGTAGCACATATCACATCTACCGCTATCTAATGTCTACATGTATACGCTTCCAGAAGACTTGAGTATGATATATATTGAGACTTGGAACAAGGCTAGTAGCAGAGAATGTCAAGTTCTTTGTTCAAACCAAGTGCAAATTATTTTCTCAGAATCAGACGTCATGAAAGTTCAGTTTTAAATTGGAAGTGACATCTCCTAACAAGATATTTATCAGGTTTTGTTTTTCAGCTCATGAATCTTGTTACATGGAGCACCACTCTGCTTCTAATGTATTTTTTGGTGTATTTATATTTCAGAATGTTGTTGTTGCCAATTTTCAAAAGATGCAGAAGATTTGACATGCATATTTTAGCTACAATGTACATGTAAAAGTTCTTTGAGTTAGTGGACTAGAATTACATGTACATGTACACGTACATGTATAAATGATCCACAACCACTACAAGAACAGCAGTAAACAGAACTTCAGAAACTTGTGTTGGTGCATGGCCTTCCCCATATTTGTACAATTAGTTAAATTCAGATTGGAGTGTGTGCAATTTGTTTAATTTTGAATGCATTTCTTGCATTTAATGGAATGCAGAAACCCCAGGACAACATTCTTAATGAGATAAAGATAGATGCACCATCATAATGCAGGAAAATTTCATTACATGTAGGAGTGTGTGTACCATAATTTGGTGTTTAGATTCATGGTAGAGTGTACAGTATGTGGTTACAATTTTATGACAAATACATTGCTGACATTCATATTGAGGTTATGATGTTGACTGAATTAACCCATTTGTGACAGAGGTCCACATTTTGTGGTTTGGCCTAATATCTTTTGATGCAAAGCCCTAAAAATCATACCAAAGACATGAGTAGAAAGAGCAAAAAATTCTACACAAACTGTGCCCATTTTGGTTGCGTCAATATTCGTTGTTTGATGCTGAATTTTTTTAAAAGGAAAATAAGCATTAAAATCCTTAAATTGGCAATGTGAAAGAAAGTTTGAAAATCACCATTTTCCCCTGCAAATTGGCAACTTTTTGACTTCTCATCATAATTTCTGTCAATTTATATTCATTTCAGATACATGACGTTTTATAAGAAAAATGTAGCAATAAAATAAAAATGTTGGTGTTGCCAATTTGAAGAATAAAAGCTGATCAAATTAGGCTTTAAATAATTCCTGTCACGAATGGGTTAAGTCCATACTACTTTGATTAAATCATGCTTGAATCAAACATTAACATACATGTAAGCTGTAGTCCTGTACCTGGTACTAAATGTAGCATAAAAACCCATGGTATGAAACAGGCCTATGTGGACAGCCCAGAGCAAATGTCATCAGTAATACAAGTGTACCACCAATGCCAATTGTGACTTCATGTATGGTACATGTAGCTACATGTATACTGGTACTCATACATATATGCTTGAAACCAGGGGGAAAAATACACGGGGGCTCGGGGCGAATTTGCCCCCGAAACGCCCAAAAGAGCCCTGGAAAACGAAAAAAGAGCCCCTGATATTCTCATAGGGTCCAATGTAAACTGTAATACAATGTAGAATATTTGGGTGGGTGGGCTCAAAGAGTATAGCCCCGGAAAAAAAGAAAATTAATTTTTTCCCTGCTTGAAACAGACATCGTAGGCTACAATAAATGTTTAAGACTCATCACATCAACTTACCAAATCACCAAGAGACATTCTGCTCTGTACAGTATGTTAGGAATTCCATGTCACTATACTATATTCAAAATATGAGCTTTAAAGTGATTACACAAACTGACAAAGGTTTATAAAATTTGATATATGATCGAGAATAGAATTCTAAGAACAATAACATCAAAAAATTGATGATTTTCAATCAAAATCAATGCATTTTGGCAAATTATTTGTGATTAGTCAAGGGTTGACCTAAAAATTTGAGTATGAGGTATGACGTTTATTAGATGTGGTTGCCCAGCTTCGCGCATTGCAGTTGTGGTGCGCGCTAGACTGTACAAAATGTATTAAACCTTGCGCGCATTTTGTTAGAAGGTAACCACAATGACGTCATTGTGGATACCCAAGTGAAACTGGGACACAGCTGAGGGGCCAAAAATAGGCTGAACTCCTACCATATTTTGGGTTTTTTTTCTGCTAATAAAATCATGCTCTTTTAAATGAAGGAACATTGTTTCAGCATTGGGTACCACCTTTGAATATTATTTCTATAAAGATATATTGCAAGTTTAAATACAACATGTACCTATTCTCAATTAACATAAAGCAACAAGTGAGGTAGACTAGGGCATTTACAGAATCAAACAGCCATTAGATCCCGTCATTGCATGATCTTATGTCATCCTTCATTTTCCTCAAACTCCTAATAACAGTTACCTCCTTGATTTTTTTGAGGGGTTATTCTGTATTTACTAAAAGTACACAAATTATTTTTTCAGGTCACGATTGGTTCATGCATGCAAAGTACAAGTAGACCTAATAGTTCCCTTGTGCATGTAGTTAATTGTGTAGGCCTAGATCCTACTGATACATGATAAATGTAGGAGTAGTAAAGTGATGATATATTTTGCATCTGTAATGTCAGACACAATATTGCACGAGAAGTAATAGCTTCACTCAACGGGCGAGGCTGTCCGGTCACTCAGTTGACCATTGATATAACCTAGCCTAGATAACTCATCTTCCAAAGTTCTACACCTACATGTACATGTAGCTCCTAGCTCCTGAATTCCAGTCAGCAACGATTACTTCACACAAGAGGTGTTCACATTGACATCAATTGAATGTTTATGAATATACATGTACATGTATTATGTATATGGATCCAGAATTGTACTGGGGGGGGGGGGGGGGGGGAACAAATCAAAATCTCTGATGGGTTATTAAACAGTTCTTATATATGTAGGAGTAATAGTTAAGTTTTTAAGTCTAAAGGAAGGAGGGTCACAAGCTTTTCCAGCCCTTAAAGTCTGCAAGTGACCCTGCATGTACATGGGTAAAAAGCAGTGTTCACATACATCTATACCTTTCATCTAATACTTAAGCCACATGTGAACACTGCTGTTGACTCTCTGCCCTCTAACAGTGAACCTCCTCATTCTTGCATTACATATTTTATGTGAACACTGCCATACATGTATGTGCCAAACTCCTCCGTGAAGACCGTGATGTAATCATCAGATTTTAACCCGTTGAATACTGCAGTGTAACTTGTAAGCCCAAGATAACTTAGCAAGGGTCTTGCATGCTGTGAATCCCCCCAATTAGGTTATGTTTCAACAAAAAGAAAGGCGATTTTATTTCTTGTGTGAACACTGCTATGGAGCTACTCCACTGTTGAACCTAATCACCATCAGACTATGCCATCAACATTCTTATGGTTGGCTCCAGACCCAAACACAATTTTCCTCCTCCATCTTCCAGGTTTGACAACAACAGTGTTCTTTTCAGTCAGAATATATATGCTCTGCCTGCATAGATTGGTCAATAAAAACAAATTGATGGTTGTGATATGTTGGGTTTAACTTGAGCATGGTGTTTCTTTTGCCATCTGTTTTCAGGCCGTTGTATCTTCCAAACACCCGCATCCAAACAAGCACCTGCTTACTTTTGCTGTCTTAACCCATAGCAATACAGGGTTTTCTTGACCTGGGCAAAATTTCTCTTCTGTTCCTCCTCAAATTGGCAAAAAAAGTCTTTTCCCCCCTCCTACAAGGATTGATGAAATAAAGATTTCCGTTGAATGAACCAATGAGAATTAATTTTCAAAATTTAACAGAAAAAAATGCAAATTTGTATACAAAAATATGTGTTTTTCACTGCATTGCCAGTTTAGAATTAGTGTCAATTAAGTCGCTCTTATTCGATAATGACACATAATGACACACATGAAATTTCACATTTTCTCAATTTTCTTGGAAGTTACACATTTTCTTACCTCATAGTCAAAGTAGCTTATGTAAAAAGCAATTCTTCTGAACATACATTGACTTTGGGGGTTAGAAAATGTGTAACTTCCAAGAAAATTGAGAAAATGTGAAATTTCATGTACAAAGTGAATGAAGAGCTGCTCGCATATGATGTCATCAGTGTTGCAAATTTGCAGAGCCGAGGGTAATTTACTAGAAAATGTAAATGAGTGTAATTTTCTTATTCTTTGACCGATTTTGCTCATTTCTTTTTTAAAATGCTGTTCAAATTTAACTCCTTTTATTGAAAAAGTGAAACTTCTGGGGTGGACTTTGCCTTTAAGAGAGAGAGAGAAATTGGGGGGGGGGGGGTAGGAGTTGGGTTATATTAGGCTTCAAATAGTGCAGACTTAATTACAAAATGAAAGAGCAACTTTTTATCACTTTGTGAACTTGTGAAACACTGTAGGCTGGAGGGGAAACGAGAGATGGAGAAAGAATTAATAGAAAGAGGGAGAAAAGTGAGGAGTGATAAAGAGCAAAATGGAAGAGAAAGGGGTGGGGGAGAATCTTTTTCCTGACAAAAATCTGAGGCAAATAAGTTTATAAACTTGTTAGATAAGATAAGATAAGATAAAATTTTAGTAAACTCTATTGACCCCCGATCGGGAGTATGAGAGTCTCAACAAGAACATATTTACAATAATGAATCTGTGTATAAAAATGAACATATTTACAATAATGAATACAAATGTTTGTATTGTGAAAGTACATGTTGCAAAAGGCTAATATAACAACAACAACAACAAAACCCACTATAAACTAATATATTGTTGTGTTAACTTTAGCATAATTACATTGTAAAACACACTGGTTGTTTTACCACCCTGCCACTTCTAGTAGTTACATTCACTCTGGTAACTGTATTATTATCAAGAAACCTTTCATCAATAAATGATTTAGAGAAGTACAACATTACTATTCTAATAAAAATTTTACAAGAATGCTTTTTTTGCACACTTTGCAAAAAAATCCCTGTGAAATCCCCCATCTCATGTTCTGGTTATTCTTTGGTATAGAAGGATCTAAGGATTAGGCAGATGGTTTTACTTTTCAAAACCATTTCTTTTGAAGAATAATAAGGTGAAGTGTAGGCCTTTCCTTCATTTATTTTGATTGGCAAATGTCAGTTTCCTGCCTTTGTAGTCATTTCAAGGAAGATATGTATTTTTTGGCTTTCATTTATTGTATTTAAATGCATTACAACACTCAATGGTAGATGGTTAAGGTACTCCTGTTCAAGCATTTGATGCATATACAACTGTAGTTTATGAATCAAGTTTAATGTTACTTGGTCATTTTCGAATTTCTGATTGGTTGAAAGTCAAATAGTCAAGTTATGTCTTGTTTTGGGACATTATTTTGATAAATTTTCAGGGTGAAAAATTTCTTAGCTTTTCAGATTCAAAGTCTCAAGTTCATGTGTAGGTGGTGTTGGTGGTGGTGGTGGGGGGGGGGGGGGGGTTACAGGGAGATAATATCTCTTTTCTCAGCAACCGCAGGATGAGTGCGCAGAAAAGTAGGAACAATATCTGTCAGGTATTATACTGTGAGACAGGAAGCGCAATGTCTTCCTGATATAAAGGAACGGCATGCAGCGCTGTACCGTGTACTTTCTCTATCCTCATAGCTTGCAAACGATCGTGTTGTTTAGCTACTGGGGGAAGATGACATCACGGAATATGAATGACATCATTGTCAATGATAGCTTCCTACCCATCAGCCCCAAGTAGACTGCCTGGACAGACTTTTCGATGGCGTAATACATATATCCGTCAAATAAACTAATGGGAAGTTGTTGCTTTTGTATTGATTGGCAATATCTAGTGAATCTTTTAATTTTCCTTTTGATCGATGAGATTATTTTTGCTTTTCCATAGTTCTTCATCTAACTCTTGAATATTTACCCAGTTTTCTGTCATTTTTTAAAAATAAAACTATAATGAGAAGAAATCATATGATTTCCATGCTTCATTTTTTTCTCCCCTTTGAAAAATATCTGTGATGACTGCATTGGTTTCGCCACTGAGCAGGCACTGGACAAGTCAAATGCTGTTAAAGGAGAATGGAACCCAGACATCAGTGTACTTTTAGTGAATAGAAATGAACAAGAAAGATAAGCATTGAAAGTTTGAGCAAAATCGGACAATCTGTTCAAGAGTTATGAATTTTTAAAGTTTAAGTAAATCCCTATTAGAGGGATCCTTGGGTTGGCAACTTGCCAACATCTGTGATGTCATTGTGGACAACTCTCCATTCATTTTCTGCATGATTTTTCAAAAAAATTGATTTATATGAAATTTCAAGTCGGGAATCAACATAATTCTTCCCAAAATGTTTGCAGAATTAATGTAGCCATGTTATACTCAAACAGTAAATCAAAAGAATTTCTGTTTTTCTTGAAAATGATGAAAATGTTAAATTCTGTGCTTAAAATGAATTGTTGTCCACAATGACATCACGGATGCTGGCAAAGTTTCCAACTCAAGGATCCCTATAATAGGGAAACATTCAGTAAACTTTCAGAATTCATAACTCTTGAACAGATTGTCTGATTTTGCTCAAACTTTCACTGTTTATCTGTCTTCTTCATCTCTATTCACTAAAAGTACACTGATAGCTGGGTTGCATACTCCTTTAAAGTGCGGTTATCACGGGAATGCGAACGTTTTGCGAAGGATGCAAATATCGAAAAAAAATTTATGCTTCGAAAAATTCGCCAAACTTCGGCGGAGGTTCGGAAGCGTTGTCAGTTATTGTTCGAGGGATGCGGGAACCGTTCGCAAAAATTTCAAACTTTTTTAAAATTCTGCCGAACTAAAAACGAACGAATGGCGACGCTTCTGAACCCCCGCGCATGTTCGGCGACCTTTTGGAGCACAAAATGCGAATGTTGGACTTTGCCATTTTTTCGACATTCGCATCCTTCGCAAATCGTTCGTGTGCCCCGTGAAAACCACACTTAAGGATGGGGAAGGGTCGTAACACATTCTTATTGGCTTCCATTTTCTCCCCCTTATCATTTTTCTCTCCTAATATGGTTTTCCCTCTTTTATTGCTACATGTATTTGACCAAAGGGCACATGCCCCTTACATACATGTACATGTATAGTTTCGTCACTGGTTGTGGACAAGATTATTTAGAAAAGTAAAAAGACCCAATTATTCAGTGAATTACAGTTCATCTGTCCATAGTTTTATGTACATATCATGAGCATATATGTTGATACAATGTACACTGTATAGACAAGAAAAAAAGCTCTGTCATTTAGGCTTACAATTAACAAGATTTTAGCTGCTTGAGATTTTTCACTTTCATTTTCATAAATTTTGAATGTTACAATGTATGTTGGATATTCCCCTTTAAAGTAAAGCAACAGCTCATCATTTTGTAGCAAGTCATCAGTACCACTGCTGTTGCTGCTGCGAGTGCCTGGATGAACAGTCTAGCCCCCCAAGTGCTAACTGACAGCTACAGCAGACAAGTCATACAATATTCTATCCTAATCTGCCATTACATCTCTGTGTATAAGGCAGTTAGCTGTATATTCCACTACTAGCTCAGAGTGAACAGTAACCGGGAGGAACGTCGGTAGTTATGGGCTTGTCTGCCTCTTCTTCATAACTCGGAGTCAAGGAATGCGTATTGTGGAAAGGGATTTTGTGAGGTCGATAACAACGGTGACTTTGATGTTTGTTGTAGATGCCTGGCAGCATTCATAATTAGCTGGATAATTTGGATTGTATTCTATCGTTTTCAAAGGTATGGCTTTCTTTTAAATCCTCATTATTACTAGGGAAGAGGAAAATGTTGTCCATAGATCGTTGTCTGATGATACACTAATGAATCATGAATCAATGAACTCGATAAGGGTAAAAGTTTGCCAACTTTTTCACTGTGCTTAAAAGCATTTTGAATGTGATACATTGCTTTTCATGACAACTTTAAAGTCTATTATATGACATCATGACCAAAAAAGAAAAAATTGAAAGGGAGGGGAGGTACATGTATGGTATATGGAAATACTTTCTTGAAGTGGTAAACAGCAGTAAAATGCAGATTGTGTTTTTTAAGTTGGGAACTTAATCTTTCTGTATTTTCTTAACCCATTCATGACAGGAATTATTTAAAGCCTAATTTGATCAGCTTTTATTCTTCAAATTGGCAACAACAACATTTTTATTTTATTGCTACATTTTTCTTATAAAACGTCATGTATCTGAAATGAATATAAATTGATAGAAATTATGATGAGAAGTCAAAAATTTGCCAATTTGCATGGGAAAACGGTGATTTTAAACTTTCTATCACATTGCCAATTTAAGGATTTTAATGCTTATTTTCCTTTTAAAAATTTTCAGCATCAAACAACCAAAATGGGCACAGTTTGTGTAGAATTTTTTGCTCCTTCTGCTGATGTATTTGGTATGATTTTTAGGGCTTTGCATTAAAAGATATTAGGCCAAACCACAAAATGTGGACCTCTGTCACGAATGGGTTAAAGCAGAAATAACATGCTCTGAATTTACCTTTGCCCTCATCTCTGTTTTTTATGTCCTTTCTTTCTCTTGTCTTTCTCTCTTTCTTCAATACTTTTCTGTCTCTTTCACTTCCTTGCTTTTTGCGGCCCCTTTCTCTCCTTCTTTTTCTTTTTTCTCTCTCTCTCTTCCTTTTTCTTTCTTTCCTGCACTCTGTCTCTCCATTGCTTGCTCATTCTTTGTAACTAACTTTGATTTCATTTCCATAAAGTATGTGGTACATGACAATATGTAAGCCTTGTGGAAATCAAACTTCATTGTAAGTACATGGATTACAATGATAACATAAATAAAGCCTAAACAAATATTACCTGTGTTCAAAATGTTATCAACGGTGTTGTTTGTTTAGCCTTGTCAATCTCACCGTCATTTTATGCGTAATAAGTCGTAGGCATGGATTCGGACTGTGCAAGGCCTATTTTTCCTAGCGTTTCAATTGTTGATATGTTTCCTTGTGTATTGTTCAAGATTTAAAGGGCCACTGCATTTATTGTGTGCATTTATTCACTGTGTTTTGGTACTTTGTACAGTGAAGTATTGGTACTTTTAGCAGTCTTTTAGGACATGTTTTTGTTACAGACCTTCATTACAAGATGTGTGTAGGCTATACATGTACATTTACATGGTCTAGAGGCAAATTCCTTTCCTCTCTCCTCAGTCTCATACTGCAAAGGATGACCTAAAACATAAATGAAGAAAACTTTTTTTATATTGAAAAATATGAAAAGTTACATGTAACATGGTACTGTCCGAAACATATAGTTTTGTGCTTGTTTTCTTTTTAAATTGCCAATAAGTACCAAATGGCATTTGATGACTAATAAACGAAATTGATGTTTACTAATATATACCTACTAGTAGATTTGTATTCTTCCCTGTGCTCTCAAGAAGGTCTATTTCATAGTTGGGAATCAAACATTGTTCCACAAAAACACAATATATACCAGCCACCTAGACCTTTTTATGATCAGTGTAACTAGTTAACAAGCTTTGCTTTTCTTTTGTAACTGTTTAATACCCAATTTGTGGCTTGTTAATGACATCTCCAGTGGCTTAGTTTGTATTCAATATGTCATTTCACCATTTAGTGGAAATAATACCGGATTTCCAGTCATGCCTGTAGCTTGCCATAAAATATTTGAACTCCGTGACCTAAAATGAACTAGAGGATCATAGCTAAAACTACATGTAGCTACAACACATAGCTAGGAATGAGCTATAGCTAGTTTACATGCAAAATCCATCGTACATGTAGCTTGTCAGTCAAAACTTTTGTCATCTGGAGTGTCTGAACTGTTAGACTACAATAGGCCCTGCAATAGATGTACATGTAGCTGCTACACCCAGAGACTGGCAGGGTTGGGCTTTATCCAAGAACTCATGCATTATGTACATGTAGGTGTCAAAATAGAGTCTCTTTTTGCAGACTAAAGCTGTAGCTTAAACCCATAGAGGTACAGTGTCTCCTTTAGGAGACACTTTGGTAGTATCTGCTGATCAAGAATGCTGGGCATCACACATTATACATGAGCAGAAAGAGAAAAATTCACTGAAAGTTTTGAGTCCATTCCCAATGCAGTACGTTGTTGCGTTTTCGAATAAGAGCAGTTTGAATATAACTTATCATTAAACTCTTTAAATTGGCAACGCAGTGAATATCATATAATCACCATTTCCATGTTCAAATTGGCAGTTTCAGCTTGAATTTTGCAATCATAATTCATTTTGGTTCATGTTATATCTGTAATTATTTTTTTCAGATCATGTAAAGGTGGAAAAAAATGATATTTGTTGCCAATTTGAGGATTGAAGATGATTAATTTAGACCTCTTAAAAGCTCTGTACTTCTATGGGTTAATATGCAATTTCTTTATTTGTAGGCCACGTCATTTGTCAGTTATCATTTCTTTGTTTCAATGTAAAGATTTTGTTCGGGGTATTTTTTTAAATTTTTTTTTGATGAATGAAGGCATGTGACCTACCATGTACATTTAATGGGTCAATTTCAATGGGTTAATGGGGACCAATTGCCAATAGGGACCAATTGGTTTTTAATGGGTCGATTTCAATGGGTTAATGGGGACCCATTGTTTCACTTTCCATGGGGGCAATGGGGACCTATTTGTTTCAATGAGTCAATTTGTATTTCAGTTGGTATTCAATGGGTCATTTGGTCCAATTATAACCAATTGAAGTGTACTAGGTTTAAAAAACAAATAAATAAACATGACATTTTTTATTATTAATAACGTAATTCAACTTAAAACCTGTTATCATATGGACTATAGAGATTTTCAAAGTGTAAAGTTGGAAGATGTCAAATGTATTTGGACTATAATACAGTGTACATGTATATAGCTTCCCTTGTAGAAAAAAGGACCATGGCTACCATGGTCATTTTATGAAATTACCATCATATCATGGTAATTAGATGGTACTTAAATGGTACTTTCATGGTTTTGATGGTATTTTTGTGAAAATACCACGGTACCCATGGTACTTTTTCAGTAGGATTTTGTTAATTTTACTTCATTAATATGCTTGAAATAATGCTCTGAATATTTAATTAGATTTAGAGATTAGATATTCAGAGCATTGTTGTAAGAGTAATAACAAAGCCTAAAGGAAAGTTCACAAAACCTATTCGACATCCTTCAACTTCACATTGTGAAAACCTCAGTCTGATACGAGGTACAGTATGGTTTTTGAGTTATTACTTATTATTCAAAAGTGTCAAATGGTTTTTGTTTTAGTTTAGTTCAGTTGATCTGTTTTGTTTTTGTTTTTGTTTTTTGTTAAATCTAGTACATGTTCCTTTAATATTATTGTAACATAGTTTAGATGCTCATTGCTCACAATGCTCACATTTGTATTGGTAGTAGGGGAAGTTCATGTAAATGTCACTCAACTCCCTCCACATTCAAGTAGCACTGAGAGCCCCCTCACATATTAGTCTGCCTTTGCAGACCCTTAGTGGTGGAAAGTTACAAAAACAATATAATAGCTGTGGTGAATGGAAAAGGGTTATGTCTTTATTGGATTTGGAATGTATTTTTGGAATGTATTCAACCATTGAAAAATCTCCAAAGTATGATCATGTCCCCCTATATATTTGTGATCTTAGTTGATAAGATGGCCTGCAGTGTAACAAGATGTGTTTTTTTAAAGAATTATTCTTCATCACAATGAAACCTGATATTTCTCTTTGTTTCACTTTCTTTATAAGAAATTTACATGGTCACTCTCCTTTTCCTTATTGTCACTCTTGCCATTTGCTATATGGTATTGTTGACCTTTTATGTAATACTGGAAGCTTTCACAAAGTGCTATGGGTCTGTAGAGGTCTGAAGAGCAAGGCTAGAGAGATCTACATGTACCCCAGGGAAAGTGAATTCTTGAGATTTGAGCTTAGTTCATAAAGACACACTTAGCCTGGATCCAGGCAAGTTCAGATTTTCCTATCAGTTTGGATTTATAAGATACTGCATTTTAGATATTTTAATAGAATAAGAAGGCTGAAATTGATCATTATGAAGGATAAGCCTCGTGTCACATGCAGTAAACAATAAAGTTGTGGCCTATCAAATATCAGTGTACATGTACATGTAGATGGGCAATTCCACGTTAAGGGTGTAATTCTGTTACCAACATTTTTAGACTTTCTGTGCCTCCTTTGTACTCTGCCTCCCTTCTCACCATTTAATACTTTTTAAATATGCCCATTCTTTCATGTGAGCTCTTTCATTCACACAATTTTATTCTTACATGCATGATATTGACACCTCGGTAATGGAATTACCAGAATAAAAGCGCCAATTTTAAACTTCAAACATGTCTTTTAAAATCAAATATACATGTACATTATACCAACACAGACTAAGATTGTGGAATTCTTTATTGTTTCAGATTTTTTCTTAATTCAAAGATTTGGCTACTCAGGGCTATCAAAGGGATTGTTTTTACTATAAATGTGAAGCAAGGTAACTGTTTTTCCGATGTGGAATTACCCAGATACTGTTGATTAATGGTGTACACAAAATTTATAGTAAATGTGAAAAGTATTAAACTAAAGTGAAAGCAGAGTTAGAGATACAGAGAGAAAGAGAAAGAGAGAGAGAGAAACACAAGTTTTGGATATGTTTTGATTATGATGACCATCTAGCATTTGGCAAAAATGAAGAGAAGGAAAGAGAAGACTGTTCTTCTAGTTGACAAAGTTCATCACGTCTGGAGTGAAAAATGTGGGATTCTGAGTGGATTGCATTCCTGAGTCCATAATCTAAGCTGACCTCTCCCCTTTCTGTGACCTTTCGATTCTCTGAAATATTTTAGGTCAAGTCCAATGTTTAGAATCTGTGATCCTCTACACAGTCGCAGTGTGATTTGCAGGCATGAGTTTTTATCAAAATGTTATTGTAGTTTCATTATTTTTGTTTTTGTAGATTTCTTGTTTCTAGCTCTATGATGTTTATGTCTTTTGTGCAAAAATACATGAGAATTGTAAATTTACTTTCTTTCAGTTTTCTAAGCACCTGTGAGGACCTAGATCCTTTTGAACTGCATATTGGGTGATTTCAAGTTCGGTGTTGGTGCCGGTGTTGGTGTTAGAAACACAGTTTTGATTGCTTTCCATAGCTTTAACACCTAATTTGAATTTACAAAAGTGGTTCAAATGACATTATTGACTGCTCAACTCCAAGTGACAGTTGTCCCAAGACCAGTTTTATTTTTAATTTGGAGCTGCGTTGATGTAAAAATCAGCCTAACACTAACACCAAAAGGTCAACACCAAACTTGAAATCACCCATTGAGCAGGGTGATACAGACTATATCTAGAATATTACAATTTTACAATTTGTTTCTTATCATATTTTATAGAGCACCATTCATTGTCTAGTTTTGATTTGATTTCATTTGATTTCATTCATTCACCACCGACAACAAAAACCTTACAAAGTTTTGGCTAATGAATTGGCTTAAATTGGCTTGCTTTTAAAAAAATGCCTATTGTTAGTATACTGTAAAAAAAGATGGAGCCAATTGTTTTACTTGTTGCTGTTTTATTATTTTCCTTTCTCATGTACAGTACATGTACATGTACATGTAATGTATATATCCACATTTGGTAAAATATAGATTTGTGTGCTAAAATTTTAAAATGCAGTTATAATGGGATTCAGTATTATGGCAGGAGTTACATGTACATGTTGGCAACATATGCACCCATATGCATCAATGCTGATGGAATTCATGGCGAATATATGGTGTTGAATTACATTAACTTGAGAACTGTTCATACATGTACTATCATAGGCAATTGCACTATAATGGTGTTCATGTAGCCTGTTGAGAGGTCTACTTACATTACATATTCATGTAATGTAATATACATGTAGTCTTCACCTCTGCATGAATCACAAATAAACATTGAAAGACATGAAGTGATGCTCTGATGAGCCATCTTTGATTACCGCATTCCTTTCTGCACATGCGTGTCTGCATGCTCCTCTATAGAGGGAGGCCCGCGGGTTACCTTGTCTCAAAGGCCCGTTTACACATGCCTCATGAGACCAACCCCTCTAGAAAAAAATGTGTACTAAATGCATCGCAAGAGAGGACAAGTGATGCAAAATGTCATACATGCACTTTGGATACAGAGATATGAAGCACAGATGGGCATAAAAAGCCCTTTCAATTCTTTTCCCCATTCGTGACAGGAATTATTTAAAGCCTAATTTGATCAGCTTTTATTCTTCAAATTGGCAACACCAACATTTTTATTTTATTGCTACATTTTTCTTATAAAACGTCATGTATCTGAAATGAATATAAATTGACAGAAATTATGATGAGAAGTCAAAAAGTTGCCAATTTGCAGGGGAAAACGGTGATTTTAAACTTTCTATCACATTGCCAATTTAAGGATTCTAATGCTTATTTTCCTTTTAAAAATTTTCAGCATCAAACAACAAATATTGACGCAACCAAAATGGGCACAGTTTGTGTAGAATTTTTTGCTCTTTTTGCTCATGTATTTGGTATGATTTTTAGGGCTTTGCATCAAAAGATATTAGGCCAAACCACAAAATGTGGACCTCTGTCACGAATGGGTTAAAACTGCATGTTACAATGAAATATATGTGAACAAGCCCATAATGGTTACACTCCGTCCTATCACATCTGTGTGTGATTACGTTAGATGTACAAGGAGATGTGAAGATTGTATTAGCGATGGGTGTGAGCTTTCTAAATATGTCTGGGAGGAAGATAGGGAAGGTACAACATCTGATAATGAGTTGTAAAATGTAGGATCCGAATCCTAATCTATTGAAAGTCATAGCACAATCACAATCCATTGAGCAGGAAATTTTTACTTCACAGCTTGTTTCAGATCGGTTGAAATTTTTGACACAGAACTGCAAGGCAGAGCCAAGGCCATACACATTTTAAAATAATTTTCGCATTTTTATGTTATTGTCATCATGCTTAATTTTTTGTGGTTGCCCTATTCTCAGTCTCATTTAAATTGACTTCTTTTGGTCAGCTATGTCATGATGGAATCCAACATGTACATGTATATTGTATATCATTATAAGTATGTAAGTGCATTAACCATTACATGTAGCAGTTTTTCATAATTTTTATGTAGCTTTTGAATTGAGATTAGTCCTTTGTACATTATGTCACCACTCATTTAGAAGCAGATGAACTAAAGCTGGACGATGTAAGGAAGCTCTTGCTTCCAAATGTTCCTCATGTCATGATAAATAATGTGCTTTGTTATTCATTTTATTATTGTATCCTCCTACAGAACTCTCAATGTGTAGACCGTTCCCTAAAGGGCTTATCAAGCAATGAGTGGAAGGGGTGATATCAGATCTAACTGGCTGCCTTTCTTCTCCTCTCTTCTCTCTTTCTTGGACCTCTATCTTTCAGGTAAGACATGTCCGTAGACATATCATAAATTTACTAGACGAAAAGCAGCACGTGCGGATATCATTACGCGAATGGCATTAGGCCCCGCCTCTTTCGGATCATTTGAAGGGGCCGATAAGCACCTATTATCGACATAATATCGATAAAACTGTTGCATTATTCATAACTTTGCCGCGTATCACTTTAATTGTGACACTTTGATTTAATGTGCATTTGTTACGCATTTAATGTGCATTTGTTGCGCATTTATTGCGCATTTATTGTGCATTTATTGCGCATTTTTTGCGCATGCTGTAAGCTGATGCATGTAATGTTTCATAACACGTACAGACAAATGCTACTAGTTAGAAGCATCTTACAAAATGAATGATTCATTTTTGATCATGAATATTGATGGGAGCTTAGATCAACCTTCTAATGAATCTGGACAAAATGGCGGAGCTTTAGGGGCCTGGACATTCCCAAGTAGTACAGTGTCTCCTTTTAGTGACACTGTTAGTGCATCCATTGATTCAGAATGCTTGGAATTATACATTATTCATGAGCATGAAGAGAAAAATGCACTGAAAATTTTCAGTTCATTTTCAATGCAGTATGTTGAGCCATATATTCTTGAATAAGAAAGATTTAGTAGTAACTAATCATTAAACTCTCTAAATTGGCAATGCAGTGAACATTATATTATCACTAGTTTTTGTGCAAATTGGCTATTTTTCTATTCAATGTTGTATTTTTTCTTTTTGGTTCATGTTACATATATTTTTATGTTTTAGAACTATGCACTGTATGTAGTAGTGGAAAATTGAATTAGATGTTGCCAATTTGAGGAGGCAAAACTGATTAAATTGGGCCTTCTACACTGCTATGGGTTGATAATTCAGACAGGTATCTCTCTCTCTCTCTCTCTCTTTCTCCAAGTCTCTGTCTTTTTCACCAATTCTATCCTCTTTAATTCTCTCTTTGCCCCCATTCCCTCCCTACATCTGTCATCTTACCATTTTTCCTATTTCCTTCCTCTTTTTTCTCTTGGACATCTGTCTTTCAGGTAAGCCTTTCATTTAAGTAAGTATTTTTTAAAGAGACAGATAGCATTCACATTTTCAAACAGAAATATGACACATTACTATCAGTTTTGCAATGCCCACCCCTTATCAAGTGGCACTTGTAATACACCCAGATAAAGAGTGGCATATGTGGATTAAAGACATTGGTTAACATTGTTATGATTTTTAAAAATCTTGTTTTGTTACTTGAAAATGGGATAAACATATGGGTTATAGTGTAAAAATACCAGTCTGAAAGTTTCAAAGTATAATATCCACAGGAAGTATTTTTAAATATAAAAAATGTGAACCAATGTTTGAAAAATATACGATGGTCGGTTGCAAAGAATAGGCATAAGGAGTGCACATGCGCGTATGACTCACCTTACCGTACTGTGTGTATTGGCGTATCACGCGGCGGGAGGCACATAACGGCATTTTCAAATTCAAGCAAAGTGGTCCTCTCAGTGATTGTCTAGTGAGACGAAGGATAATAAACTCACCGTTTGCGTCTAACTTATACCTATTCATTCTAAATTATGTTTGGTTTCAGGGTTTTTGAGTACAAATACAAGTACTCATACACATGTTTCATCTTAGCTACTCACAAAGTTAGCCAATGCCTTTAATGTCTTGCAAAGGACATTCATTACATTATGTGTAACTATTTTCTCCCTCTGATCTTGATTGTACACAGATGTCCCAGGCAGTTGGTCGGATGTACCATCCCACCTCATCCCTGCGTCGTGCCGGTGATATACCACATATTCATCCAGCGAACGCACATCGCTACCACAATAATTACAACAATGCTGTCCAGGTCAGTAGGTACATGTATTATAGATTTAAATGGTATAAAGTAGGTTCTGTACCATACTTTGTGAGAGAAATTGTTTCAGAAATGCTTCTCTGATTCTGGTTTCTATTCTGTATGCACCTTGTTTTATGTTACTACCTGGTACTGCATTCTTGAAGATCATGCACCTTTAGGTAAGAAGAATTGAAGCTTTGTTTTAACCCATTCGTGACAGGAATTATTTAAAGCCAAATTTGATCAGCTTTTATTCTTCAAATTGGAAAACCAACATTTTTATTTTATTGCTACATTTTTCTTATAAAACATCATGTATCTGAAATGAATATAAATTGACAGAAATTATGATGAGTAGTCAAAAAGTTGTCAATTTGCAGGGGAAAACAGTGATTTTAAACTTTCTATCACATTGCCAATTTAAGGATTTTAATGCTTATTTTCCTTTAAAAAATTATCAGCATCAAACAATGAATATTGATGCAACCAATATGGGCACAGTTTGTGTAGAATTTTTTGCTCTTTCTGCTCATGTATTTGGTATGATTTTTAGGGCTTTGCATTAAAAGATATTACATGTAGGCCAAACCACAAAATGTGGACCTCTGTCACGAATGGGTTAAATTGAAAAGACACTGTTACTTACATGTAAGGCCCATTCAAATATGAGGAGGGGGGAACCGCAGGGTTTTTTCCGAGGGGGTTTTTAAGCGCATTTTATAACAGGCAAGTGAATGAGTGTGAAACATGTTAAATGCAGTCCTTTGTTGCATCACTACCATTCATTTTGTACACAAAAAATTACGCTTAAAAACCCAGTGGTTTTCCCCCTCATATCTGAACAAGCGTTTACTCCTATTCCTAAGGTTTTTTGGGATGAAGGAATTACCCTGCTCTGATGGTAGTTCCTGATGGCATTGTTCTTTATAACAGGGTTTCACTGTACATGATCCTTTTAGAGAACGGGTCCTTTTAATGCTGTTTTTTTGGTCTGGTTCTTACTTTCAGGTCTACACAGTAACAACAAGGAACTCAAGTCCTCCACATCATCGTCCTTTCCACAACGGAGGGGGTTACGGGGGTGGTCCACCGCCCAGTCCCCCTCATCACGCCCCACGGGGGCGCCGAGGTGGCCGCTACCCTCCCAACAGCTACTACAACTCCCCTCCTCCTCCACAGCAACAGCCCTACCACCATCCTCAACAACCTTATCATCACCATCATCATCATCAACAACACGTCCAGCAACCACCACCTCCTCACCATCATCCCCAGAGGCAGTCTCCGCCACCACCGCCGCCACAATCCCAACAGCACCACCACCACCACAACTCCAGCAACTCTTCCTCTTCGTACTACCCCAAAAACCAGAACCAGGGCGGGTATAACCAACCTCAGCGAGGGTCACGCGGATCCGGTTACTATGACGATTTAGAGTGGGATAACTACGATCTAGGATCAGACAAGGATAAGAAATCAGCGCAGCAGAGGAAGAGGAATGAGCGACAGGATGGATGGAGACGATCGGGGAATGGATTGATGGGTAGTGACTTTGATCTTGAGTGGGATGATTATGATCTCAGACCCAAGATTGAGGAGACAGATGATGGAGTAGAATTAGTCTTACCAGAAAATTATCTTCCATTGGTAAGTACAGTAGCGGAAGTGGAGTTTGTATTTAAAAATTAAAGAAATTGTAATAAGGCAGTGACTCACTGGAGAAATCCCATCAGTACATCACTTTCTTCAGCTCCCTGGTATGTTCACAAAACTTTCAGTGATTTTTTTCAGTTTTCTTTTAATATTGAAACCAACTTTTATAAAGTAAATCGTTACTTGTTTTGCGTAGTGATGTACAGGCATAGGCTTTGTAACAGGAGATGCAGTGGTTTTACAAAATCAGGGACAATTTGAAAAGATCACTACTTTCTAGCACTTATCAAGTCGTGTTTTCAGTTGAATACTGAATAAAAGAATTATAGTGATCTCGTAGTGACATTATGAAGGGTATTCATTTTTATTGTTTTCACTTTTTCATCTAAAAAATTATAATATCCTTTTATCAGTGTTATGTTCCAGGGGTGGAATGAAAGTTTCATGTGCATACATATATATGCATTTTGTAACTACCTGTAGGCTGTGTTCAGGGTGTTGCAAATTGAAAATGGATTTGAAGAAGTGCATCAAAGACACATAAAATGGAAAGAATGAGGTTTACTTGAGTTGTCACCATAGCTTCCTCCCGGTCATTTGCAATCAAAACAAATACCCCTAGGCGTGGAAAACACCGCATTCCTGTCACTCCTTTAACACTTGTTATTGTGACTAATTCCCTATGAATTAAGTGATCATATCCTCTTTACCAAAATGCCTTGTCTTGCTTTCCATCGTGGCTGTCTGCCTGGCCAGGGTGTGTTGTGATAAGGTTACGTTAATTAGATTAGCACTCTGACATCGGAGACCGTGGGCTGTCCCGACACACGTGTGGCTAGGAGCAGAATCCATGGCGCCAACTGCCAAGCAACAATTTTAGTGTTTATTTTTAACTGCAGAATGCCCTGGACAGATCATGTATTGGTGGAAGTCTTGATTGGTTTTAATAAATGTTGTTTTGATTTCACACTCAACTTCCCAATATCCTGTCATATGCTGTGGTCATGTGGTCATGCTTCTTCTTCTTTGGTTGAGCCCTGGCCCTGGTGAGCTCTTGAAACTTGATGGAATAAACAGTTGTATAGAATATTTAGCAACAACCATGGGAGAAAAACCTGACAGAGAGCGAGACAAAGAATCCCCCCTACACCCACCATGATATAGAAGTGTGAGTGGGGACATCTTATAGAATGTCACCTCTCCCAAACACACAGATACCCACACTCAAGATATTTGATGGTACGAAAATTCAGGAGTGGAAAGGCACCCACACTCAAGATATTTGGTGGTAAGAAAATTTGGGAGTGAAAAGGCATCAGAAAGTCTGAAGTCTATTTTAAATTATACCAGCAGAGCTACAGTGTAGTTATTTTAATAGAGAAATAACACGTCCCCATGTTTTTACAAGAGTTCTTCCACACATGGCAATGACAAAAGCAGATTAATTTGGCAGACCAAAAATACAGACAGGTGAGACACACATAAAAAGAAGGTCAAGTAGAAATTGACCGCCAAATGTACTGACAAGTTGCCAGGAACGAGCACGCAAACTTAATCACAGAAATTTACAGTGTACATATACTTTATTTTGAATGTCGATACAAGATCAGGAATGGCTTTCATGCATATTTTTGCATACTTCAAATTGATGATGTTGAGTAATGATAGTACAGATCATAGTAAACGTACAGTATCCAACAAAAGTGAGTTCACCCTGTACAAAAGCTAGAAAATCCAATATAACATTAAACATAAATGTATCAATTACACAAGCCTTACAGCTGTGATAAGAGTAGAAAATTTGTGATACACTGCAGGTTTATTGAAACAAATTATCTGTTCCATAATAATAATGTATATCTTGAAGATAGTGTTTAAATTGGTGGCAAGAATAGTTTAATAGATTTTGGTAAGGGTTACTCACTCTTGTTGGATATTGTATGTAGTTTAATTAGCAGTATGAAAAATACACCACTATTGCAGGGGTCATTACTCTTGTATCTATGAGCTGACATTTAATCATATACCCCCTGCCTGCAGACTAGGATGATATGGGTCATTCCTGGGGTCTCAAAAACATGGAGTGATGTCACATATGTCATAGGGATGGTTTAAAAATTTCAATCGTTTATTCATTACAATGATCAGCTGTTGGGTTTATTATGTTAAATTTTAGTGGAACAGTGGACAGTTTTGTTATGTTTTTGTTTTGTTTTGTTTTTGATTTGTAGAATCCTACGTAACCCATTGAATAGTAGACCTGAGGTAACTCTGCTTAGAATCTGTGGAAACTTTGGGTCTATCCTTAGTGTAAGCGCGCACGAAATTTACAAAATAATCACGTCTGAGAAGTTAAGACTAGAAATGAATCTGGGTATGAAATGAATCCGGGTATGAAATGAATCTGGGTATAAATGAATAAAGTGCACCGTCAACTTCGTCAACTGCTCGTGGCGCAGTGATTAAAGCCATTGTCAGAGCTCGATTTATTACTAGTCATGCTAGTCAAGGGTTCCAATCCCCATGACGCTGGTAATTTTTTGTCGTTATGAAATTGATGACAATGGCGTTTATTCCGTTGACAAAAATAGTCAAAGTATGATAGATATTCTTCGATCAAGTGCCTACCATTCCGTGCCTGCTTACACTAAGGATCGACCAAACTTTGTGCTTTACTGAAATGAAATCATACTGAATGGGTTAAAGCAATAGATTATGAACTAAAACTTAAAATCTGTTTATTTGTTATTGACGGGTTTACACATAGGTTAAGATCTGCAGAATTGCTAGATTATGTACGCATGTACTGAGAGGCCTCCCCTCCCCCCTACCCCAGTCTCTGTCCGGTCTTCATTTTGCCAGCCCGGAAGTCTGTGACTCATGCTTCAGAAAGTATGACCGGCACTGACAGTGGTCTATTGAAGCTGCATGTACTTCTACATGTATGTATACTACATGTACATGAATAGAAAATTGTGACCTTTACGGTTACAATAGCTTTGTGAAGCTACATGTTACACAATTTTTTCATTTCATTTCATTTCATTTTATTTGACCAATTTAAAAACAAACAAATCTATACATATAAATGCATAAATATAACAAACAAAATAAATAATTGAGTATAATCAATCATAACATAAAATGGTCAGGACATTGGCTGATGATGCTAGGGCGAACTTGTTTTCTCTGTAGGACAATAAGCATGGCTTGATGCTAAGTTTTTCAGGGTCATTTGAAGGATTTTTGAAAAAAATTTGGATGGTACGATTTTGATTGGCTATTGGCCATTGGAATCTCATTGATGATGTACGCTGTAGTTGCTAGTAGAGGAAAAGTGTTGAAGGAAAAAGAGTAAACAAAGAATTGTGAACTGGTAATTTTTCATTTCTCCAGTCTTCCTATGCATCCTGGTTTACTCTCTCCCCACAATCTTTGTTTTTTTCACACACTCTTCTTTCCTTATCTGTCTGTCTTTCTTCCTCTTTCCTCCCCTCTCCCCTCTCCCCTCTCCAATCTACATGTATTTCACTCTCTCTTTCTCCCGCTCTTTCACTCTCTCTCCCCCTCTCTCCCTTTCCCCGCTGTTCCCCTTTACTACAATGTACCTATGTGTACATCTGCTCATATATATGCTTACATACATGTACATTTATAAATGTACATGCACATTTAGACCCTCGCCCCCTCAAATTCTATTATTTCACTTTCATTTTGTTCCTCTCTGTGAGTAATGTTTCACATTGTTATTCACATTGTTAAATGGACCATTCAAAGGTTGTCTGTAGATCTTGTAATGACTTGACCATGATTTTGATTTATATATACATGTAGTTGTTACTGCATATTAGAATTATATTGCATGTTTTCAGGAAAGTTGTAAATTCTTTATTCACAATATCAGCAAAACAAAGAAAATTATGTTTCACTTTGTACTGAGCATTGACAAAGAAAATTGTGCATGTTAGGTTTAACTGGCAGCAGTGATTAACTATGTCCAGTGTATTCATTACGAATGGGAAGAATTACAAAATATGTTTAGTACTTGTTTAGCTTTAATTTCATTTTCACTTCCAATAATTTTCCAATGACAAAGTAATCTTGTGGCACTATAGATATATACTTGACATATCTGGCATGAGCCTTTCCTGTGTCGATTCTTACTCACATACATGGACGTGTAGAAGATGTACAGGGTATAGATACTGAACGTAATTAGTGAGAACAGGAAACAAAAAGTCTGATTGCAGTGGCCATGGTACAGTGATGCATTCTATACCGATCTGCCCTTTCTGATGATAAGGAGAGTACACCAAGCAAAGATGGCCTCCTGATGCATACAAGTAAATAAACATTGATAATGTCATCATCGTGTTCTTCAGTCCCCATGCTTCCTTTTCTCTTTCTTATTTTTTTTTCTTGCTCATTATCTCCTACCATTGTCCAGTAATGACCTCAGTTTCCAGTCTCTTACATCTTTTTTCTCTTTAATTTCATATCTTTGTCTTCACTCTTGTAAGACACTGTACACTTTGTTTGTTTATTGTTCATCATCTCCTACCATGTAGTCTCATCCATCCATCCCTCTATCCTTCTTTTCTTTCGTCTGAACCATAGACCTCTAAATATTGTCTAGTAATGACCTCATGATCCATTCCTTTTCGTTTTTGTTCTCTATCATTTCTTATCTTTGTCTCCATTCTTCTACGCCTCTTTCATCTCATCTTATTTTCCGAAATTGCTCACCCTCTCCTACCATGTAGTCTCATCCATCCTTCTCTCCTATCTTTCTTTTCTTTTGCTAAATATTGTCCAGTAATGACCTCAGGATCCAGTCCCTTTCATCCTCTTTCTCTTTCATTTCTTATTCTTTGTCGTCATTCTTCTAATACTCTTTCATCTCTTCTTGTTTTTCTAAATTGCTCACCCTCTCCTACCATGTAGTCTCATTCATCTTTCTATCTTTCTTGTCTTTCGTCTGAACCATAGACATCTCAAAACCATCTTGTAATGACCTCATTAAAAAAATCTGATCATGTCTGGTGCTATTATATGAATTCTTTCTCTCCTCTTCCCCTTTTTTAGTCTCCTCTCTCACTCTTTCTCTCTAACCATCCAGTCACTCTCTGTTGTCTTCTCTCTTAAACTGTAGACATCTAAATACCATCCCATAATGACCCTGTTATTCTAATGGAGTTCTGTCCTAAAGTGTTTCTTCTGTCTTTCTTCTTCCTTTTTTCACTCTCCTCTCTCTCTCTCTCTCTTTCTCTCTTCTGTTCCTTCTTTCTATTCTTTCTCCCTCTTACCCTCCCTGACCATCCAGTCAATCTCTGTCTTTTCTCTTAAACTGTAGACATCTAAATATCATCCTGTAATGACCTTGTTAACCTGATCGAGTTCTGTCCTAAAGAGTTTCTTCTGTCTTTCTTCTTCCTTTTTCACTTTCCTCTCTCTCTCTTTCTCTCTTCTGTTCCTTCTTTCTATTCTATCTCCCTCTTACCCTCCCTGACCATCCAGTCAATCTCTGTCTTTTCTCTTAAACTGTAGACATCTAAATATCATCCTGTAATGACCTTGTTAACCTGATCGAGTTCTGTCCTAAAGAGTTTCTTCTGTCTTTCTTCTTCCTTTTTCACTCTCCTCTCTCTCTCTTTCTCTCTTCTGTTCCTTCTTTCTATTCTATCTCCCTCTTACCCTCCCTGACCATCCAGTCAATCTCTGTCTTTTCTCTTAAACTGTAGACATCTAAATATCATCCTGTAATGACCTTGTTAACCTGATCGAGTTCTGTCCTAAAGTGTTTCTTCTGTCTTTCTTCTTCCTTTTTTCACTCTCCTCTTTCTCTCTTCTGTTCCTTCTTTCTATTCTCTCTCCCTCTTACCCTCTTTAAACCATCCAGTCACTCTCTGTTGTCTTCTCTCTTGAACTGTAGACATCTAAATATCCTGTAATGACCTTGTTAACCTGATCGAGTTCGGTCCTAAAGTGTTTCTTCTGTCTTTCTTCTTCCTTTTTTCACTCTCCTCTCTCTCTCTCTCTTTCTCTCTTCTGTTCCTTCTTTCTATTCTCTCTCCCTCTTACCCTCTCTAACCATCCAGTCTCTGTTGTCTTCTCTCTTGAACTGTAGACATCTAAATACCATCCCATAATGACCTTGTTATTCTGATGGAGTTCTGTCCTAAAGTGTTTCTTCTGTATTTCTTCTTCCTTTTTCACTCTCCTCTCTCTCTCTTTCTCTCTTCTGCTCCTTCTTTCTATTCTCTCTCCCTCTTACCCTCCCTGACCATCCAGTCAATCTCTGTCTTTTCTCTTAAACTGTAGACATCTAAATATCATCCTGTAATGACCTTGTTAACCTGATCGAGTTCTGTCCTAAAGTGTTTCTTCTGTCTTTCTTCTTCCTTTTTTCACTCTCCTCTTTCTCTCTTCTGTTCCTTTTTTCTATTCTCTCTCCCTCTTACCCTCTCTAACCATCCAGTCTCTGTTGTCTTCTCTCTTGAACTGTAGAAATCTGAATACCATCCCATAATGGCCTTGTTAACTTGATCAGTCTGGTCCTCAAAAATTTCTCTCTTTCTTCTGTATTTATCAGTCTCCTCGCTCTCTCTCTCTCTCTCTCTCTCTTTCTCTTTTGTTTCTTCTCTCTGTGCTCTATCTCTCTCTCTCTTTCTCACCCTTTCCGACCATCCAGTCACTCTCTGTTGTCTTCTCTCTTAAACTGTAGACATCTAAATATCATCCGTAATGACCTCATTAGCCGATCAAGTCCTGCTGATTGATACGCTGTGGCCAGGTGACAAAAGATACTTCTTGGATGTAGTGTACAGGACAATATTCTTAAATGTGAAGTACTTGTACACTTCTGCATGTACTCTGCTGGCTCACATACTGTGCATTATGTGTATGTAAAGAGTTTGTGAGCTACTTACAAATGTTATACAGGCTGCTTAGAAATTTATTAACTTTACTCTATGCCTTGTATTGTAAATCTAGGTTACTCTTAGTTCCTTTACTATAGTCTTATGCTTAAAGTGATTACACAATCGTAAAAAAAAAATTTATACATGATCGAGAATAAAATTGTAAGAAGAATAACATTAAAAATTTGGTGATTTTCAATCGAAATCAATGCATTTGGGCTAATTATTTGTGTATAGTCAAGAGTTGACCAAAAAATTTGAGTATGAGGTATGATGTAGAAGTGGTTACCCAGCTCCGCGCATTGCAGTTGTGCTGCGCCCTAGACTATACAATGTGTATTATACCTTTCGCGCATTTTGCTAGAATTGCGCTACAAGGTAACCACTTTGACGTCATTGTGGGTACCCAGTTGAAACTGGGACACAGCTGAGGGGCCAAAAATATCCCGAAATTTTACCTCATTTTGGGTTTTTCTTGGCAACACGACTTTTAAAAAAAATTCAGGCAGATGATTTTCTGCTAATGAAATCATGCTCTTTTAAATGAACTAACATTGTTTCAGCATTGGGTACCCCCTTTGAGTGGTTATGATTTTGTTTTTACATGTCTGCTAAGAAAGCAAGTGTGTAATTGTTGGCTATACAGTTCTAAGTTCAATCTGAGGGACTTGGTCATGAGGATTATTCTTGACTTAAAACCAAACAGCAAAGTTGTCCCCGATTTGTTGCAAACCTTGGAATTCCTGATTACATGATCACAGCTCAACAGAGTAGCAATTGCCCTCTCAGAGTAATACAGGAAGAGGGGAATTTCCATTCATTCTTGAGACAATGTTTTTCTCTCTTATGTTCTTACAGCTGAAAGCTTCCAACAAGGCCACACTGTCCAGGGGCCAAATACCAATCAGTGCCATCCAGGTCAGACGACTACCCCACAGGACTTTCCTCTCTGCCAAGACCCTAGGCTTCAACAAGGACCTACTGGTCCTGACAACAGACTTCCCGGGTCTGGGTGATGCCAACGAGACCAAAGAACTGTTAGAGGATGCTCTGGTAGACGAGCGTGAGGCGTTCCTTCTCTCGCAGAACAATAACGGTCCAGAGGTCTGCAAGATCAATGGTAGTAGTGACAAAGGAAGCGTCAGCGGCTCTGTATCCGACATTCCAAGCCGCATTGAGGGATCTGTGACTGACAGCGACAGCATCCGCGATCGCAGCCAGGACTTGACCGACTCGGACGACCAGACTACAAACGATTTCTTGGACGATGAGTATGAACTTCCATGCCATGATCGGCTGGCCGATGTGAACCTGTATGCGCTCTCGCCCCACGATTTTGACTCTCCAGATTCCATATTCAGCCGCTCACTCGCGGATTTGACAGACCTGAGCCTATGTAAGTTTTGCAACATTAAGGAATGCTTTGCACTGGCTGCATGAGAGAGAAACTAATCCATTACTTTAAGACGTTTTTTCCCAAGGAGTGAATGAGTCTTTGAAATTGGAAATAACTGCATGAATTTTGGAAAAGAAAAGCCTTATGTTTATCCAGTCATTCATAGTGCATTCCTTGAGGAGAGATTCCTGGACTCTATGTAGAACCATTCTAACATTTGCTTGTATAGAAACCACCCCACCATCACGTCATCATACCTCGAGTACTCTTCACCAATTAACTAACAATCTGTTGCTTCGCAAACACTTTCACTGGAAACAAGCTGCTTTCAAACACTGCATCATGTCTAACCAACTTGCCAAAAAAGTAAAAAGCTCAGGCCGTAAGCGAAAATTTGATTCCGCATCATCATCATCATCACCATCATCATCATCTAAGCAAACTTCCTCATTGGATGAAAGTATTGCCATAGCAACCAGTCCCCAAAGGTCAGGCTCGGATGATGATGCAGCAGTTGAACTTGATTTTCAAAGCGGGAGTGTTTCTTTTCATGCAAAGCGACACAAATTATCCACACCACCCTCCGCAGAATGTGCTATAATTAAACCCACCATGTCTGCCATTCTAAGCGATGAGGCTCTCTTTTGTTGCCATGGAGATGACCTTTCAACTGATACATCTATTGCCAGAATGCAGTGCCAAACCCCACTAACATCCCCGCCATATGATACTCTTTCACCTATGAAAGCCCCATGTGCATCATTACTGCCTTCATTAACACCAACGTCGGGTATGCTAACGCTTGCAGATGATCAACTAACACATTCGCAGAGTCACGTTGGGGTTGCTTTGCCTGGTTTACTAAAACAATCGCTTAGCTCATCTAGCCAAGATATACTCTCACCAAGTACTCATCGAAACGTAGTCTGTCATCCTAGCATACTCTCACCTAGTATCAGTACTTGTCAGTCAAGCTCATCAAATGACAAGAGGCCATTTTGTAGTGATAAAGGAAATACCAAAGCTGATAATTCAGGGTTGCAATTCATTGAGGATTATTACTCAGCAGTTGATGTGGCCCAGTCAGGGAAAGAACATGAAAGATTTACTTTAATGCCAGAGCATTCTAAGGGAGAAGTGATGGAGTGTGAACAATCACAGTCTTTAAAGACCTCAAATAATGCTCCATGTCTGGCAGTACAATCTGATGTGATGAAAGAATGTGGAGTTGTAGGAAACAACCAGAAAGGATTCTCAGGGGGTGTTGAGAAGCCTCCAGAACAGGCCGAGTCAAAAGACTTACCGGTACATGTAGAGTTTGATAAAAGCATTGAAAGTGCAAAGACTGTCCAAAAATTAGAAGCTTCTACAGGAGGAGTGGGACTGAAGGACCACTCTCCTGTCAAAGGTATTTCAAAGAGAAGGTCATCAAATGAGAAGACATTGCCAAGAAGTAGTGAACTTGTTGAGGCAAGAGATATAAGTCTTGATGAAAGCAATAGCAGCACAAAGACTGTCCTGGAAGCAAAGACTTCTGCAAATATACCTTGGTCAGATGACCACTCTCTGGTTGAAGAACCTTTAGTAAAGAAAAATTCAGCTTCCAGGAAAATGGTACCAAGAAGTGTAGCATTGCATGGGAATGTTGGTCCAAGTCTGATAAGGAGGGCCAAAGCCAGAGAAAGTTCCAAAAAGGAACTAAGATATTCTATTTTGAAAGTTGGCAAATCCTCAAGTACTTCTCATGTGAAAGAAGAAGATGAAAGTAGCCAAGCGATAAGACAAGAAAGCAAGTCCAAACTTGATGAACCAATGGAAAGTGAGGTTTGTGAATCAGTTCTGGGTGATGCCAAAAGGGAAGGTGTCCCAAGGACAGAATGTCTGTCTTCCAAAGATTTGGCTCCAAGGACAGAACTAACAGTATCTGGAGAAGATGAAATGGAAGTAGACAATGAAAGTATAGATAGTAAGGTGCATCTTGAGCATGAGGGTATGGACTGCTCCATTAGTAAAGATGATCATTTAAAGGATAGAGAGAGGGAAGAGGAGGGTAATGGGGAAGGGTCATCCTGTGGTCCATTGCCACAGTTGCCAGAGTCTTACTCTGATCTTCAAGAATCTGGTCTAGCAGCTATTGATCTCTTTCCTACAGATGAGGAGTTTGGAGTAGAGACTATCAGAAGGAGGAGAGCCCTCTTGAGTGCCGACAAGGAAGGTGAGTTCATGAAAAGTAATTCTATTTACATATACCTTTGGGTTGGGAACATACATGTACAACTGCGTATACTGTATCACTATGTACTTATTGCATGTTTGTCAAGAATTCTTTTCAAAGAACAGTATTAATGCTGTTTTGATTTAGAATTGTGTGAGATTCGGGATTGTGTGCACAAATTGTCTTCAGTAGTAGTTTTGAATATGGTATGAAAATTTGAATTTTGTAAAATTCTGTTTCTGTCACACTGATTACTTGCAAGCCATGGTTTTACACAAACACAATTTTGCATGAACGTTCCATCCACGCCAACAGATGTTGGGGAATGTCAACTTTGCTGTAAAGCATATTTCCTGATGGTTTAGACCCTGTATGGGATTGATGTATTAAGGGATTTTGTAGGATGGTGGAGAGGGCTTTAAGTTGGCAATCTCTCATAGTGCTTCAGCGTGTTGGAAGACTCAATATGTGTGTCAAAGGGCATTCCATATGTGCTGATGAGTCATTTGCCAGTCCAGCTTAAACCAATAGTGCAGGAGTTACAAAATATCATAGCCTATCTAATTATTCTCCTCTATGCTCATTCTACAAATTCCCTTGTAGTGATGGCTGTTTAACAGTTGTGAAAAGTGAAAAACATGTAATTTGTTCCCTTCCCACTCCTCAATTCTGTAAGGAATGCTGTGAAACAGATGTAGGGTATACCCAATTGGTTAATCTTCAGGGCTATTTTTAACTTTGAACAACTTGGCTACGGGGTCTTGAGGCAATTGTCCACCCTCTACTCTAAGGCCACACAAGTGAAAGAGGTTCACACATAGTCAATCTTCATGGCTATTTTTAACATTACAAAATCTTCTCTTTTTGTGCTAAGTGGTCTTTATCCATCATAATCTGCAGAAAAGAACTGTTTGAACAGATTATGTGATGTCAATTTTCCTGAAAATTATATTTCCTGATGGTTAAGACCCCCATATGGCATTGATGTATTAAGGGATTTTATAGGATGGTTGAAAGGGTTTTAGTCAGGTAATCTCTCTTAGTGCTTCAGCAGCATTTGAAGACTCAATGTGTGTGACAGTTGGATAGCATTCCATAGATGAGTCATGGTGCAAGCAGCAACTGAAGCCCATATCGCCTCTTGTCCAAAATATACAGTAGTCTTGAACAAGCCTACACTTAAACCATTGGCTACTAGAATTGGGTGGGGATTGTATTGACAAATATGGAAATTAGAAGTCATCGGGTTGATTTTGTAAGAAATGTATGTATCCACAGGATATTAAACCAGATATGACTTTAGTAGATGAGAAATGTTATGTATTCAATAGGTTTTGTACACGGTGGTGTATAATCTGCATTGTAACTCGTAAGGTACGGTATGTTCATACATGTACAACATTACATTTTAAAGTGTATTTCAAAATAGAAATGATTGAGGATGGATTGCAATTGTTTGACATTTCAATATTTGCAATGAAATGCATGATAAAACTGGTGGAATTATGTTTTTGAAATGCTAGAAAAATATTGAAGTGTATCAAGAAAATGTTTATTCTTTCATTTAGTACTTACAAGAGGAATTTCCTCTTCTTCTTTTGTTGTGCTTTCCAAATCTATTTTGGTCTCTTTGGCATCATATCCAGGAAATGTTAGATAGTATAGGAGCTTTCATATTTACCTGTCATCATGTGTTTCATGCCTAAGGCAATTGAGTCCATGTATAGCTTGTTTAGAATCCCCCTGCCAAGTCAGATCCAATGCAAGTTTGAAAAGAATACCTCTTCTCCCCCCCCCCCCACCAAATCTCATGCATGCCCAAGAGAGAATGTGGCCCTTTTTTTTTGGGGGGGGGGGGTCTTTTTTTTAAAACTTGTTCTCTCAAGTGAGATTTGAGCACCCTCCCCTACTTTTGATTCATACATGTGGGTAGTATGCAAGTATTTTAGGTGGGTAAACATAAAAATATTCTCAACAATACATTAACTCTGCCTTATATTTTCTTCAGTGCTTCATGCCAAGTTTGGGCGAAGTGGAATTAACTGTTTGAAATAAATCGACAATGATTTAAGTGTGTACCTTCTTCATCATATTCAGTTAATAGTGTGCATTCAGTTGGATTAAACATACATTCTTCAATAGCATCACAGCATCGGTTTGCGATTCATGTATGTTTCAACTAACCAGCTTCAACACCTCTCTTTCATCTGGAGCAGGAAGGGATAGTCTTCTGAAAGAGGCAACCCGGAAGCTCTCTCTCAAGGCAAAGAAGAGGAAGCGGAGAACCTCGGACAAGTCCGGCGATGGGTCAGCGATCAGCGGAGGGTTAGATGACGGGGATGACAAGAAACAGAAGAGGGTCGCTCCAAACTACTTTGTTGCCATTCAAGTGTGCAATCCAGAGGTAAGAAGAATTGCCATTTATATGAGTAGCATATGCAGGGTAGGGAGCAAGGCAGAGGGGGGGGGGGGGGGGGGGGGGTCAGGAGGGGCATGTGCACTTGTAGAGGGATGCATTTGACCCCTCCATGTAACAAGAAGTATGTGGAATTTGCTATAATCTTTCACTTGAGGTACATTCTATAGATAGAAGTTTATTGCATCAATGTACTGATGTAGACATGGAAAATATATGTACTGCATATCCAAGTTGTTGATGCTGATTAGTTTAAAACACTTAATCTTTATGGCTAATTCATTTATCAGTGAATACAAAAGATAGTTGTATTGCTTGGTGCATGTGACAATGTTCTTCAATTCTTAACCTCTGATTGGGGTAATGTATGACTTTTTGCCAAGGTTCTAGTGACAAAAGCCTACTTTAAGGAACAGGTGCATGACAAAAATTTTGATTCTCAAAAGTCAAAATATTTGGCCTTTAATTTATATATCTGGATTGAATGAGGCAAAGTCTTAATGAGGAAATTAACTCCTCCTTTCTAGAAAGGAAGCGAATGTTCTGTATCGAGTGGTAATTGACACCTCCAAATTTATATTTCTAATTCAAACACATGACCTGACTGACATTGATACTATAACGACTAAATTTAGCTGTTTTTTATTCACTGTATGCAGTATGTGGGATTGCACTGCCAAACATGTTTATTTATCTGTCTAAACATCTCTCTTTCAAGTGCTAGAGACAGGGGCATGAACTTGGTTTGAGTTTCTTGATCATGAAATCTCAATTAGTTTGTCTCTAGGATATTCATTCCATGTGTTCAAGTAGCAGGAAGCAAGAGAAATTCCCAATTAAAATTCAGGATGACATTTCTTTCTGCAAACATTAAAGGACAGTGCATTTACATCGATAGAGGACTACAGTGTATGTGCTGCATTACATTGTTGTAGGAAACTTTAAACTGTAGATGTTTCAAAAAGAAGTGTAGTTAAAGTGTAGTCTAGGAGTACTTTCTGTACATGTAATACTTACATGCATTTTAGAAAGAAAAAAAAAATTCTCTGTCAAAAACTTATTAAACATGCTGAAATTAGGGGGAAAGAAACATGGTCTGCCCTGATGGAATTACATTCAAATTCAATATATATCATGAACCCCGCTATTGGCCTTGCTCATTTACTATTTCAAACAAAACATTTTGTGATAGATCATGTTAAATTCTCAAACCTTTTTCTTTTTTTATTGTTCACTTTGATTATCACTACTTGGGGGAGGGGGGGGGGAGTGTACAAACAATACAACAATGTATTAAGAGCCCCAGCCTTTGTTAAGGTTTGATTATCTTATGTACATTGATGTGTATAACAAAGACCTGCCATTATTTGGTTTCAAGCCAAACCATTGGCAGGTGGATTAATTTAGCATTAGAGCAGAGCCAGGTCAAAAATAAGCACTCTTTTTCCCAATCATACTGCTATAGGTTTTTATTTGTCATTGTAACTGGTCCTAAAGTCCTCTCTTTGGTAGCAATGCTAGGTTTTAATCGTCATAGCAAAAACTTGTCAAATTGGTTGCAATCCAAACCTATAGCAGGTGGATTGATACTCGCATTTAAGCAGAGCAGAGGCAGGTCAACCCCATATTACCAAACATGCAGTGAAAGTTTGAAACGTATCTCGAAGCGCTAATCTGGAATTTCCTGAGAGAAAGAGACAAAGCCACCGGACCCTCGACCGCAAAATGATAGAGCTTTGCTTCCTGGCAAACTACCCTTCAGTTTATGGGAGAATCTGTATATATTCCTTCAATCAGCAACTACAGTCTGTTTGCTTTCGTGGGATATATGATGTAATATTACTAGGCACGAACATGTATACAATAAGCAGGTCTGCATGCTCTTTTGAAAAGTAATAAAAGTTCTTTGACTATGGTGTTACATGTACACGTTTGTATTTATATATGGAACAGCTTAGGCTTTATGCTTCTGCTTTGTACATGTACTGTGATCAAACTGAAACTCGAGTGGCTAGCAATAAATTAACAGTGGTCCTCTCTTAGCAGTGAAGATTTTTCAATTTAGATCGTTATTTTACTTTGAACAAGTCCACAGATGTGGCATGCCCTGGATATATAATGACCAAATTCAAACTACACTTAGATCAAACTTACACAATGTAACCAACAATGAATCAAAATGCACAAGTATTGTGAACAAAGACTAAAAGCTTTGCCAACCTATAAGTATGTCTAAAATTTACAGAGTTATGCAGGCAGGTTATTGCGGAAACTGGCATGGGGGTGTGTTATATTTGGGCTGTGACTAAGCCTAGATGATCTAGATCAAATAACACGAGGGATTTAGGGTTATGTGGTGGGAGACGAACTGCATGCTTACGATTCAAGACAGTAATTTGTTTGCATTAGTCTAATGGGCTAATCGTGTCCGATGAAGTACCCTTTCGCTTTCCGACACATGTATCCCATGTTTGTAATCATGATTTACATGATTGCATCAAATTACAGGAAAAGGAGCTGGAAAGTGTATATCTGCTAGCAGAATAGCAGTGCAACATTCTACAGTTTGATAGGGTCAAGCAAATGTCACACTCAGTGGCAACTCCCTATCTATTGACTTGCTAGGTTCAAAAGTACCTGTGAAAGTAATGGACAAAAAGAATAAAAGTGCTAATGAATGTTATCTTGCTGAGCAATACATGTATATCCCATAACAATTTGACATATATATAGTGTAGCTGTTAAAATGCATGCAAAGATACAGATTTTTCTTTGTAGTGGTTTGTTTTTGTCCATAATTTTTAATTTCCTGATCAGTGTCATACATAAATTAAATAAAAAGTTTTGATAGACATTTTGATATTGATCCTCAAATCCTTTTTTCATTTGAAGAGCCAAGCTGTATGGATTCCAAGAAAAGCCCTGATGAGGATTTATTCTTTGTTAATTTGTGGTAGGGGGGGGGGGAGGGTTACAGTAGCAGGGTGAGTTGGATATTTGTAGTGTAATCATCCTTACCCATCTTGTCATGAAAATCATGATATTTGTGATGTAACTCTTGACTTTTCTCTGTTGTCATACCTATATTAGATCCACCAAGCCCTCCACAATGTCCATGTCATCTGTAAATATATCTGTAAATCAAATTGTCATCTGTAAATATATCTGTAAATCAAATCCATTCTTTTATTCTGGTGCCATCCACAGATTCACCAAGCCCTTCACAATGTACAACAGACTGTAATGGTTGGGGACGAGAAACTCAAGGATGCCATGGTTCCTATACCAACTCTTCATCTTACAATCATGGTCATGCATCTAGCAACTGATGAAGATGTAGAGAGGTAATATACAATATTTATTTGATAAGTTTTTTTGATTGGTTAAATCTGCAGAGTCCTCAGACTGATAGGTCCTATCCTGTCACCTGTTGAACCTATTCCTGCGTAGACCAATGGCTCTTTGGACGGTGACAACCCACTTCACCGAAGGCCCGTGAGACCGAAAATAGCAAATTGTAATCTATAATGTCACACCACTCTGAAGGGCAGCGGAAAGTTTTTCATTGAAGGTGTGGGACATCCGGAAACGGGGACTGAACATGTTGAAGGAGACATAATTATTTCATATACCTATGGCACATTATTTGTGATGAAGCAAAATGTGATAAGAGAAAAGTCGGCCTCGCGGGCCTTCGGTCAAGTGGGCAGATCCCCTTTGGACTTACTGGTATGCACCATTAGACCTACAGCTTGTTGGTTCACTAGCCTAGTAGTGCTATGATCTACATTGGTTCAATGGCCCATCGACTGTGGGGCCCATTGACCCTGCAGCCCATTGTTCCTGTCCTATCGTCCATTGGCCCTGATCCCCTCTTGAACAAGAACTTCTTAGTCCCATGCCCATGGCTTCTTGGGCCTATGATATGTAAGTCTTGACAGTTCAACCCAAAGTGATTGAGGCCTTTGCCCACTATTATGGCATCCAGATGTATCGTATCATTATGATATATATATTCCACATGTTGGTTCCAATACAGAAGAGACAACAAAGTATAGAAATAATGCATAATGTATCATTATGATATACATATCAAACAGCACAGTAAATATTTCATGAATAAAAAAGTGGTGACAGGGAAACCTATAAAATAGCAATATTGACAAGTGGAAGAAGTTTTAAAGCAACTCTAAACTTGCAGATAGATGATCCTATATTTATCTTAGTAACACAAAGAAGCATGGCATTCTACAAGCCTTGCTGCATGTAATAGCCTCAAATTAGATTTAAAATTGATAGCCTAATTTTGAGAGACACCTGTTATTCTATCTATCTCTTGTCTCATCCTATTATCTATATTTTCCTCCCACGTTCGTGTTAATTTCCCCCACATTCCAATCCTGTAACCCCTCATAATTTCTCCTATTTATGTTCATGCGTTGTTCTCTGTTCTCTCAAGCTCCCTCCCCCCCTCTCCCCCACCTCCCTACATTTTCTTCCCCTCAGCCACTAATAGAAAAAGCTTTGCATGTTTGTATAGAAAGTCTGGGCTGGTATTCTGAACCTTTTTGTATCTTGTATTATATCTTATCTTCACTCTTTCAGCTGTCATAAATATTTTTGAAGGCGAACTTGTGGAAGGAGAAAAAAATCAGTTTCATGCCAATTATCTTTTTGCTAACAAAACTGTACATGAGCTTTAAAGGTCTTCACCATGACTGATGAGTCATGATATCCTTATATCGTCACCTTCCCGGAAAAAGGCCACTAACGCGCACGTGCGCGAAATGTACGTTTTCGAGAAAAACGCGAATGAAGTTTTGACCTTATTTTGAGCTTTTAGCAGCTAGTGTATTATTTTTCCGTCCTAACTCTCAAACTTTCTGACAGAGCAAGATTTTTTCTTTAATGATATTTTGTGCTTTTATTTCAAACACTCTAAAGGTTTTCTAATCAATAGCATTTTATCCTTAACGGCTTTCTTCCCGGACCAAAAATGCGCGAGTACGTAAATCCAGTTCCCGGAAAAAGGCCGCTAATGCGAATTGGTCTATGCGCGTAAGCACGTTGAGCGAAGAATAGTGTCTTTCTTCCGGGAACAAAAAATGCGCAATAGTTCCCAGAAAAAGGACGCTATTGCGAATCGGTCTATGCGCGTAAGCACGTTGAGTGAGGAGGAATTCATGTGCTCGCGTAATTTTGTTTTTTGGCTTATTACGTCATAATGACGTCAAATTGAGGTTCGAGAAGAAAGCTTATGACATGCCTTTTCCATTTCTGCAATGAAAAAAAATGGCGGGAAAATTGAGAAAAGGTCGATAACGGCCTTTTTCCGGGAAGCCGACGATATGTTGTATGATGTAATGTACCATGATTGTGTTACTTTACTGTCATAATGAGTGTTTGATTTTACGTGTACATGAATAGATATACAGTCAAACCTGTGTATAAAGCCCACCAAAGGGAAACGGGAAAAAAAAATGCCACTGCAGACATATACATGTAGCTGCTAAAGGCAGGTTCTATTACACGTTTCTGTTTCAAGGAAGACAATACAATCGGTCTAAAAGACAGGTGGCCTTTATAGGGAGGTGGCCACTCAGACTTATTTGACTGTATATGTCTGTATTTCTCCTGTTTCAGAGCTAAGCTAGCCTTGATGGAATGCCATCGTTTACTAGCACCAGAGATCAAAAGGAAGAAACTCAATATATGGTTCCATGGGTTAGGACATTTCAACAACCAGGTCATGTTTGCAAAGATTAAAGATATTGATGGGATCCTTGACACGCTCTACAATGTGGCAGGTATGTAACTGGAGTCAAATACATGTAAGACTCTAATTACCATGATGGGATTTTCCCTATATTTAGTTCTTTTTTTAGATTAATTTGAGTGACAAAGAAATAATTTGCATGTAATTTGTTGACTAATAAATTCCCTCATCCCCATAGACTTAGTACATGAGTCACCCAGTTCACAGAGGCAATGGGTTATTTTAATAAAGATTGAATAATGGGGGAAATGAGAACATACTGAAACATAATTTCTTGCTGTCATTCGTGCTTTAAGATCAGAAAGAGAATGCTATCAAAATCATGCAGTATTAATGGGAACCAATAGAAAAAAGTCATTTTACATTGCTTGATATTGTCTTTCTGTTGATTTCTTCCAATCTGTTTTTAATTTCTTTTTATTTTCTTATTTTCTTTCTTTCCTATTGAAAATTTCTTCAACGATAGTTTGACTACATTTTGTAGAACGGGGCCCCATTTCATAAAACTTGCTATCAATAACAAGTTGCAATAGCTGTTATAAGCTACTGAAATCCTTGCATATGACTGGCTATTTGTCATAGAAATGTGGCAGTTGTTACTTACAACAAGTTTTTACGAAACGGTCAAAGAGTCAAATTTTTCAATCTTTGTTCATCTTTTTGTTTTCCTTCTAGAAACCGTTGAGAGCTGCTACCGACGTTACGGCATCCACTCTACTGGAGAGCGAGGGTTCAAGCCCCATCTAACCGTCATGAAGCTCTCACGTGCCCCCAGCCTACGTAAGAAGGGTGTGCGTCGCATCAAGTCGGAGCTCTACCGTGCTCACAGCGCAACGCTGTTCGGGAACCAACCGGTCAGCGGCTTTCAGCTGTGTTCTATCAACAAACCAAAGAGTGAAGACGGGTACTACTACAAAGCACATGAGGTGCTCTTTGATGAAGGTACACACTTTGAGTCAAATAATTTGTTGTTAACTGATTTGCTTGTATTTATGAAATTGGTAAATAGATATATTTGGATTCAATGCAATTCAAATTCCTTTCAATTCAAAGCGCTTTTTGTTCTATTCAATTAAAAATTTAAAAGTCATTGTGATTAGATTCAAAAACATTAATTTAATTCTATAAAAAAAACTCAAATATCATTTTGTTTTGGTTCTGTCGTACAGATGTGTCACCAATTCCTGATGCTTTTGATCTTACTGGTATGGATGGTAGTAGTAGTAGTCCAAAGGAACCAATCACAGAGGACCTATCATCAAGTATCATTGAGGAAGAGCCTAAGGAACCAATCACAGAGCCTGTCTCATCTAGTATCATAAAGCAAAAACCTGAAGAATCTGTCACAGAGCCTGTTTCGTCCAGTGTCATCAAGGAAGAAGTTAAAGAACCAGCCACAGAGCCTGTTTCATCCCCAGTGGAGCCCTCTGATGGTCAAGCAGCCAATCAAACACCAGGTATGAAAGCTGATCTAACAAATTTGTCTCAATATATCTATGTACAAGAGCATTCCATATTTGGCCACTTGGCTAGGATTGTAGTAATGCAATGATGCAGGTCCATGAGTCTCGAGGCATGATAGACCTGAGTGCCATATACACACTAACATTTTTGATAGGGGTCCAGTTTTATGATTCCAGGCGTTGCATGCATTGAGCCCTGTGTGAAAGTTGTTCAATTGCGGGGGTCCGGACCTAAATTATGGGGGTCAATGTGTCCTGGGCACCTGCTAATGTCGAGCCCTGCATACAAGAAACCACCTTTTATGTATGAATGATTGGATCTGCCAAATAATTTTGTAGAAGGAAATGTGCGATTGTTGAATAAACATATGCAAGACATTTCATAAAATTTTCAATCTTCAAGATGAAAATGGCCGCGATTTATCAACTCCATCTGTAATTCTGAATAGTGCCCTCGAAATGTCGTGTCACACAGTCTTTCATAAGGGACACAATTCTACCATCAAAATCTTTTTTTTAATCCACCGTAGAATCACAAGAAGCCAAAGAAGCATCCAAGTCTCCAGATCCCGAGACACCATCTGATCCTAGCACAGAGGGCGACAAACCATCATCATCCGAACCAGCTTGATGTCTTGTGAAACTAAAGTCCTTGATGGACGCACAGTGCCTTACAATGTGTAGCTTCAGCTATGTCTTTATTTATATGCAACTGCTTGCAATTGAATGAAATGAACGAGTTGTACTATAAGTTGCAAGTATCTTTTTTTAATGTTAATGAATAGTTGTGTGAAGAAGCACACTGACAACGTTGACCTATGCAAAGCCTATGGTGAGAATGTTTTCATGTAGGCCTGAATATTATTGAACATGTGAGCTATACATGTGCTATGAAATGTTGTCTACGAGAAAGAATCTTGTAAAAAATTGCTTTTCTTGGAAGTTGATGGTGATGAAGCCAATGATATCTTAGGCAATAGTGTTTAATACAAGTTTTGCATATTGTGAACTGAATAAATGAAAGAATGAATGAGTGAATGCTGATGATGTTGCTGATGTTCATATTGATGTTGATGAAGTTGCTAACGATAATATTGATGTTGACAATGTTGCTGATCATGATACTGATGTCGTTGATGTTGAAGATGTGATTATGAAAAAAGTTGATCTATATAGCATATTCATGTGATATTTGTTCAGCAAATATGCTACATGAATGTATTTAACAAGATAGTGACCATTACTGGGTCACTTGCTATCGCAATTCTCCCTATTGCTTATAGCGGTAGCGGCATCAACCAATATTTAATCGATACTGATGTGTTGGGCCACTTGCTTCTTTGGCGTGTTTCACAAAGCTGTTCGTAAGGTTAAGCATGACTTTACGAACGACTTGAATATGGCAAGCCAAATGGGATGCCCAAAGTTTTTCCCAACGCTTCAACAAAGTGTGAAAAGATTTTCCATAACCTAAATTAAATTGTGGCAAAAAGCATAGTTTATAATAAAAATGTTTGTAAACAATAGTAATATTAATCTATGTCTGCATATTTCACTGTTAGCTGATGCGATTTATAATGACTGAGAATTCCATTTGGCTTGCCATATTCAAGTTGTTTGTAAAGTCATTCATAACTTTACGAACAGCTTTATGAAACACCCCCCTGGTCTGCTTGCATCATCATAAAGTTTGTTCTTCATGCATGATTATTTGCTTAACCCGTTGAACCCTAAGCCCAAGATAACTCAGGCTAGGGTCTATGCAAAATTCATGTTATACTGAAATCAATTCATGCTTAATGGGTTAAATGATGTCAACCTTCAGCAATTTTTTATAATTCTATCAGGAGAATCCCATTTAAATAGCAAATCTATGAAAATAATTGTTTAGTAGATTAAGGGAAAAGCGTGACCTTTTGCTAGGATGGATGGATCTACCTAAATATCATCAACGGCGATCAACATCACAGCTAGGGGTGCTTGAAGGAGCATTCCCAACAAATCAACTGATCAATATGCCACAAAAATAGAGCACTGCCGTCTTTGGGATTCAGAGAGGTATATGCAATAGGGAGAATTGATTCTACCTATATGATAGTTATGTCTGTGATATGTGTCTGAAGATAATATTGATGCAATTTGTGATATGATATACAGTGTAGCTTTGTCTGTTATATCTGTCTCTTTGCTAACAAGAACATGTATTTGTTGTACATAACAAAATCATGATTATTGGACAGAACGGCAAAATATCATCATTTGAAGTGTTATTGCCCCAAAGATCGGCAATGCACAACTTATTTGTCAGTTTGAAATCTGAAGCTGTCAAATACTTGGAAGATGCCTTGAAAACAAATACTTGAGGGTTTTGTTGTAAAGCCCTCCCGATAAGATTGTATAACTAGTAAATTTGTTGATATTTTATTATGAAGACGCACCATCATTTATAAAACCATGCTTGAACTTTGTAACCTTTTAAAAGGTTAATTACCATATGAGTATTAACCTTGCCCTAGCAGATCAATTTAGAATATTTCAAAGTTTTAATGATTTGTGCTACATGAAAATGATTTCTGTTCATTTTTAGATACAAGAGTACTGCTGTTTTACATGATTTTAACAGAAGCCTTAATTTCAACTTAGTGTGACTTACAAGTACATTTTCAAACGATTAATCAGTTTCTGAATTCTTCCTCAAAATGGAAAATTTCTTGTGAAATCCTGCATTTTTTCAAATTAAAATGTTCTTTGTTAGTTCATTGTTTACATTAGGCACATTTGAGGTACATTATAAATGGAGTAAATGGACACCAGTAGGAAAAAATAGACCTGTTTTCAGGCATAGTGGTTGAACGAAAGTTTCCCTTAACAGCTGGGAAGCATGCAAGAGGCCATGATTATGCACATATGTATAATAGGAATGCTCTCTTCTGTAAGGATTTCAAGGAAAACCTAGTCTGCAGATACAGACCCTATTTTGACACTTAAACACAACTTCCATAATTCTTTCAGTGACACCTTACTTTGCCTGCCTCTAGCTGTGTTAAATAAGGTGTCAGGAGCAGCTATAATACAGGAACTCCATAGAGCTTAGTTAGTCTCACTGTTCATACTCTGTAATGCATGTTTTGACTGACCAGGGGTTATGCCTTCAACGAGAACCATGGTGAGTGGATATCAGATGAAAAAACAAGGTCAGCAAGTCATTCATGTAGAAGTCACATTTTAAAGTGATTACACAAATGGTAAATTTTTTTTGGATATATGATCGGGAATAGAATTCTAAGAAGAATAACATTAAAAATTTGATGATTTTCAATCGAAATCAATGCATTTTGAATAATTTTCTAATAAAAAGGTAAAAAGTCAAGAGTTGACCAAAAAATTTGAGTATGAGGTATGACGTAAAAGTGGGAACCCAGCTTCGCGCATCGCAGTTGTGCTGCGCGCTAGACTGTACAATGTGTATTATACCTTGCGCGCATTTTGCTAGAAGTGCGCGACAAGGTACCCACTTTGACGTCATTTTGACGTAAAAGTGGGTACCAGTTGAAACTGGGTCACAGCTGAGGGGTCAAAAATATCCTGAAATTTTACCACATTTGGGGGTTTCCTAGGCAACACGACTTTTTAAAAAACTTCAAGCAGATGATTTTCTGCTAATAAAATCATGCTCTTTTAAATGAGCTAACATTGTTTCGGCATTGGGTACCCCCTTTAAAGCAGTCTTTCTCTTTGCTAGACAACAGTATTCAAAACATCTTATGCCTTCGTTGTTTATTTGATTTGTTTGTTGGTTTTTTAATCGTATATGTATACTTGTACTGGTCATCATTTTAGTTTGCATTGCCCATGTTTTCATGAAATATTTACTTTGTACATATTTTGAAATAGACACGAGACACCATTGAGTTTTACTTCACCTGTGAGCCCACAGTTTGATATTTTAAGAGAGAAAGAAAGTAACAGTCCTATTTATATATTAGAGAAAATGATATACAAAAACATTTTAGTTCTATGCATATTTTTATCAAATCTAGAATTCTTTTATTGGGGATGATGTTTAAAAGGGTGGAAGTGTGCACAGCTCTGAATTTTTAATGAATGAGATTGTCCGGTCACATGAAAGGTCTTCTTAGTTTTAATTTGACATTTTTTTTTACCATTTCTTCCTTTTCCTCCCCTTGTTTTTAGTAATAAAGGCATTTTTATTGCATTGATAGCATGCATGCATTTGTAATGTGATTTCTTTTGAAGTTCCTAAGCCTGATCTGAAAAAAAAAAAAAACAATCATCCCATATTCCTTGATTTTCCAGACTTTCCGTGTGGTTTGTAAACCATCTGGCATAAAACTTGTCTAAAAGTTTCCTAACCATGGAGAGATATATGTATATCTTGATATTTCACCATGATCTTGTTGAAATTATGACTTCACAAGAGTTTGTAAAATGACCATCTGATGGAAAAGGAATTATGTTCCTTGTGCAAGCTTTCTTAATGTTTGTCTTTAGAATCTTGTTTCAGAGCTGTAGCATATTTTAACCATCTTTATCCTATCGATATGTTACTTATATACTTGTGTCTTACTATTGATAAAAGTCACGATTTATTCTCTGTATATAGTTGGTGGAATATTGCTCTGACAGTAAAAAAAAAAAAATTGATATTGTGTATTCTGTTCTGATCAGTTGATGTTATATTAGCAATATAAATACATCTCAGTGTGCTACATATAGATGTATTCCAGGGAATACACATGTTTATATTAATTTAACTTTGCGTGGATTATCATTTTATTTAAAGGTTACTGGTATTATAGACAAAAACGGAAGTCTTCCAGTATCAATTTTTATTAAAGGGATTGGATTGCCCACCCTGCTGAAAAGAGGGTTGTAAAGAAAGCAGAAAAATCAAAGAAACGGGTCAGTGAAAGTTTGAAGAAAAACTGAAAAAGGATGAGGAAGCAATTTTAGAAGTTGAAATCAATCCAACCTTTAACCAGGGTGGGCTTCTTCTTTGAATATGCCTTGTATACATGTATGTACATGTGTTTTGTAGTTTACACTTGAATTAGGTGCATTTATTTGATATATTATGGGAAAAGTGGGTTTTATTTCTAATAGATAAAAAAAAATGTAACTCATAGTGTAATATCTATATTGTTTGAATTGCTAAACTGTAGATCATAACGATTTACCAAAATAAATTAAAAATTAAAAATAAAAAGCTTTTTTGTGTATGTTGAATGATTTCGAGGTGTGCATTATTAAGAACTTGTTAAACAGTATGAGAAAGAGAGAGAGAGAGAGAAGGGGAGACAACATACAAGAAACAATTTCCAGTAGATCTGATAATAAAGGTAATAAAGGTAATAGAGACAGAATGAGAGATGGGGGAGAGAGAGAGAGAGGGGGGGGGGGGGAGGGTGAGAGTGGGAAGATATGGGGAGGAGGTGATGGGTTGTTACAAAATAGAAGTATAGATTTTTTTAAGGTAGGTAAGTAGGTAGATAGATATAAGATAACAGGGTGTAAGTGGCTAACATTTCAAACATAAAAAAGGAAGACAATGTGCCCCTTTCTGCTAAAAGTATAGCCTATTAATAATGCACCTCTCTCAAATTGGGTTTTGACAGACGTGTATCAATCAAATATGATTATTTACATCTGGGACCGACCGACCCAGTTTTAAAAGCCAAACATAAAATAATGTATCGGTGTATGAAATATATAACTGTCATGCAATATCACTTATATATAGGCTTAATAAACATTATTGCTTTGGGTTCTGTTTCAGAAATCATTTTTGTCATGAAATAATTGCATTAGAAGTTTTAAAAATGGCATTAGAAGTTTAATATAATCTTTGGTATCTTTTTGGGAACCTATGTTAAGCTTTGCTTTTTGATAGGTTCCTCATATTTCACATGATTGTGTTTATATTTATAACCATTTTTTTGGTCAATATTCTTTCTTTGTTGAACAATTACATGAAAACTGTTATTTTTGTGGAATGTGAAACAATAAATCAAATCAAATCAAATAATTGAATAATAATAACTGAATTGAATTGAATTGAATAATTTCGATTCACGATTAGATATCAAATAAGTACCATTTGGCGCACCATAGTTTTATTGCGAATAAAGCGGGTATTTAAAAATGGTGGCACAAGGTGCATGCTTGCCTCTGATTGGTCGGAGTTACAAGATACTCTATTCTTATTGGTTCGCTTGGCCGCGGGCGTTTAAACAGCGAGGACCGTCGAAAACACTGTGCAGTGGACATAAATGACGAATTGTTTCCTGTTTTAGGCCATAAAGAGGTTCGTATATCAATTTTATTTTAACTATATACATATATAATAACTGAATGATAATTTTTGAAGTTCAAGCAGTGTTTAGGGATTGAACTAACTAAGAAATAAGCTTCGTCAGCTCGGATGAACAAAGTTGCTCGAGAGTTATCGTAGTCCCATATGTTGATATTTGTGTTGCTTTTTGACATGTTTGTTTTGCATCTTGGAAGTTGGAGCTTGCTTCTTCTTCTTCTTCTTGTAGTATAGGCCTACTGCCCAACGCCTCAGTGCAGGTGAGGAGCCAACCGGACGAGGGTGTGCACTGATGTTGGTGGCGTGGAGAATGAAATTTGAAAAAAAACACTCAAAGGTAATCCTGGGTTTTAGGGGTATAAATTATTTGCACTTAGCCTATATTCAATCGCTAACTTCAGCGCACCACATACAACAGAGACTGTCGTGTGTGGATTATGGTTAGGATTGGGATTAGGATTAGGATTAGGGTTAAGGATATGGTTAGGATTAGGATTAGGATTAGGTAGAGGGTTGGGGTTAGGGTTGGAGTCAGTCACTGTTTTCTATTTCTGTGGTCAGCTGGGTTGTCAGGAAGAGGTGTGCTGAAGTTAGCGATCGAATGCAAGTGCAAATAATTTATACCCCTAAAACCCAGGATTACCCACTCAAATTTCAAAAAGTTTTTTTTTTTAAATATTGTTGACGTTGTTGTTTGTTTTACTTTGCTTTGTCATCAGTTTTGAAAGATTTGAACTGGTCATGCTGCTCTTTTGTCAAAAGAGCAGTTCCCTTAATCCTTCAAAGCTGTGACAAAAGCAAAGCATATTATGACCCCAAACATCAAGCTTGTAAGTTGTATGGACTTTTAAAAATCTCATTTTGTTACTTAAAAATGGGATAAACATTAGGGTTATAGTGTAAAAATACCAGTGTGAAAGTTTCAGAGCATAATATCCACGGGAAGTATTTTTAAATATTAGAAATGTGAACCAATGTTTGAAAAATATACGAGGGTCGGTTGCATAGACCCAAGGTAAGGAGTGCGCATGCGCACATGACTCAACGGACCGCACTGTGTGTATTGACGTATCACGCGGCGGAAGGCAAGTAACGGTATTTTTTAATTCGCGCAAACGGTCCTCTTAGTTCAGTGTCTCTCGAGACGAAAGCTAATAAAATCGCGGTTTACGTCTAACTTACAGCTTTTCCTTCCAAATTATGGTTGGTTTCAGGGTTTTTGAGTATAAATACAAGTACTCATACACATGTTTCATCTTAGTTTGAGAATTTTTTAAATCAGCTGCTCACAAAGTTAGCCAATGCCTTTAAAAATAAAAAACTTTACAAATACCATTAAATGTAAAAACTCTGTTTACCTCCGTTTTAGAACATCGGTCATTATTTTGTTGATAATGTGATGACATAAACTAGGAGTAGACTACATGTAGGTCACCAACTACGCTAATAACAAATGGGAATCGTTTTTTTCCAATTTTCATTAAATGTTATGATTATCATTAAAAACGACCAAAAAAAAAAAAAAACTTATCGATGATGATGATGAATGATGATATGGTAATGAAATTGAAAATTATAAATACTTGCTTTAGAGGACGGGCGGTCGGTTTAAATAATAAGCTCACACCGGCGCACATAAAATTTGGATTTTTGTTTTGCAATTATGAAAATTAAAATGGGATTTTTTTCGATAGGATAGGAGGGTTTTTGCCTTACCTTACAACATGCTTCCAATGTCTGCATCATTATCATTTGAATACGATATCGTCTGCACTTCGTCTGCATGTCTGCACAAGTCAACATTATACTGCTTGTACACCTGCGGCCCAGCCTAGCTCATTAGTTATGTGGACGACGACTGAGATATATAAATATTAAAATATCAATGATCAAAAAATGAAATCCTTATTACAGAATCAATACCTGTAAAATTGAGCATTAAAGCACCCAAGTGCTCAATACTGACGACTAGTCTTTGTGGTGTGGATTTTTGGGGTACACACCGTAGGTTATTCCAGATTGATCGGGGTAACTGAATGAGAATGTATAGCAAGTTTTATTAGCCGAGGGTGAATGTAATCAGTGACAGGAATTAGAATATCAAGTAGATCAACCTTATTGTTCTTATCTTTCCAGCGTTTTTCTCTAATGACGGAGTAAGGGAAGGAAGTGTAGCAGTGTGAATCGTGAAAGCTTTTCTTTAATCCTGTACTGTTTGTACATCACTTGGTCCTGATGTTGGACGCAGCAGTCCTTCATGTTATCAGAATGGTTCTACACATCCTTGGAAAAACGCCAGCTGACCAGGAGGTAAGCAAGAAATCAGTTGTTTTTTTTTTTATTAAAGATCTTTTTTTGTTGGCTTTGCTTTTACTTCTGATTTCAGTTGTTTTGAATAGGGCTTAAGTTATGAAAAATACAAGCAAAGTTTAAAAGAAAAGAAAAATTCTACAAATTTCTTAACTTACATACATGTACATGTGTTTGTACATAATAGTTGGGCTATTTTCTCATGACCTTGCCAGTCCCATCTTTGTTCATTTTGCATTATTCCACAAAATAAGGTGACATTCTTTGTTCATTTTGCATTATTCCACAAAATAAGGTGACATTCTTGAAGGTTCCTTTGATATTTGATAAGACCAATCTTTCCCTTAAAATGGAATTTCCTTGTTATTTGTCATAAAGATATTTTTGCATCCATTTCCAGAAGATGAATATTTCCCAAAGTCCAATATAATGATACAACCTTAACCTCATTCCCTGGTTTCCCTCCAAGGTCTCTGGGTCAGAGGGTCAACGACCTGTGAAGAAAAGAAGGAGGAGTCTGATCAGAGCAATAGGATCAAGCCTTCCTTTAGCCCCAATACAGAGGGTACACTTTCAGGTATGTACAGCCCTTCTACACTTTGCAAAGATGCTCTTTCATTTTTAGCATGGCTGTAAAAGTACGGAAATGTTACTAAGAGTTTTTCCTTGGTAAAATTGTACAAAGCCTGGAAAAACAAAAGCAAACACAATTACCTAACAGAGGGAGAGAGTGAGAGAGAGAGAGAGAGAGAGAGAGAGAGAGAGAGAGAGAGAGAGAGACTCCAAAATGTGCCCACTATAGAGCTCTCTGAAACCACAACCCCTTCCATGAGAGAATTTCATTCAGAATCGTTGTCATGCTTTACCGTAAACAGATGAATTAAAAGTATGCTAACATTGTATACTGTACTTGAGTTTGTAAACTTTATTTATAGTGGCTTTCCATGCCACATAAAAGGTAGAGCAATTATTTCTAGATATTTTAAATGATTTGTTCCAGGGCCATTCTGTGACCATCTCAAGATGTATGTGTAAATCGTCCAAGCAATGGCAAACTCAGATCTGCCTCATTGAATGTGCAGATTTACAAGTAATAATAATAATAATAATATTCTGGATTTATATAGCGCCTAATACATCTCCAAGAGAGTCTCTAAGCGCTTTACAGAAATATTATTACCCCGGTCATCGGATTCAGGCTTGCCCGCATACAATGTATGCACCTTCTCCACTCCCTAGGGAGCATTCTAGCCAGGCGCCTTTTGCAGGCGCGCACAATGCTAAACAAATCACAATGACTTTCGCATCCTACCGGGTACCCACTTAACACCTGGGTGGAGAGTGGCAAATGTAGATTCATATCTTGCCAAAGGACATTAGTGCCGCGCCGGGATTTGAACTCGGACCACGAGATCTACAGTCTACAAGTATCAAACTTGCATCATGATTGATGTAATCAAGCACAAGTTTTGCAGTAGGATTTTGTCCTATTCTGTAGGATCTATTGAAGGGAATATGACAATAGAATTTTCCCCATCAAAATAGGATTTTTAAAAAAGTTCTGACTTCTGAGAGTGATTCTAATACTTTTATCTTATTTTCATATTATGCAGTATTAGCAACATTTAAGTTTACCCCCAAGTCAGTATTGGCAGCTCTGTTTTTGTAAGGGAAGATACAGATGAGTTGTCCAAACTCCATTTATTTTGACACACCACTGAACCTGGCTTCTTTCAGATTTTGCGTCACTCTGATCCGCCACCATGGCGTCACCAGCGTCCATTCTATGAAGAGGATTGTGAGCCGACATTCATCCCTTCTCTCTCTGACCTTCCCTGGATTGTCATGACTACACCAGATAAAGAGATAAGGTCTAGGTAAGAAGAATGAGATGCTCTTCAGTCTTCAAACCATTTGGTCACAATATTCACAAAGGTGGTTTAGACTTATACTAAGGTGTATGCCGATTTCGGGGAATAAGTGCTCTTGATTTAGCGTATAAACTTAGAAAGGTCCAATAATAAATGTGCATGTTTGGTATTGGGTCCTAAAATCATGCTAGTTATTAATGGTTTAAGACTACAGTGTATTCAAATTTAACTTATCGTTTGTTTAAATTAATTTGAATAAACCATGGTCTAAACTAGTGTTAATTAAGTGCTCTATGCCAAACACCCATGTTAATTTTTGAACCTTTCTAAGTATATATGCTAAATCAAGCGCACTTATACCATGAAATCTGCATAAACTGTGGTCTAAATCTAAACCACCTCTCACACTTTGTGAATTCCGGCCTATGATTTCAGGACTCTACCAAGCTTTTATCGTATGAATTTATTGATAACTAAGATATGTGGAATAAAAATTGAACTAAATAGTGTGTATATTTAGCTCTAAGTAAGTCTACTTTGTACTGTTAAGTTTTTCCCTTAATAAACAAATACAGAAGTAAACAAATACGGAAAACAAGCAGTATAAATGCTTATTCACTCATCCAGCAACAAAGTTTACTCCTGCAGTTATTTTAGTGTTCACATGTGGTGTGGTAAACTGTCTTTTTTGATGAGATGTGCAGGATGCATCGATATTAGATTACTCTCAATTAAAGGTGAGTTTTGCCAAAAGCTGCGCAGACAATACTCATGACATCATATTTTTGTGCAAACTCACTAAGAATTTGATTGGTCCACACCCTTTTGCTGCCAGGATGCCAAAAAATAATTTTGCCTCAAGCATATTCTTTCCTCCTCCTCCTTCTCAAAATGAAATTTATTGATGTGCAAAAAAGCTCAATTGCCTATGGGAACAAGCCTCAATGTAGATTCATTTTTTTTTTTTTTTTTAGAAGTACAGTATGATGTATTTTGAAATGGCATTGTGGAACTAACACCCACTTCTCTTCTCTAAACAGCCTTTGCTATTTCATCGCAATTCTATTTCGATTATTTGTTCTAAACCCTTCATTTGACCAGGTCTGAATATCGCCCAATCAAAAACAAGAAGAAGCGACGAATCACCATGACCGTGCGCCCTCTTCACCACACCCCTCCCAAGTATTCTACCAGCCCCTCCCCGCAACAGACCCCTACCAAACAATCCCCTCTCCCATTTGCACCAGACCCACAGACGCCTCCCCAGGGCTTCTCAACCCCACCCTGGACAAATGGCGTTGAACCCGATGGAAAGGTCGATGACCCTGCTCAGAAGAGGATATCAGCACTGGAAGATGAGCTGGAGAAATTAAGAGCACAGATTGCTATGATTGTTACTGTTCAATCACAGATACCACAAACTGGTGAGTAAAGGTGCATTCAGATTTGATGCGACTTTGTGCCGGCACATTTTTTGTGTTCAGATATGATGCAACTTTGTGCCACCACTTATGCTAATGAACGCGCATTAACGCGTCAACTCTCAAATAAAGAGAATTTTATCGAAACTTGCGCAAAAAATCTCATGATAACAATTTTTGTGTTAACTTTTTTAGGAATTTGATTGGTGCACATTTTTTTGCAGCCAGGCAGCAAACCAAAATATGTCCTGCCTCGGCGACATTTTTTTGTCGCCCCATACCCCATAGACCTGTACACAAAAAATGTGGCGGCACAAAGTCGCATCATATCTTAATGCACCTTAACATTGCCCATTTCATCCACCATGGATTCATCCACCATGGATTCATCCAACTCTTCTCATATTATTCCATCTTTATCCTGTTTGCGTACTTGGGGAGGGGGGTCACAGAGCTGTGTGCAAAGTTATGCATGGCTTTAAGACAAAAGTATGACCTGAATAAGGAAAGTCAAATGGAATTCTGAATCATGTTTAATCGCATACACTACAGTTGAAATATCTACGTAGATCATTATTAGCATTACATGTATGAGGGAAAACCACTGTTTTTTTTTTCTTTCTTTTTTTTCAAAGTTGGCTGGTTGGAGGATTTATTACACTACATAGCACTCTGCCCAAATTACCAGCATATTTAATGAAAGAAATTCACATTTTGTTCTCATTGTTTTCCTTTCAGAACCATCTCATACCCCAAGTACTCCTGTCAGCCGGATGAGCATAGCACCTGTCATGCCTACGCCCCCTCCTCCCCCACCCCCAGCATTTGGTGCTCCTCCCCCTCCCCCACCCCCTGGTGGAGCACCACCACCCCCTCCACCTCCTCCGCCTCCTGTCGCAGCTCCTAAACTCTCTGCCATTGACCTTATCAAACAGGTAGGTCAGCAAATTTCATTTTGGTTTGTTCTTGGCATGGATCATATTCTAGTGTGAATCTTTCCAAAGATTTTTATATACTGCACTTCAAAATTTGCTTGATGTGGCTAGAAAATAATACAACTTTTGACTTAAAGTTCTTCTGTGACACTCAATTCACTGTGAATGCTTTCCCAATTTTGCTCAAGTTTATATGTGCATTTTGTAAAACACACTTGCTCTTGCCATAATGCGATTGCCAATTCCTGGTCATAAATCCCTGTAAAAGAAAGGTCGTGGCAGTACCTCTTATGCATTCCTGTTGTAGACAAAATAAGCAAGATATCTTTATTTTTCTTCATCTTTTGGATCACAGAACAGGACTAAGAACAAGACCAAGCCCAAAGGCCAGGGACCAGAAGGAATGCCAAACATGGCTGATGTCCTGAAGGGTCTTGGTACAGTCAAGTTAAAATCAATTGCAAGGTGAGTATTTAGAATGAAGAAAATTTTCCTCCTCTCTTCTCCCCTTCTCTTCCACCTTCCCCATGTCTTACATTTCCTCTCTTCTTCCCTTTTCACTCTGTCTTCAATCCTCTTTACTTCCCGGCCATTTCTCCTTTATCACTCTTTTCTCTTTTTTTTTCATTCCTTTCCTTTCTCCTTTTTTTCCAATTCTCTCCTCACTTCTCACTTTCTCCATCTCTCTCTCTCCTCCTATTTCACTTCCCTCCCCCTTCCCCTTTTCCTTCTCATTTCCCTCTGATGTATGATAAAGCTTTAATAACCAAAACATTTTTGATAAAAAGAGTTTGTAAAACAATAAAGAAAAGTATATCATGGCAGGAATTCACAAAGGTAATTTAGATTTAGACTGTGGTTTATGCAGATTTCATTATATAAGTGCGCTTGATTTAGCGTGTACACTTAGAGAGGTTTACTTTGAATAAAACATGGTCTAAACCATAGCAAGAAGCATGAATTTAGCACCCTATATGCCAAACGTGCACATTCATTATTGGACGGACCTGTAAATGCTAAATCACGCGCACTTTAAATATACGATGCATAAACCATGGTCTAAACTAAGACTATGCCACCTTTCTGAATTCCGGCCTATATGTTTTGATTTGCCCGAGCAGAAAAATTGTTGGAGTAACCTTTTCTTGTTTTTCTGGTCTAATTAATTCATTGACTACATGTACATGTACGTGGATATGAACATTCTTTGTAAAGGCAGAATAACTTGAGGACGTGTTCAATCTTTTTCTTACCAGGTCACCTGGTGGAACTCCTATCAGGAGGACACCCAAGCCATCGGATGCAACGGACCCAGCCTCTATCATTGCCAGAGCTCTCAAGAAGAAGTTTGCTCATGCTAGACTCAGCTGTAGCCCCACAGCTAACAAGGAGAACATCAACAGTTCTGGATCACCTGTTGGGAAGTGCAGTCCTAGACATGCTAGCCCCAAGGTATTAGGAATCATCTGAAGCCTTATGTGATCAGCTTTTCTTCTTCAAATTGGCAACACCAGAATTTTTCTTATGTTGCTACATTTTGCTCATGAAAAGTCATGAGTCTGTAACGAATATAAATTTGCAGACAGTATTTTAAAAAGTTTAAAATTTCCAATCTGCATGGAATAAAAGGGTTTTGAACTTTCCACCATGTTATCAATTTAAAGATTTATCAGGCTTTAGGATTTAAGAGATGGGACCAGCAAACTAACCTCTGTAAATCATATATTTTTCTCTCATTCTCTCCTTCTTTTCCTTCCCTTTCTTTTTCTATGTACAGTTTGGACAGCATTTGTTGAAACCTACCAGTAGAGCGCAGCCCAACATTAAGCAGGCCCGCCCTCTAGCAGACGTCAACGCGTGATGGACAGGCAGCCCAAAGGCAGAAGATAGGATTTAGATAGTATACGTTACTCAGTGGAGCTCAAAGAGCTTTTATCATTTCAATTTTATGAAGAGAGAGAAAGAGAGAGAGAGGGGAAGGGGGGGAGGAGATGGTTTAATATCTGCTCCTGTGGCAATTACTCTTGGCTTTATCTAGATACCATTGTCTGGTTAGGGCTTGGGTTGCGATTGGGTTTTAGGTAAGGGTTATTGTTGGGTATATTTAGTAAGCCGTTAAGTTGATCAATGTACTTGTAGGACATGCATGGTGGCCCAGAAGTACACTCGACAACAGGTCATGTGCTATGTGAATTTCGCAGCCAACTTTGCGCCCCAGTCACGAAATTCGCAACCCGTGACGCAAACTTTTCGTCACAGTCTCGAAATTCATGACCCGGGGCCCGAAATTTGTGACCTGGGATGTGAAATTCATGACCCGTGACACGAAATTCACGACCTGGGACGCGAAATTCATGGCCCAGGATGCGAAATTCTACTGGAACGCAAAGCTGGCCGCGAAATTCACATCGCACATGACTTGTTGTCGAGCATACTTCAGGGCCACCATAGACATGAACTATGGAGCAACTGTCACATGGGCATGCGTTCTTTATAACCAGAGTGAGAGAGGGGGATCAAGAGAGTTCCCTGTGAGTTGTTGGAGATAGGAAAAGTACATGTATACCACACATGTAGTGAAAGAGTGTTCATGACATGAAATCGTTTTGAAGAAAGAGAAAAATAAGTGCAGGTACTTGCTTTATTTAAGAAAAGGAAAAAGACTAGGAAATAGGGAGGGATAGGGAACAGTGTGTGATGAGCAAACCAGAGTGGGATGGAAAGAGTCAAAAGACGCATCTGGAAAACATACAATGCAGACAACAGCATGTATTTTTGGTTCTTTATTTGTCTTTTTCATGCTACTGCATTTCACCTAGCTACCTAATAAGATAAGCATGGTATGGTATCTGTCATGAAAAAAGAAATAGGTGGTGTATAAGACAGAACCAAGTTTATGTGTCTGTCAGTTTAATGGTTAATACATTTATGTCATTTATAATAAGCATGTAATGTCTGCCATTCATTCAAGTCTAAAGATTGTTTTACTCATTTTGTTTTCTGTTTTACTACTGTGTGTGTTTTCTTTTTTTTTTTAATCCTCATATCAGAGATGGTTCTCCAGAAATATTCTGTCATAGTTCTATTTATTTGTCTGACATTTATTAACAATGTATGCAATTTTATCTTTTGCTTTTGGCATTGGGGATGTTTGCAGGTTTTACGGGAGGGGGGGGGCTTGAAAAGTTGTAGGAGCTGCAAGATCAATTCATATATTTTTGCTAGTTGTTTCTCACCATCAACTCCAAAATTATGAACATTTCAAAAAGATTGCATACTTCTGGATGACGAGTTTGTTTTAAAAATGTTCTGTCCGTGTAAACCACATTGTAATCATTACTGCAATTATTTTTATTCTTTTTGTTTTGAACATATTCATCTGTACATAGTCATACCAATAATTGTGGAAAACTATGTTGTAGATATTTTTGAGATTTTAATAAACAACTTTTATCATTGTAAAGGTATTTTTGGTTTTATAATTTTGTACATTTTGGAGTTGATGTTTGTGTATCTCACAACTCAGATAATGAGTTCACAAGCATGTAAGACTTGAATCTTTAAATTTCATATCCCTCTATTCTACTTAACCTGTTGAACACGATTTGATTTCAGTACGTGTATAACATACATTTCTCATTGCCCCTAGCCCAAGTTATCTCTGGCTTAGTGTTCATAGTGTTAAAACTGAGGCATTTTGCCAGGCATTTATAGCCTTTAATCACAGCAGCCTACTAGCTGTTTTCATTGCTCTTTCCAGCTCCCCTCGAAACGTGGAGAATATGTCTGTGATTGCAAGACTAGTCGACACAGTGGGCAGCTTGCTGCATGCCGCGTTTAGTCACTCATGAGCGTGTTGTTGTTTTAGTTTATTTATAGCCTTGAAACTTTTTCATTAAAAAAATTGTTATAAATAAATTAAAACAATGCGAGGATGGGTGAATAAAGATGGCATGCAGCAAGCTGCCTGCCGTGACTACTCTCACAATCACAGAAATTACCTGTGCATTTTGTGAGCAGCAGAGGTAAAGAGCATGAAAGAGCAAAGAAAAGAGCAAAGAAAAGAGCTAGCAAGGCTGCGTTTCACGAAACTGTCATAAGTCTAAGTTCATGGACATCCCATTGAAACGTGTGTTAACTCTACAACACGTGTTTCAATGGGATGTCCGAGAAGTTAGACTTATGACAGTTTGATGAAAGTCCCCCAGGCTGCCGTGATTAAAGGCTACTAGGGTATCAGTACAAATACAACAAAAGGCACAGGCACACAAACCGATTCCTCATCTTATTTTTACAGTATTTATTATTTCCTTTAAAAGGTCAATACAACAGTGCAAATGCGATTTTTTAATGCAAATCGTCCAACTCTTTTCATCTATTTTTTATTAGTCGGAACGGGGGGGAAAACAGACCGAAAAAGAAGGAGGAAAAATCATCTGTGGAAAAAAGTGGGGATAAAAATTTCTTACTCTCTCCTACACAAACATAATTTTAAATAAGTATGTACAATATTTGTCATCAATCTTACCTAAGTATATTACAAACAGTAAAACAAACATACTATAATTATGTACAGTAATAAGATATATACAGAAGCCTTATTCATTGGAATGTATTAGATTTCTTATTCTTAGTCCACTATCAATATATAAATCCATAAGTAATAAAACTCATCAACAATCAACAATGAAGAAAAAGAGATACATGTACATTACAATCCAAGGGTACAATATATAAATATGACTCAATTTCTACTACACTATACACTATGTTGTAGAATTAGGAACTTTTCAAAGCTCTTTCTTCAATTCACATAGCCTATTGAAATGACAAAACAGAAAAGTACATGTACTAACATCCAACACGGAAATGCATTGTTCAAAACACAATGTGATGAAATTTCAGTTGAATGACATTCATTACTAGACGTTCCTTGTAAACTAATCAAACTGACAACCAGGAACATTTTCAACAAACAAACCCATTCAGGAAACAACATCAATGTGGTGAAAAATAACTATAATTATATCCCCCAGATATACAGTAGTATCTCTTCATTGTGTACTTTCCTATTCATGCATTGTTTCTTTCAAAAATTGAAGTAGAGCAAGCAATCAAAATAATCAGATAAATTAATTTGCAAAAGTGACAATTAGACTCCTCAATTTCATTCTGAAATGAAATTTGTTTTGCATTTGTTTCCCTAAATATAAAGTATACTTGTCTGTATTATAAAAAGTGAAAGCCATAAGACCAAAAGAAATGTGTTGCTTTTTTTTTTCATTAAATTTTAGTGACAACAGGTGACACAAAGACATCGCTTGCACTGAAAAAAAAAGTAATGGAAAGTGAAATTGGATGAAAATGTCTGCATTCAAAAATTCATTAGTTTACTTGTTACGTTTGAAATTTTAAAAAATAAACTTAACAGTCAACACGAAGTTTTCCTCAGTTAGCAATTTGAAATTCTGATAGACCCATTAACCAAATAAATGTATTCATATGTTTTGTCTCTTACGGTATTAAGTTTGGCACAACATAATTAAATCAAAGCAAATAAAAATAGATGAAATAAAATACGGGTATACAGAAAAGAAAATTTCCACGTATAACAAATTTCTTGGACTTCCAATGTAAACATGTAGCATTCAAAAGCTCACAAAAACTTCAGTGAGTACAGTCCCTAAAATAACCTTCATGGCGTTTATGGAACATATTCCTAATAAACAAATGTAACTATTTGTACCTGTAGTTGTCACAGAAATCTAGTATATGCTACAATGACGTTCTTCAACCTTTGACACACACGTAACATCCAAAGGAAGAAAGAAAGAAAGAATAAGATTATATTCAGGCTTACAACATAAACAGACCTTGCAATCTATGCGCGAGTATCAACGTCTGTCACACACAAATATTCCACAAGATACCGCTCCAAGCGGCACTCTAAATACTGCTCAATATCAACAGGAGAGAGAAACTTAAAAAAAAAAAAAAAAAAAGAGTCATGACCAGCACAGAATATAGAGTACAAGAAGAGGATTCACTCTCTAAGTGATGCAGCAAAAATTTCATTGATGATTTTGATTTTGATTTTGATTGTGAATTGCTAGAGAAGCATGAAACTTCATACACATACATGCATGGATATGCAAAACAGGCGAGGTGATATCAATATAACAGATCACTTCGAAATATATCCCTTCTACCTCCATTCAAACAAAGGAAGTAACATTAATTTAAAGGGAAACATGAAAGTATTTGACATGTACCTAGCACTTTATTTCAATGCATTAATAATATCCAGCTATGCCTGTATGGGCTTAATACAAATTAAAATTGGCACAAAAATCCTTATTATGGCAACCTCAAACCATTTGAATTAACAACAAATTAGTACACTTGAATATCATGTTGTGTTATTACACCCCTTTGCAACAAACTCGCTGTATTATAGAAAAATACAAAATATTTGTGTAAATTAGAGTATCATTATTATTCCTCTACAGGCTATCTACATGTATCTTGGGGTTTTCAAGCGTACATTCTTCAATTCCCCGATAAAGTTTCAATATTTCCTTTTGATTACATGATTATTGAATTTAAATTGAAAAAAATGCAGCTTTTCAAAAGCCTGTTGTGTCAACGCATTCCTGCATTATCATTCATTCTTGTTTGGGACAAAATATTAACTTGATTGAACATTTTCAATAAATCAATATTACCTATAAATTAATCAATATTTTGTGACCAGCAGCTTATAAAAATTAGTACAGACAAGTTTTTTTTTTAAAAAGCAGCCTTTTTGCTCTTGTACTTACAGTGCGTATCCTTTCACACAATTGAAGGAATCTGTAAATAATCTGTGATAAACTGTGATTGGACATAATGCAGCCTTGTTGTAATATAATTGTACCTTTCCTGATAATAATTACAAAACAGACATAGGAAGAAAATTCCTGGTTGTCTCAATAATACTAAATACACTAGCACTGATTGTAATTTAGACCGGCCAGCAGCAATTAAGTCTGTGTACTTGTATAGAACAAATTAAAGAACAACTAATTTGAAATAAATTGCATTATATAGATACTACAAATAAACTGTATTTCATTTGCAACATACACCTCCCTAATCATTCCTACTTCATGTGAGAAAAGGATATTACATAATCATCATGACAATATAAACTATGATAAATACGAGCAAAGATTGCTTGTGCTTAGAGTCTTATTCATGACTAACTTTTAGTTTTACATGAGTGCTTGCATAAAAAAGCTTGGAGAGTTAGATAGAAGGAAGAGGAGAAAAAGAATGAGAGCAAAAAGAAAGATTGAAAGAAGTGAACATGAAAGAGAGGGAGTGGGATGCAAGAGTGATAAAAGAGACTAAAAAAGAGAGAGCTAGAGAGAGAGAGAGAGGTAGAGAGAGAGAGAGAGAGAGAGAGAGCGAGACAGAGATAGAGAGGCAGAGAGAGAAAGAGAGACAGGCAGAGAGAGAGAGACAGAGGTAGACAGAGACGGGTAGAGAGAGACAGAGAGGTAGAGAGGCAGAGAGAAAGAGAGAAAGAGAGACAGGCAGAGAGAGAGAGAGGTTGACAGGTAGAGAGAGACAGAGAGGTAGAGAGGCAGAGAGAGAGAAAGAGAGACAGGCAGAGAGAAAGAGAGAGACAGAGACAGAGGTAGACAGAGAGAGATAGAGACAAAGACATAGAGATAAAGAGGTAGATGGATAGAGACAGACAGAGAGAGGAAAAGGGGCAGGCGGGTAAAGGGAGAGGGGAACAATAGCAACAGATAAGTAATAGAAAAAAACATATCAAGCTGAAATTAAGATATAAAAATACATACATACATGAACAGACCGACAAAAGGGGAAGCATATTTTTTTGCCAAATACAACTGAGTAAAAATATGAGAAATGGAAGAAAACAGGACCAAAGAAAGCATATTTTCTTTTTAAGAAGGAACTAACTTAAAAGCACTCTACAATGGTTTTCTCCATGATACATAACACACATACATGACATACGTAAAACAAGAATTCTTCATATTTCTCTTACATAAAATGTTCTGGTAGACTAGCTGTTATAATAATTCTATGGAGCGGTGATTGGAAGCAACTACGAGACTACATGCCGGCATTTGCACGGGAGCGCTAACCTTCGGTCTACACTAACACCTACAATGCTTTTCACGAAGACGAAAAACGCAGAGCAACATACGCCAACTGGACATAAGACACTTACTATTCTTTCTAAAACTCCAAACTAGTAAAAAACTTCATTCATCTTCACAAGTAAAGAACAATCCTTGACAGTTTCAATTCTTGCACTGAGGTAAAACTTGTTTCCATAAAAGTAGCCTACCAACAAATCATTTTTAAATGCTCATGCAACAAAATGAGAAATAAATATCTCAATATGCTCAATCATAATTCACACAAAAATCACATATAACTTAACCACTAAGGACACATTTAAATTGCCCTGCAACTTTCAAAAGTTTATACTGTTTTCACATCATACTACTCTGATACCATGCTTAGCATGTACCTTGACTATTATATCGGTCTTCACTAGATAGATGTACAACTAAGTCCGATGCTTGCTGCAAGATGAGGGATTTGTGCAGTATGCCTTCGCAGCAAGAACAATTGAACAGGTCTGAAATTCTAGCACTTATTCATTCAGACAAACATTTTGAAGAGTCCCTGAAGAGTTGTGCTTGGAGCACATATAAGCCAATAATAACTGGGGTGGAGACATGTAAATTACATAGAGAGATGTATGCTTTGTGGTGATACACGTAACTGTATAAATAAATTAAATTTTCCCCCCATTCTCCTTCCTTTGACAATGGTTATTGCAGTGTTCATATCCTTCCCATTTCCTGCACTGTTTTGACAAATAACTTGCAAGGGTCAGAATGTTATCATTTCTTCCTTTGCAAATGCAAACATGTTGTACATCTTATGTTCCATGTGACAGGATACCATTCAATTCTTAGCAAACTCTTCCATGTAATTCAATCCCTGTACCTAGCTATTTTACACATAATTGGGCACACTTAAAAATACAGCACAATACTAGTCGTTTACAGTCAACTCAAAATATCCATCACATGTTTTAAAGACGGATCTTTACAGAAAAACAGGCACATTCATTTAATAATTTCAATTACCAAACTCACATATTTTTTTTTCTGCTTCACATTACCTAAACACAGATTAATCCTTTCAGCTAATGTCCAAATACTTTCCATAAAACTAAATTAGCAACTTTCAAACCATCTAACCCTTACTCTATCTTCAGATTTGTGGTAGAACTGCATGCCACACACACACCCCTAAAATGAAGTGAACAGTCACAATAGATTTAATGACCACTTGTATAATAAAGACCACCTTTTTCAAATACTTCCTGCTTTACCCTTGAGAAGTATTTCCAGCTGAAATATGTATCAAAGTGATCTTGTTTATAAAAACTTTAAAAGGCCATCTCTTTCAACATCCACAAATGACTGTTCCTGTTTTCCTTTTAATAGTCTTCACCCAGGTTTTGACTATAGGATAAAGACAAAATCTCACCACATGCAAGATATTGTCTGCCTCTTCCATTAGAACCCATGTCTTTTTCATCTACCAAATTCCTTCTGCATACAACAATAAGTTATGAAGGAGTACATGTATTTCTCTAAAATAAACAACTTTCTCAGCAACCTGGTAGAAAATGAACATCAAATTTCTTCACCTTCCCTTTAAAACTTCTCACCTCTCAAAGATTCCAAGAAACCTAGTTGGCAATTGTATCTCCTGCCATTTATAAAATGAGCTGTATAGCATATCTTCCAACATTCTCCATAATGCAATACTCTCTTTTGGCACTAAGAACTTCAGAAGCTCTGAGGACACAAAAAAACATAGAAGGGGGTCGGCATTTCTGAGTGATCATCAATGATCACCTGGACAGGTCGGTACTGTCGTGGGTGCTGGTGGTGCTCTGCCCTGATTTTGGCTCTATCTCCCTCGTCCCTCGGTGGCGCTGTAACCTTGGACTGCGGTCCCCGAGAGGGGTGTGGCTCACGGAGGTGGTGGAGGAGGAAGGGGAAGGCCGGTCCCCTTCCTGCATGTGCTGCCTGCGGAGGGCAATGGAGGCCAGTTGGTTACTGGTGAAGTCCTGGAGCAGGGGGCTCAAAGCGGCCGGTACTGAGTAGGGTGGGGACGTAGGGGTATGGTCTGAGGGCGGAGAGGTGGGGGCGTAAATGTTCAGCATTCCTCTGGGTGGCACCCGTGGTGAGAGACTACCCGAACTGATTACTGTGAACAAACAAATAGAAATGGACCATCGGAATATCATTGGAGATCACAACTTATAGTTGATCTTATTATACAAATTTTCCAGGATATGAGGTCATTTATGAAACAATCACATAACTGAAATATTGAGTATACAGTAAGAGGTTGACCCTCCATTTCCCCATTCCCCTCAATCTGATATCTCCAAAATGCACCTCTCAAATCAGTCCAAATCAAAGGAGGAAAATGAGTGCGTTTGGTTCCGTGAATATTGTAATTGAAATAAAAAATACAGTGTTCTTTTTTAATAAGCCAGTTCATAGACACAATCTGAGGATGAGCAGATAAAGGTCGTCTGATACAAAATCGCAAACTCACTAACATGAATACTTGACATGTGCTCATGAATGTCATACGATCATTATGTAATTACGCACTAATGGTGAATTTCATGATACCCAGTTGGAAGGGGGAAACAAAAGCTGTTTGCGAGGCACTGCTATCACTTTGGGAGAGACTATTTAAAAGTGCAAAAAAAACAGACTTCTCCATGTTTGAAATATCTTTGGACACATGGGGTCTTTATATACATGCTACATGGAACTATGAAATGGTCTGTCAGATATGTAATTTTCCAAAAGGATTGGAATAAGTTTTTTTTTAAGTTCATCACATTGTACATTCTGGAAGTTCCACGACAAGTACATACCTGGCACTTGCAAGTCTTTCTTCCTTTTATTCTCCACAATACGTTTCCTGATGAACGGTGACCCTTTCTCCCTTGGTCTTTCCTTAGCTGACGAATCAGCAGGCTGTGAAGAGGAAGGGGACAGCCATGATGCCCCTCTTCCTTCTGTGGGTTTCACCAGTAGACTGGTGGGAGTGGCTTTAGTTCTATATTCTGAATTGCTACTGCTTGCATCACGATGTGAGCCAGAGGGCGATAGGGCAGCCTTCCTGAAGTGCTTGGAGTTGCTTTGAGGCACGCTGTTCTGTTCTGAGTACAAGTGTAGACCTCGTTCCTGCCAGAGAACTGGCTCAGAACCGTCATGCTGCTTATTGTGCGACATGTTTTGATGGAGCAGTGGCGACGCTGATCGAAGGTCAACGGGCATCGAGAAATCCACATTGTTGTTGAAGCCATGCCCTAGCTTGGTTATTGCGTTATTGCCTTGAGTGTCCACATTGCGTCCCGTACTATCGGATAGTCCCAGCGACGTGCGGCTAATTCTGAGGGGATGACTGAAACGTTGTAGCAAAGGTGATTCAATGCATGATGGCGGACTTCCTACAGGGCTGTGGAGGTCTGCAGAAGGGCTTCTTGGTGACTTCTCATTTTTTTCCCAAGGGTCACCAAAGTGCACCTCTTTCCTCAGTGTGACCGGAGAGCGGGGGAGTCGTAAACTGAACGATTCTGACCGTCTGCTGCCAACATAGCCTGCTTGTAGCATGTTTTCTGTTGCACTTTTCCGCTTGTTAACCTTAGGCGACCTGCTGTCTCTCTGCTTTGCCTCTATAGCCGACCTCATGGAGACCGCACTGGTCGAGCTGGTACTACGTAGATTGTCGGCACTGTGAGAATGAACGCTCATCGTGTTGGAGTCTGATAAAGTCACATCGACCATTCTGTGCGAGCCAAGAGCACGATGTGTTTGAGGTGAAAGCACTGCAGAATGAGGGCGCACTTGTTCCTGATGCGCATGCACCTGGACCACGTGACGTTTCTGGATTGCACTTTGTTTGTGTTTCCCAGCGAGGGATAAATTCCCACTCTCCATTGATTTACTAGACACCTTCTCCTCTGCATTACTTAGCTTCAGTGTCTTTGTCTCTGGTTCTGCAAGATCCGTGCTCTTTTTCAAGCTCAAATCACTTCCACTGTCTGGTATCTTGACCTGTTTTTTCACTTTACAGTCTTTTAACTCACTACTTTGAATTGCACTGTTTGGTTTGGCTGTGGCTTGGTCCGTAGCTGCCTGCTCTTTCTGCCGTCGTTCTGTCCAGACTTTTCTGTTCTCCTGCATGTTATGAAGCATTGCTTGCGAGAGCTCGGAAGGCATGAAACGAGCCCAATTCTTGAAGAGAGGCTCAACCACAAAGCCTATGAACCCTATGAGACAAAGGGTAAGAGATACAATTAAAATTTCCCTAAAAATTATATGTCCTCACAACAATAGAAATATGAAATGCAATAAAGGAAATATCAACAAGTAATGACCATGGATACTTGCAAAGTGCCCTTTTCCAACCACACACACCCCAATATTACCAAGGCTTTAAATAGTGTAATTGACAGCTCCAACTTCACTTCCAAACTTGACGAAATTAAGTATTAAAATGATGTTATATCAATCTATGTAAATATACTTGTATGGCAAAGCTGTAATCTCCAATGGTTTATTTATTTCATTTATTTCCATATTCAAATTCATAAAAACAATGTGAAAGTACAAGAACACATCATACATTAATACATACAGGAGGTAAAACATGAGGGGAAAAAAGATTAAATATGGAGGTATCACCAAAAGCCAAAGATACTTATCGAGGGTGATCCCCATTATTTGATCAATGTATGGGAATCACCTCTTATTGCAGATATATACTACTGACAATAAACATGTATTAATAACCCAGTGACTAATCAATTATCTAATCCCCAAATGCTTAATACAGGGACCATCCATTCACACTTCCAACAGATGCAACCATCATGAAAACCTAAGAATACTCACCGCATTGTATTTGTGGAACTGTAGTTTTGTTGCGATCGCAGTTCATGGAGACTGGCAGGTCTTCAGCCTTTTCTCTATCACCTGTCATGACAAAGAAAAATCAAGCATCATTTTAAATAGCAGTTTATTTCTAACCTATAGCGGGACAGAATTTTTTGAAGGTTTGAATTAATTGGCTTTTACTCATCAAATTGGCAATGATTACTATCATTTTCCACTCTAACATAGTTTGAAAAATACAAAAATGGATATGAACCAAAATGCATGTTATAATGAAATCAAACCGTGCTCATTGGGTTAAGGTGTTCTCAAAGTAAATTTCACTATAAAGACTCATACTCTTCCTAGGTTTCCAATAAGAAAAGTGGACAAAGAGAGGCAAAGAGAGGGCGCTGCACATCTTTCCTACCTTGTCTGAAGAACTCGTCAGAGACAACATTCCCCCACTTCTCGGTGATCTTCCATGTTCGACAGGGATTACAGATGTCAGCACACTTCAGAGCAATCTGAACAATGGAGTGGAAAGAAGAATTAATCACGACTAATAATATTTTTTTGTTTTGTTTTGTTTTTAAGGTAATATTCAACAGAGTTCAGATAAGAACATAGATGCATTCCTATGAATGCACTCTTTCATATAAGTGACATTAATATCTTTGTATCACCATAACAAGATACATATAATTTCTACAATATATCATTATTCAATAAATCGATTATCGTCACCATCTTCATAAGGGTCCCAAATTATCATCATCAACAACACCATCATCATAAAACATCATCACTAACAACATCACCATGACCACCACCACCATCATCATCACTCTCCTCCCCCTCCTCCTAATCATCATCACTAAAATCATTATTTTCATTAAAATCATCATCATTATCATCATAAACCATCATCACTAATAACACCATCATGACTAGCATCACCATCATCATCACTCTCCTCCTCCTCCTCCTCCTCTTCATCATCATCATCTTGCCGTTTGGAAGAGGATCACTATGGTAACTCACTTGCAAGATAAATTTCCTAGTTTCATGACTCCTAAGATTCACATCACTCCTATCTAGCATCCTCTGCAAACAAAATTTAACAAAAAAATAATGGTTAACAGTATGCATTTCACACGTAAATTAGAGGCCTGGGCCCTGTTGCACAAAACTTACCATTAATGGTAACTACCATGGTGACATTGCTCAACAGCCAATCACATTCTAGTTTTCCACAGAAGTTACTATTCATGAAAAAGATTAAATGGGACCCTGGTTTCTGAGCACAGATATCAAGATGGTTTGAAATTTAAAAAAAAATGAAAATAAAAAGAAACTACATGTAGATGAGAAGAAAGTGACTGAAAAATTGGCTCCACTTCACGGAAAATGGATATATAATATTGTACTGTACTTTAAAACCTTTCAGTTTTCATGCTATCACAGTGCAATATATCATCCCGGTGAAAAAGACACAAAGGTTGGGTTTCAGTTTTGGAATAACAATAACTAGCAACAGAAAATGCTTTGTCCTATCAAACTTGGTTATGAAACATGGATTCATGGCATGTCAAAAATGGCCTTTTAAACTTCAAATTACTGAATTCTCTCATTCCAATATCTTCACTACTAAACCCTTTGGTTAGAATAAGTAATGGATTAACTGAGGAATGCTTCAATATTAAAATGGGAAATCTACCCACCTGGAATTCAGAAAGGAACTCCTGTTGCCTGGCGATATCTGTCGCCAGGATTAGCGATCGTATATGATCCACAAACATTTTCCTGTGCGGAAAGAGAGATGCAGTTCAATAACAGTGCAGTTGTGACTTGCATTTCTTTGAGATATAGTCAAATATATCATTACAAAATAGATCTAAAAAGAACCCCACAAAACCCAATCAATTGTTTTGAAGCAGAAGATTTTCCTCAGTATAGCTCTGATATTTCCAATGTAATGAAGGTTACTGGAAGCCACTAAAACCGTTTTTTGAAGGAACCATGTAAATATTATTCTGTATTGTTGACTATGTACTAACATTACGTAGAATATAATTTTTGGACAAGCATCTTATTACTGACAACCACTACATACATACATGTACATGTATTCTGTCTACATGGAACAACACTTGTGATTGGTTACAAGTTAGAATCATCATCTCTAACAGCCAATGAGAGAAGGCTTACCACTCTTCAGGGGGTAGATGGTCCAGAAGGCCTGTTTCTGTTAGAACTGAGATACCCACCCGCCAGTGGTGGTTTTCAAGAACAGAGGAATTCTGAAACAAGAAGAAAGGTTCATGTCATGCTATCAATAAAGCAATGTTGTTGACTGAAAGAGTTTCCATCATACAGTGTTTCTGGGTTTTTAACTCCTGACTTTTGATAACTTATTGTTTTCTTCAACATATAACAAGTAAATCATCATAAAAATTGATCGAAGCATTTCTTTTTTCATTTTGACCGAGCACTGCAGTAAAATCATTTCAGTTGACTCCAAATGAAAGGCATTTTCCACATTCAACTCTCTTTACCCAGGGCCCCATTGCATAAAACTTACCACTAATGGTAACTCTGTCATCAGTGGTAAATACCATGGTAACACTGCTCAACAGCCAATCAAATTCAAGGTTTCCATGAAAGTTACCAATGATAAGTTTTATGCAATGGGGCCTACTGTAGTAGTGAAACTGAACAAGAGAATGTTTTTACCTGGTAGAGATCAGCGAGGTGGTGTTTTGAATTTATGAGGTACTTCTGATTGACACCAGGATGATCCAGATCATGCATTGCTGACCCTAACAGCGCCCCCATGATCTCGATCGGTGTCAGAGCTTCTCGTAGCTGATGAAAGAGAAATTGAGATCATAAAAGACACATCTGCCTGATAATTTTTGCTATCAAGACTGGAATGGACTTTGCTTTGATGACCAAAAGGAATTATGTAATGGCAACATCCTCCACTTACTTCAGAGTTCAGACGAACCCATCATGACCATTTAAACCCACCTCTCCATCTCCTGCCCTCACCCCAGCACTCCTCTCTAAGCACTCTTCCCTTACACCTGTCTCCCTAACTTTCCAACCCTTCTCCCCTTCCAACCCTCCCTCCATCCCCTTGCCCATCTCATCACAAGGCAAGGGAAGATTCTTGATGACACATGGGTCTGGCAGATGAAATATACTAAAGGAGTTTCCTTCATCCTTCCTCTACCCTTTAAACCACTCTCCTCCACCATTTGCTCATCTCACCAGAGAAAAGGGGGATCTCTGATGATAGCTTAGTCTTGCAGATCAGATACAATATTCAACGGGTTCTGCTTACCCCCTTCCCCCTCCATCACTCTCCATCCTTCTAATCCCCTCTCTTTCCCTACACCCCCTTGATCATTACTTCTCACGACATGGGGAGACATATTTGATGATATCCAAATCTCACAGATTATATGCTAGGTGGTCCCATTTAAAACCTACCCCTTTCCTACCCTTCCAACCCCCTCTCCCCCCATCCATCACAACCATCCCTCCACCCCCTTGCCCTTCTCATCACAGGGGAAGGGGAGATTCTTGATGACAGCGGAGTCTTGCAGATCAAATACAATAAGGGATGTGACTCAAGAACTTTTCCCAACCACGTGCCCAAAAATCACCTTCTGTGAATCACCATCACCAGGTAGATTCTCATTACGAAAACAAGACGCCGCCAGAGTTGCAAGGAGATGGGCAAAATACAAACGGAAAATGACTGAGAGAGAGAGAGAGTAAGACAGACAGGCAGAGGACAGGAAAAGAGATGGGGATAGATGGGGAGACGCAAATCAAGATATCACAGAAAAATATCCCCAGGCAAACTTGCAAATTGGATGTTCTAGATTTGGCGGGATTAGACGGAGTGGAAAAATATCAAAGCTGCTCTGATGGATGATAAAGCCATCTCCTGTTTCCAAATGATCCGTACACTCATTAGGTGATGGGAACTGACCTCATGTATTATTAGAGTAATTTCTCTCTACACCATGACTGCCCTACCTTACCTTTGGTCTTCCTGTTCATCCTAAATGTCAGTCCATTATCACATGTCATAAACTACATGTATAATGATTTATTCAAATTCTATGACATATCTTGCATGCTTCTGTATACATGTACATTGTAGCCAGATGATAGCAGTCACTATGATCTTGATAATGATATTGTTGGTAGTGATTTTAGTCATGATGATGATGTGTCATCTATTGTTTTAATAGCAACTAAAAGTTCTGAACAAAATCACAAGTGTCAGGAGTGGGATAAGTACTTTCTCTACCTGTTAATCTGCATCACTTACCATTAACAGCATCATCATCATCCTCATCACCACCAACAACATCACCATCATTATCATCATCATCATCATCATCATCATCATCATCATCATCATCATCATCCTCATCATCACCACCATGACCACCACCACCACTACTGCCGCATTCGTAATCATTGGCTTCTCTTGCTCACATACGTCACCATGTGATGTTAATAGCACTTCAATATTATTACCCTGTTTGCCATCATTATCATCATCATCATCAAGCTATTACTGAATACAATAACTGGTGTCAGGAGTCAGGAGTGGGATGCTCACCTTCTCTTCCTGTAAATAACAGTGCATAGCTTGGCAAACGTCCGCTGCATGCATAGAATTGTGATATGGGTTCTTGCTTTTATTGTAGTATGCTTCCTCAATCATTTCTGTAAAAGCAAAACATTCCCAAACAAAGTCTTCAAAACACACTAACATGATATACACAAAGATGTGCTATGCATAATGTCCAACATGGCATGAAATTACAGCATTCAAATGTGTACACATATATGTGCTGAATCAAAACTATGTGGTTTGACCTTGTTTGACTGTTTTGTCATCCTCTCTCACATCATTTCCTCAAGCTGCTTTCCAATATAATATATATATATATATATATATATATATATATAATAAATATAATATATATCTAATAGATAATATATATCTATTTTCTGTCTACTGAATACGGGGGTAGACAGAGACTGAAATTCAGTTGGGGAATTTTTATGTGACTGGCCCTCTAATTTACAAAAGTATAAAAACCAACCCAAAGACCACATATCGACTGGCCCACCACATGCCAAAAATATTGAGCTAGGGAAAACCCCCAAACCCCTGATGGACAGACCCCCTCTGATTGTAAACTATAACTTTATAAAGTAAGATGCATGAAATTTGTCATTGTATCGATGGTATTGAAAGTGTGAAGAAGGCATATTAAGAATACATTATACACATTAAAAAATATATATATTTACAGGTATGTTAGTTGGAATTGATCAGAGGGCCTGAAAATCACCTAGAATAAAACATTTTGTACTAAAAAAAAGGCAAAAACTTTGGCCTGAATTCAGGCTTCTGCCTGAAATCTGGTATCCTTATAGTTAATAGGAAGTATATAGCCAGGGTAATAATATCCAAAGTCCTTTGGAAGCGCATAGAGACATTAGATAATAACGTGATATGCGCTAAACAAGAACGGATTATTATTATTATTATCATTATAAGAGGGGGAAAATAGTTACTTACCAAGGCTCTTCAAGAGCCTACAGTTGTCCAGCTTAAAATGTCTGGTCAGACCGTACTGCTCAAATAGATGGAAGAGAACCATCCTCAAAGAGTGACCTGGACAGAGAGAGAGAGAGAGAGAGAGACAATAGCACAGACAATTAGTTAGCAAACTGAATATCACTGAGATTATTTCACTTTCAATTCATATGTCCATGTATTTGCAAAGTCAATTATATCATTAATTAATTTCATGTTAACTATATCAATTTAGTTACTGTTTCCTTGAAACCATATCAATTTGGTTATTTCTGCTTCCTCGAAACCATACCATGTAATCACATGCAGATAATGCTTAGAAAAATATATTTGCTTGTTATGCACTGTATTTTATGCTACAGTGTTAAATTTTTTTTTGTATGACAACACTGTCTTGTAGAATTTGTCATATGATTTTCAAACCACTAAACAAAATTCGAACAGAACTGAAATGAATGGAAGCAGAGATCTTCATCCAAAGGTTTTCTCAAGCTTTTATCCTCAATAAAATGCAGGATTGATCACACGTTTTGGCATGTAACAAGTTGTATCACTACTTGTGTTACATCTCAAGTATCAAGAAACTACTTCTGATCAGTGTTGCTTCAGCAGTTTTCAAATCTTTTATTCATTTTCATCCTTCAGGCACTCTTTCATCTTCATCGCAATCGCTCACATCATCACTTTCATATCAGTTCCAGGTATCAACATTTGTCGTTGGCATGGTTACTAAATATCAGAAGCATCCTTATCATCGATATCATCCATCATCTTGACTGCTTTCTTGCCATCTAGATATCATCACTACCATCTTCATCATCCTCATTTCACTAGTATGAGTTATTGTGACCAATTTATAGCCAATAGCATGGCTAAGGCAGGGCTCCATGTTAACTTTTGGGGGGTAGGGAGATCAGATTGGAACCCCTTGCTCTGAATATAATGAGCCCTGTCTTGCAATTGTTTAAGTTGGGGGGTCTGGACCAAAAGGGGGGGGGGGCATGTATCCCAGACACCTTTTAGTGTCAAGCCCTGGCTAAGGGACTGTTGATTTCAGTATGAACATGATCCATTTGTACCATCTTAAGTGTCTTTGACATCTTCTTCATAATCATCATCTCTGTCGTCCTCATAATCACAATCGTTATCATCATCATCACCATCATCATCATCATCGTCATCATCATCATCACCTTTATCATTATCATAATTTCCAGGCCCATTAGTTTAGAAAAATAGCATTGCCCAGGGGCTGTCAATGTCAGAATGAATACAATCTTCTTGTACTATCCTCAAAAGTTTTCCAACATCCTCTTAGTAAGCATCATCGCTGTCATCATCAGTGTCTTCAATATCATCATCCTTGTCCAAAATATTATCATACTTGCACTCAGTATGACTAATTTCCTCTCACTATTCAATGATATCGCTAATAACATCTCACTTCCAATCTTCCCCATTCCTCCATTATTTCATCACCTTGCCCCCTTTCTCTACAGGAAACTTCCGTACTCTCAACTAGTTTGCTTTCTGGATGGGTTGCTATGGAAACGATCATCACTAGGGCAGGGGCAAGGATCACCTGCCAGATGCCTGCTGGTGTTGGCCATTCTTCCCACAACCTATGCTTACAGCGGTAGGGTCATCCAGACCGGTATCTAAATCTTCAACCTATCTTTCAGAATATCTAATATCAACACCATGACAACTATCCTAATCATCCTCATCAACGTCTACATTTTCTTCCACATCAGACTTACCACCATAATCATCAATTTTCTCTCCATAATGCATATCATAATTCTAATAATCATCATCATTCTCTTCCTCCTCCTTCTCCTCACTATGAATGTCATCCTTATCATCTTCAAATCTCATTCTCTCTCTCCATCTAACCATAAACAAGAAATCATCCAGTCTTTCTTTAAACTTTAAAAAAAAATATCTACTTCCATGGAGGAGTTGTTTAGCAACACCCCAGCCCCCCCCCTCCCCCATTTAACAGGTTGACTACTGAATTCTCATATTCCCATAGGCTTAGTACAGGGGGCCACCTGGTTCCTGTAGCCTGGGTTAATGTTGGAACCAATGTTCATCATGTGACAGATGTCTGTTGCATTGACCATTCCCACAACCATCTCTCTCTCTCTCTCTCTATCTCTTTCTCTCTCTCACCGCCGGCTTGCGGATGTGCTTTAGATCAGAACCAGCTCTGGGTCATTTCCTCTCACTGCTAGAGGAGCTTCCCTTAACATCTGCTTTACTCAGCTAGGGCTTTCCTCAAAACAACTTTCACAGGTAATCCAACATTCTGAAACTCTCCTTGTCTTGTCCTTCAGTAGAGTTTCGCATGAACCCGATACTACTTCAGACCAGATGTAGAGTTGAACACCCTTTTAACACATTAAGCATGATTTGAATTCGTATAACATGCATTGTTTACAGACCCCAGCCCGAGTTATCTTAGACATATCGTCTGTTAGGAGCCAGAAGGGCGTTAAGTCTGTATAAAATAAATGATGTGAGTTAACCCCTTCCCTTCTGGCTCTGAACAGATGATATGTAGTATTTAACAGGTTAAGGTATAGTACACTACATGAACACAAATCTAGATCAATTATTTTTCTAAAAGATGTCATATTGTAATCAGATCATGTACATGTGGTTTAGAAGTCATGAAAATCCTACAATGTAAACCTCGCTGTCGAAAAGAAATATTACTGATGTTTCCATCAACAATCTAAACAGATTCAAGACACAGAATTGCAGATTTGTACACCTCCACACAAGGAAAGCTATTGCACGGGAAGGGGGGGGGGGTGAGGAAGAGATGCATGTACATCTATACATAATACCTATATTTCTTCATGTACAATAAAAATAACAAAACAATGGTCCTGCATGAACTAATCTGGAACCATTTTCCAACACAAATCAAAGTCTTACTTTCAATTCTTGACTGAACATGATACCTCACTCAATTCCTGATTACAAGTCCCTCTTGCAACCAAAGCTCCCAGAATTGCTATACCTTTGACAAAACAGAACCTGGAGCAGTTATCACCAGAGCACAACTAGGACCGCTTTCACACGAGTGCAGAGTGCGTCATTGGAATGGAGATTCTAGGATGCATCACTAGAATCTTAATTCTGATAACGCAGTTTGGCCGTGTGTACGCAACGGAGTGTAATGTGAATTGCGCAATGCAAATGCAATGCAAAACCACAGAATCCGCAAAGCCTTTCTCGGTCGTGTGTACGGACCATAAATCTAATAGCGTAATTGTAATCTTAACTCAAATGACACATTCTACGCTCGTGTGAAAACATTCTAGGATCAGTACATGAGCCTGAGCAGTTAAGAGTGATTACACAATGGTAACAAAATTTTTGATATATGATCGAGAATACAATTCTAAGAAGACTGACATTAAGAATTTGATGATTTTTCAATCAAAATCAATACATTTTGGCTAATTTTCTCATAAAAAGTCAAGAGCTGACCAAAAAATTTGAGTATGAGGTATGACGTCAAAGTGGGTACACAGCTTCGCGCATTGCAGTTGTGCCGCGCGCTAGACTGTACAATATGTATTATACCTTGCGCGCATTTTGCTAGAAGTGCGCGACAAGGTACCCACTTTGACGTCATTTTGACGTAAAAGTGGGTACCCAGTTGAAACTGGGTCACAGCTGAGGGGTCAAAAATATCCTGAAATCTTACCACATTTGGGGGTTTCCTTGGCAACACAACTTTTAAAAAAACTTTAGACAGATGATTTTCTGCTAATAAAATCATGCTCTTTTAAATGAGCTAACATTGTTTCAGCATTGGGTACCCCCTTTAAGAGTGATATTTTTCTCCATCTCTGACACTGATCAATTTATGGACTCTAAGTAGACAACCAGTGCAAATTTGTAAGATGTCCAAAGATAAAGCAATCAAAATTTATAGAAATTTAAACTCCTTCAGTGATGCCTTTAAAAATGAAACATAAAATAGCTCAACACATTTCATTACTTATGCTTTAACAGGCCATCCAATTTTCAAAATTTTCAAAATTTGTAAAATGTCCATATGTGACAAAGCAATCACATCATAACAAATGTCAAATGATATAAGATCTAAGAACTGCTCAGGCCTTGATGGCCATGAAACAATTACATCAGAGAATGAAAAGAAAAATATGACTAATGCCAAATGCATATTTGTCTATGATAGAAATGCAAGAATTAGTCATTCATTACTCTCTAATGCTTCTACTTGCCATGATATGAGAATCATGGAATGATCTGCCATTTTTTCTGAGAATAATTGGCGATGATAAACCCAGGTGCCCCCTACGCATAATCTTATCCCGACCCTGGATTAGTGAATTTGGATTGAATCTCCCCCGGCTGACAAGCAGCGGCTCAGTCACTCTACCCCTCTATCCAGTCTGACACTATGGACTACCCTGGACGGGGGAGCTAGTCCCTGGGAATTTACAGTCAAGCCCTGTTATACTGAGCATGATTGAAATTTTGGAATTTTCTATCTGAAACAGAAAAAAATATCACACTGTGTTGACCTCAAGCTACTGGATCTTTCTTTTCTCTATACATACAACATGCCTTATAGATTTATAATAGTTTCATCCTAAATTATCACTGGTTTTCATAGTATTCATGGCTAATCATCAACATCAAAATATTCACATTTTTTATATTTTCTTTGATAGTTACCAAATCAAGCATTTCTGCTGTTGTGGGCACCGGATCAATCCCAGCATATGATTCTTCTTTTTACTGGAACCCCTACAATACTGTGAAAATACATGTTTCCAAGATTGCTCTGAAAGCACAAAAATCTAATACATGTACCTTTCAAGATATTTTGCACTATCTTCAGCAATAAGACTTGCAAAAAAAATGGAAAAAAATCTGTTAAAGATCATTGCAGATGCTTCTTGATAGTCAAAGATACACAGTCAATATACAGAACTCGTTTGTCATGTCATTTCAAATATCCCAATAGTTTGTGATAGTGATGCTGTATCCCAAGTGGCTACAGATATCAAGAAGTTGCTCCGTCATGGGACACCCCCAGACAGGGGGACCGGTGGGAAGGAGTTACCTCTTGGAATGCGTATCCTCCCACATATTCTCTTAACCTTCTGGCTGGATTCCACCATAGAAAGGGGGGGGGCTGAATCAAGCGCCTCTTATCTCGCTTCAATTCCAACTGTTGATATCTGAATGTGTTATCCATGATTCATGAGTAGTAAATGTCATATCCCTGATGATCCTCCACCTGCACAGTCAACAAACTTTTTTTGTGTTTTGTGGTTGGAAGGCACAAAAAACATTCTGCCCTTCCACGTATGTACATTCACGAGAATGTATTTCAAATTTGTATACAGGAAGGAGCTGTGTCATTCCAATTTTTGGTCAAATCTATGAAACTGAATACAAGCACAAAATGAAATAAGAATATCGTAATACAAGGAAATGAAAGTGCGTTGAGATTAGATTGTTTCACTGTTGAAGGTCAACCGGCAAGAGTGTATGGTTTCTGACTCAAACAATAATGCAATAATCGCTCAGACACCGAGGTTTGAAGAACTGGATATAATATTCAGCCCTCAAGTGGTGGCAGCATGCATAATGTATCTGGAATGTTGAGGACTGGTGTTGTATTTGAATCATATACCAGCTTTATTCTGGTTCAACAAAAGTGAGAGAACACTGTCCTTGAATACATAACAATTGATGACAAACTTTGTAGTAGTAGTATTACTAGTAGTAATATATATACACAATATGCACTGCACATAAGTTCTGTTTGAAATCATAGCATGTGTCCTTTCATTTCAATGGCTTTAAAAGGAAGGAAGTAAAAGCTTAGATAGCGGGATGACACTGTGGGAAGAGATTGTGGGATGTACATCATCATATCGTGATGTCATGGTCGAATCATAATATTTTTATTTCACGTATTGCATCATTTATAGAGTGTCATAGGAAAGAGGATGTGGTATTTGCTTTCAATGTTACAATGTGACAATGAGCATTTGAAAATTTGAAGTGTTTCCCCATATTTTCAAGTGTATGTAAATGGCTCACAGTTCATTTTGAGTACCGGGTAGGTGTAGCATTGGCAAGGAAATAGATGATCTTCTAATACAAGCAAACATTTTTAAAAAGCTGTAGCACATGGAATATAACGTTCAGTGTGTGTATAAATATTTACTTGACAGGAAACAAAACAAAAAGAAAACATCTCATGTTCAAATGGAAACTAGATGATCTAGATAATTTGAAAGTAAACACTCTGTACATCCAATTTCATGGCTTTATTCCAAAAAAAGGGGAAACAAAATACCTTTCCAGCTGTTTTAACTTGTGTTGATATTCTGCTCTTCATCAAAACTGTACACTATACCAAAATTTAGAGCTTATTATTTGTGAGTTCTCAGCCCTCTTCACTTTTACGTACAGCAACAAGAAAACTACACTCCTCATGACATTCTCGTGATTATTTCTTCAAACTTTTTATCAAAATTTGTATTAGCACAAGGCTCTGTAAACTGAATCTTCAAACTACTTGCCCACTCAAAGGGCAAATGCTATGAGAGCTGCACAGGCCCAAGGCCCTAACCTACAGGTGGGTCCTCATCGGCTCTAGCATGAGGAACAGCCCACTATTTTGGGATCCGTGTATTAGCCCTAACTATGCTGAAGCATGCAATCGCTACCACATCAGCTTGAGTTCCATACGTTGAAATCTAGTTTAAGCAATAGCCTGATGTTGGCACACCATGCATGATGGAATAAAAGCCAGCTCCTGAAGCTCAATCTGATGAGGACGTGTTGAATACAGCCCGCTATTTTGCATGTTAGAGGGCTATTCTGCAAATAGTCCAAGATTTTGGTGGCTTACTTTTCAGGCAAAATAGCTGGCTAATTCCGTGTTCATCTGAGAAAGAGCTAGCTATTTTCTGATCGGGTTAATTCATTGGATAAGAAACAACGGGCTATTCTTCAAGCTGGAGCTGATAAGGACGGACCTAACGAACGACAGACCTGCAAGGGACTGTCACCTTGCTTCCTAGATGTCAAGCTTACATCAGGAAACATGAATCACAAGTAGGGCATATCCAGGCAGCATTGGATACCATGTGACCGGGAGGCACTGTTCCCATTGTCAGATCTTGTTCTGACACCTCTTTCATGTGCAAGAGGCATATGAGAGCAATGATGGTGCATGCAAAATACCCTGTTCAATCATGTACCCAAGTCGGGTTACTAGGAACCATCGGGTGAACATGTTCATGTAATATCGTCATGTTACACAACCTTTCACGATTGGTAGGCCTGAAAACTGCAAAGTGTCTGGTCCAGTTTACTGACAATTTATTGAAAAGCTACGGGAAATCTACAAAATCATGTCACATAGATCAGAGGGTTGTATTTCAAGAACGTATACACCCAACCTTTGGGGAATTTGGGGCCGATAATTCACGAAAGGTAGGGTACATAAACAACGTCCATTGAACGTGATCACCTGATAGTTCTAAGTAAGCCACCCAAGTCACACCGACAAGACTCACAAGAAACCGAAATGTAACCCAAAACAGAATTACTCCAATGTTAAGTTCGGAGTGGATTGACAATTTGTCCAAGGTATTATCATACAAGCCTCATGTTCCAATCATGATAACTGCCATGACTGCGATGGGGATCAATGCCTCAAACAATCAATGAATCTTTGAAACAAACACCAGAATATAAAACATAATCTGCATTCTTGTTCAGCATGTTAAGACCTGAATTCTCTCACTCACTCACTCTAGACTTAGTACAGGGATCACCCAGTTCCCATAGGTAGTGGGCTAAACAGATACCCGCCAATGGTACAGAAGAGCCAAAACAATCAATGAATAAATGAACTCTAAAATATTAATCTTGTAATTTTACATATGCATTTGCCTGTTGGAACTGAATGGCCCCTGTATTAAGCCTATGGAAATGTATTAAGCCTATGGAAATGTATTAAGCCTATGGAAATGTATTAAGCCTATAGAAATGTATTAAACCTATGGAAATGTATTAAGCCTATGGAAATGGCAGAATTCATTGACCAAGGGAATATATTATCAAAATATTTCAAAATTTCATGAAGGATTTCTACAACTCAGCAACTATAAACAGAAATTTATTTTTCAAAAATCCTCTAAAGATATCAACGTAAAAGAAGCCAAGTTAGTCACTGTCAGAGAAATAACTTTGCCCTTTTTGATAAAGGGAGCTGGGACCTTTCAAAGAAATTTTTTTCCTTAAAGAGGACACAGACAGATGGAATGAAGTTTTGACATGAGCTATATAAACCAGGACCCCGTTTCATAAAACTTGTTATCAGTAACAACTGCCACATTTCTAGGACAAATTTGCTCTCAGCCAATCGGATGCAAGGATTTCAGTAGCTTATAACAGTAATTGCAACTTGTTATTGATAATGAGTTTTATGAAACGGGGCCACTTTGACTCATCTTCATGGTCTTTCTCCACTTAGTTACCTTGTCATCACCATGGCTATTTATGTCTCAAACCTGGTCAGCGATATCACGGTAAAATATTGAAAGCTTTGGACAGCCATCTCTCAAGCGCACTTCCATCAGGAATATCTCATCAATGACTAGTCCTTTCAGAAGGTTCAATTTTCGCAGAAGATCAAAATTCTATACTGCAACCTTTTTACATAAATAGTGTAAATCAGAAACTTTCACAAAAAGCTCATAATTGTGAGGAGTCCAGATCCTGGATAGTTTTAATGAACAATTTGATTTCAGTATAACACATTTTCCATAGATTCTGGCCCAGGCTTAAAGTTCAGGGGGTTAAGATGCAAATTATGTGAATCAAAATATTGACTCTCATTGTGAAAAAGCCCAATGTTATGAATTTGTGATAGTTTCTTGTTTAAAAATACCTATGCATCACTCAATAGAAGAGCCTCTACCTGCTAGCTTCATTGAAGCCACAATCAAACATTTAAACCCAAGTCTGGAAACAGAATATGGCTTGGAAAAGTTGGAAATAAACTTGGAAATATTCATAATTATCCCTAAGAGATTTGAAAATGAGAACATTTTAGTATGGACAAACTTGGAGTAAATCTTCAATAAAAAATCTCCTCATATACAACATTCCAGGAACTCATTCCTACCAAAACACACAGCAAAGTCAACTTTGGATAAAGTTCTTGCTAAAGGATATAACCACCTGCTAAGTTTTATTTTTACATGTAAGTCACATAACTACACTAAATTTCATGCACTTGAGAGTAATGTAAAAATGATGTATGACTGCTGGCTCTTAGCTAAACATATTTTCTCTACACAGATTTTTTTCCCTGCCAAGTTAGATTTGTAAATTATGACCCTAGTACCACTAAAAAGCTTACAATTATTACTGATTTTAAACTTTGAAATAATTATTGCCTCGTGGAAATAAACAGGCTCTGTCCATATCACCTGATGAGTCCTTAAACATTAGATTAACCCACTGAGCACAAATTGATTTCAGTATAACACACAATTTCCATGAACCCTAGCCTGACCTATATCAGGCTTAGTGTTCAACAGGTTAACAACAATTCACAAAAATCTTCTACAATGTGCAAAAACAGGTTGCAAAGGAGTTTAGAGATGGGGGGGGGGGCTACTTATCAAAGTCTGAAGACTCAAACTTTCAGCTAACCATATGTCACGTCCCATCTCTATGTGAGGATAGTTTTCCCATTGACAGTTATCCCCATGACGATGATCAAAACAAATTCAGGACGATTAGCTTCCTCCTGTACACTCTATGTCACAAGACTTCCTTCTAGTCTCATCTAGCCAGACTTGTAAGAAATCACTTTATCCTCATTCTTTTTGTAATGTATCAACATACAATCACAGATTTACTATTTTGGATAATACAAGATCAACTTTCAACTATTCAACTATCTTGAATAATTTGCATATTAAAGTTACCATTGAATATGTCATATTCCAATGATATCAAAATAATCATTTTTCAATATCTAGCAAACTTCCACTTAATGTATTTTTCTTTATACAATCCTACCATGAATGAAGCAAGCACAATATGATCTTCTTTCTGTACTCTCTGTGTCTCTCTCATCATCTTCTGTTTTCTCCATCTAAGTTCTATTCCATCTCTCACTCAATATTCTCTCTCAATTCTCTTTCCAATTTCCACCGACCATCTCTACGTAAAATGTTCTTTTCCACTTCTTTCCTGCAATGGGTCCATTGTACTATCAAATGACGTATGCGTCCATGACGATTCCTCCATGGTCAATTTCCACCACTGATTTATTTCCAAACTTCACACCCTAAACATAACAATACGAATGCACCTAACCCTAATCCTAGCTCTAAACCTAAACCTAACCTGAACTATAATCCTAACCCTAACCCTAGACCTAAAACCCAATATTAAGCCTAATTCTTTAACCTTTTATCTCAGGCAAAATCCAATCCAATCAACAGCAAAACACGCTACAGACTTTAGACTACATGCTATCGCAGGTGGATGAATAATGCCCCATCCCCCTTGGGGGACTTCCCCTAGAGAGAGACCCAGCAATGGTGATGCCCGTTGTATAGTTGACTCACTTCATAATTTTTTTTTTTTAATGGCAGGCGGGGTCCCTCGAAGTGACCCATATCTGATACCCTCCCCCTACTGTCATGAACCTTTTCTCTCCCCAGTCTACACCATGAAATCGTTCTTCATTGATTAATAAAAATGAGGGAACACGCGTTGCAGATTCCACGCAGTGTGTTACGTGACCGGCACATTCTCTTAGTTTGGGGATCATGGTGGGACACACAACCTTTCATAGGTTCTTTCCACTCCTATCGCATGACACGTGAACACAAATTGTTTGACGAAGGTATCATTTTTTACAGCTGGAATTAAAACTATTCACCTTCAAAAAGTATACATAAAAATACACTAACATTTCTCCTGTACATATATACTGCTGGACCCTGTTGCATAAAACTTACCATTAATGGTAACTTTGCAATTAATGGTAACTACCATGATAACATTGCTCAACAGCCAGTCAAATTCAAGGTTTCCATGGAAGTTACCATCGATGGCAAAGTTACCATCAATGTCAAGTTTTATGCAATGGGGCCCAGATCTCCTTTACCCTTGGAAATTACTCTTACTTGTACCAGGGAGATGGCTGTACATCAGAGCATGTATACACTCACTTTAAATGATTCTGAAGTATCTTGGACACTTTCATAACAAATCACAAGCCTACTGTAGACCTTGCAGCAATCCCCCTGTCCAATCACCAAATTGGCAAGGGATCTATACTATTTGTGATTAAAATTGGGGACTAACTGAAAGGAGGTAGCCAGGCCTCCCCGTCATGAAAATACACCTGATCATGTGGGGCTCCATGAGGGGCTGTGCCTTCACATTTAATTTCCCCACTCTTTACAAGGGGAGGTGACAGGTTTCAAGTACCGCGCCCCTCTGTATGTACCCCCTATGGATCACATGGGGAACATGTTTTCCAAGAGAATTTGATACACTGAAATTGATGCAGACAAAGGCAAGGACATTGGGAGGGGGTCCTTTATGCATAGTGTTTACCCGGTTGGGCCCTCATCAGCTTAAGTTTGAAGAATAATCAGCTATTCGGGGATCTCGGTATGAGCCAAGTCAGATTCCAGTCAGGTTTTCCAAAACCACCCTTTTACAAGTTTTATTTAATGGTCAAAATGACCCCCTTTTCAAGTTTTTATGAGTCTCTTCTTGAAAAATTCATCCCCAACACAAACCTCCTTGAACATGTCCCCTTACAAGGTCTCTCTGTCTATTTCTTTTCTTTCCCAGAAGATATTTGTGCAATTTGAGGCTACACAAAGTTCAGAGGATGGGGAAAAGGATAAAACCTAAATGCATGTTCAGAAACTCAAGAAAACATACCTGAACTTTTGCCTTTTAGGCACTCTAAATGCATCGTACACATGACATGCGGAAACTGGCCAAAACTACCCTTTCTGGTCACATGTGTTTGCAGCAATATATTTGACTCTCTCCCCCCCCCCCCCCCCCCCCCTCACTTTTCCCTCATCCTCTTGAATTCTATTTTACCCTCCTCCTCCTCTAAGCTACTGAAATCCTTGCATCTGATTGGCTGAGAGCAAATTTGTCATAGAAATGTGGCAGTTGTTACTGATAACATGTTTTATGAAACGGGGCCCTGACCTCCAGAACTTTATAATACATCTTTCAAAAATCACTTATATACTTTCTTTTGAAAAAATATTACCCTATCTTACTATTAACCAAAGGTCACAACTTTTTTATATTAATATTCCCTTTTAAAACAATCCTAAAT
>CM057164.1:26772400-26791421 GCA_029962745.1 Echinometra lucunter
TTCTCAATCATATTTCATTGCATAAGCCTAAGTTGAAATAGCTACGTTGATTAACATTAATATTATTAACAAAAAAATTAAAATGTGAAGTACAGTTTTTGCCAACAAAAAAGAAAAACTTTAGGCGTTTCATTTGGCTGTTCATAATGAAGTCGTTCTTTCATGTTTAACCCATTCGTGACAGAGGTCCACATTTTGTGGTTTGGCCTAATATCTTCTAATGCAAAGCCCTAAAAATCATACCAAATACATGAGCAGAAAGAGCAAAAAATTCTACACAAACTGTGCCCATTTTGGTTGCGTCAATATTCGTTGTTTGATGGTGAAAATTTTTTAAAGGGAAATAAGCATTAAAATCCTTAAATTGGCAATGTGATAGAAAGTTTAAAATCACCGTTTTCCCCTGCAAATTGGCAACTTTTTGACTCATCATCATAATTTCTGTCAATATATATTCATTTCTGATACATGACGTTTTATAAATAAAATAAAAATGTTGGTGTTGCCAATTTGAAGAATAAAAGCTGATGAAATTAGGCTTTAAATAATTCCTGTCACGAATGGGTTAACTTTACACACAGCTTTGTGAAACACACCCAGTGCTTACACATTTGTTTCTACCTAGCTGCTTTCCAAAGCATACCATGGCTTGAATTTGAAGATTGTTGGGATATGGACTCATAGTACATATATAATAGAAATATATGTAGTACTGCTGCCGCCCAATGACAAAAGGACACAACTCTGATTTTTTTTTTTTTTTAAATTAGCGGTACTTTTTCTTGATTTGGGGTACTTTTGAGTATGCTCTACATGGTGATGAAGAAATTGAGGTCACATGACCCCAATTTCCAAAATACAGACATACCAAAAGGAAGCAACTCCATAGCCGATTTCCACATAAAACAGTGATTTATTTTCTTCATTTACTAAGAAACTCATTCTACAGAGTTGCTTCCTTTTGCCATTGGACAGCAGACTGGTAGCTTGACATTCAAACATGTCTAGGGTAGAATTAAATTTAACGATTCAGAGCCGTTGACACAAAGTGTGCATCTCTACTGGCCTAGATGAAGCTTGAGCCGAAGCTTGGGCCAGAGGCAGACTGATCAGTTCGTCAACAGGTTTGGGTTTTTCTTTTTTCTCCATAAAAGTAAGGTACTGCCCCATGAAATCATTCCTTTATAACTCCAGTATACAGCAGACACTTATTATAAAAAGCTCTGATATAGCAAGATTCCTGATATAACATGTTAACCCATTCGTGACAGGAATTATTTAAAGCCTAATTTGATCAGCTTTTATTCTTCAAATTGGCAACACTAACATTTTTATTTTAGTGCTACATTTTTCTTATAAAATGTCATGTATCTGAAATGATTATAAATTGACAGAAATTACGATGAGAAGTCAAAAAGTTGCCAATTTGCAGGGGAAAACGGTGATTTTAAACTTTCCATCACATTGCCAATTTAAGGATTTTAAAGCTTATTTTTCTTTAAGAAAAATTTTCAGCATCAAACAACGAATATTTCGTTTTCAACCAAAATGGGCACAGTTTGTGTAGAATATTTTGCTCTTTCTGCTCATGTATTTGGTATGATTTTTAGAGCTTTGCATCAAAAGTTATTAGACCAAACCACATAATGTGGACCCTCTGTCACGAATGGGTTAAAGGGCAATTTTGCTTGCCCCAGGTCTTTATATTCTTTGGGGGGGGGTAGCTAGATATAAGGAAGTTTTTGATATAACAATGTAATTTTGCTGGTCCTGGATCTTCATGTCCTTTTTAGGCAAGATATAAGGAAATTCTGTATCAAAGTAATTTTCACGGTTCCAAGACTCTCATTACAGTGCGTGTCCACTGTATCATCATATCTGCATTAGCAGTCAAACATTCATGGGGTGTGTTTCACAAAGTTGTGCGTGAAGTTACGCATGACTTTAAGAATGGCTTAACTATGAACAGCCAAATGGAATGCCCCAAGGTTTTTCCTCTAGTTTTAAAAAAAAATGACTGTATTTCTCATAAATCTCAAATAAATTGTTGGCAAAATCTCTACTTCACATAATAATGTTTCGTTAATGATAACAATAAAGTTAAATCTAAATAGATATTTGAACTTTAGCTTATGCAATCAAGTATGACTGAGAATCCCATTTGGCCTTCCATATTCAATTCATTCTTAAAGTCATGGGTAACTTAGGCACACAGTTTTGTAAAAAAAACCCAGCTCATATAGGGCGGAACTTAACCCATTCCTTTGGGAACTTGTTGAAGCCTATGAGAATAAGACGATTCAGTAGTCAATGATTTAGATCAATAATATAAATCCGCTGACAATGAGGTCAATCTCTTGGAACTAGATCCTCTGATTGATTTTCAATTGTTTGCCGAGATAGTTCAAGGAGACGCAGCAGATAAGAACCAGCGGAATGACTTCAAATGACCCATCCTGCTCAGTGCCCGCTCAAACATCCCATTAATCGGTCACTTGCTTGTGACCTTTTCCAACCTGGTCTATCGCAAAGCAAACTTTCACAGGTGAGTGGAGTGTACCTTCAGGAAAGTACAGGTAGGAGCATTCAACTTTAATATATTAGATGCCTGAATGTCATATATTTTTCTGTTTTGTAAGTTAGGCTGAGCTGAGGCAATCCTTCAAGCTTTAACCCCATTCCTTTTCTCATCTCATCCTAAAATCATATAATATCAAATACTCAAGTCAGATTTGACAAATGTGAGTTTGTTTTCCAAATTACCAAAGAAATATCTGCATCATCACATGTACATAAATAAAGAGATTTGATTGATTAATATATCCGATTGGTTCCATATGACAGGTGAATTATCTGCTCTATAATAGCTTCATCTTTTGTTGTTGTGAGATAAATAACATTCAAAATGAGGAATGGGTTTTATTTTCTTATCTACTCTTTTAAATGGATTTTTTTACTGGACACACAACATGAGTTGGCTAGTCTTCATTTCAAAGAGAGGAGCACTGTGAATGGAAATAACTACTTTTTTTCATTTCATCAACAGTTTTAAATCATTTTCACTCATACATCCTTTCCTGATACAGTACAGTTGATGAAACTCTCTTGAAGTCTTGGTGATCAAGCATTAGGTCTCCTAATCTCTCTTTATGACAACAACCAGAAATGCGGTAAAACACAGTACATCCACGCTTCAACATTATCTACCCTATAGAGGATTGGCCAAAAAATCCTTCTACTAGGCTTTTACTAGATACTCGGGTCGTGTCGCGCTGGAAAACACTCGGGTCGCGGCTCGCTGGGTATGGGGCGTCAAGTGTTCACTAAGTTATTTGGTCCAAAACTGCACAATTTAGTGTCAAAAATTCACTAGAAACTTTTTTTCCATATAGAATTCACGAACAGTGAACCATTTCGTTACAAAATGAAATGCAACAGACGATTTTGCAACAAGAACCTCCCACCAATATGAATAAACAGACAGGATTTGTAATTATGATCTCTCATTAAGCCTGCTATATTCACTTCGCCCGGGCATTGACTTTGTTTCGTTACAAACACTTTGTGCATAGCAGAGGGCGGGAGGATCAGTTTACCAGAATATGCTTGTGGACGTGGCTATGAGGTTTTGGTTTTACTGTACACTGACTGTAGATTTTGGACCGAATAACCTAGTAAACACTTGGCGCACCATACCCAGCGAGCCGCGACCCGAGTGTTTTCCAGCGCGACGCGACCCGAGTGTTTAGTAAAAGCCTTCTACTATTGGTCTTTTTGATAACAACAAGGCCCTCAAGCCAGGGACATACTGACGGGAAGAATGGAAAGCTATTTCCTGTTCACATCCGTCATAGAACAAACCCACTGTGGAACCAGGTTAACTGTCATATCCAACTTCCAAAGTGGAATAAAATGGTGCAAAGTACTTTTTATAAACATTGTAAATGCAGTCAACTCATAAATACACAATCATTAATTAGAGTTTGCGTACAGTTTGGTATTAAAAAGAAAATTGTCATGATACTGATTACATGTTGTCTCACAATGTCTGCTTTGCATAAAAACATACATGTGTGAGATCAAGTGATATTCCATTCATGATGAATTCAAGTGAATTTTGGTGTAATATCCGACAGGAACGAGATATACACCGTGTTTACACAGTGACTCGGCTCGAGGGTTCGACACGCGAGCCATGCTCAACACGGCAATTTTATGCTGTGTAAACGCGATCAGTGTGATCCGCAAGCCGTGTCGAACACAGCTTTTTTGATCCGCCAAAATCGTAGGTTTCAACCCGCGAGCCGAGTCAGACTCGCCTTTTTTGTTTCAGTATAAACGCGATCACAGTTGCCCTCTTCACAGCGTTCGACCCTGCTTGAGGATTCAACACTTGAGCCGAGTCGTGTGTAAACACAGTAACTAGTTACAATCTGGCCTACGCCAGGACCACTTCACCTGAGCACTCCCCACAAGATGATCACAGCACTTTGTTATGCTTGTCCCACAAACAAAATTCTTATAGGTTTTACATGTGTGGAGGCACTGTGTGATGCACATCGACATAGATGGATTTTTAAAAAAATATTTTTGTATTTTATCAAGGAATCAAGACATTGATGGAATTTTATGTCCCTGACCCAAGATCAAAAAACAATTTGCCTTTTATCTGTTTAATATTCAAATTGAGAAGTAAACACTTAACAGCATCTTAGTTTTGCTTGTATCTTATTACTGTCAAGCTAAAAGCAAAGAAAAAGATAAAATAGTTTTTGAGGACCTACAGTATACAACAAAACTGTACATACAATTTTAACCCATCTAGAACATCTAATATTCTATGGTGCATTTGAATACACTCTTCTTTGAGCTTGCACTCTCATATGCCAGCAAAAAAGGTGCCCCTCCCATTCCCTCCCCTCCCCCAACATTAATGCCCCATCAATGGCTGGACACTATGTCATGCCAATGGTTTAAAGCTACAAGTATACAAAAGATATAAGAAAATAAGTGCAGTAGGAGTGCAACTGATGTATCAATGTAACAAATGCTAGCTTGCACCTATACATGCACGTAGCTCTCATGACTGTTGCATTTGACATTTAAGCGTCACTGCAGTAATGCCATGTGCCATTGTTAATAAAGAAATGAATATCCCTTATTTCATAGAAAATATAAATGCCAAAGACTCTCGTTTCTCTTTTACATTTTCTAATTTCCAGGGAAAATACAATGCCAAACATCATTGTTACCCGAAAACTTCTTCACTCGTTTTAAATAAAATCAAAATGTCCAAAACCCTTTCCCCTCTTTATGCTTCTTCATTTGCCTTGTATATATACAAATGCCAGACATCATTGTTTCTTTCTGCAATACACTTCATTTGTTTCTGAGAAAATATAAATGCCAAACACTGAGGTTGTTCTTTCATACTTCAAATCTAATTCACTATTTTTGGTTGATCTCTTGCACATATTTCACAGGTCTGTTTAGCCTTTGTTTCTGTTTAAGTTCCTGATATGTTTATGCTGCTGGCTCGTGTGAATACTTTGCTAACGAATTGATGAATATCTTGGCAGCGAGCAATAGTTATTTTGATGAGAGGAACATGGTAGGTACTGAAGACAGCTGGCTTGCATGCTGTTATTCTCAAAACATAACTGCACAAGTTTGAAAAGCTAGTGTATCACAATGTATGATGTAATAAAGTATAATGAAATAGCATAGAAACCAATAAACAATACCAAGAAATCTTATATTTCAAGCTCCCTAATCATTGGCATTTCTCTTATACTATTTGTGGGAGCATTGTGACATAATTGTGAAGGATCTTGCCTCTCATACAAGAGGTCCTGGGTTCGATCCTCGCCCGGTGCTTACATCTTGGACAAGGTGTTTTGCTCACATGTGTCCCACTCGACCCAGGAGTACTACACGGGTACCTGACATTGCTGGGGTAATATTAATTTCACGGCTGGCAGGAAGAGCAGTAGTAATACTAATGTGGCTACCCTTGGTAAATCAAACTCAATTATCATTCATTTCTATCATATATCTCTAACACCTCATTCGGGTCAATGTTTTATTTTTAAATCATACACAAGTGCACAGATTTCACCCAGACAAGTTTCTGTAAGGTATCTCTTCAGAATGTAGTGACACGAAATGGAGGGGCCGGGAGTGTAAAGAACAAAAAATGTATATGTTGTTGTTGTTGAATTGGAGTTTATAGACATGTATCAATCAGATAAACTTATTCAAGTCCGAAAGACATGACTAAAACTCGAACTGTTGATGTTACCACTAGAATATCTCCTGCTCCTATTATGTACTCTTGACTGTATTGTTTGCGTTCCAGAGCCCCGTAACACAAAGGTTTGTGATCAATCGCAAATCTAAAACAACCATTCTGATTGGTCCAGGGTCACCAATTTGAATGAGATAAGCAAGAAACAATGGTCTTGATTGGCTGTTACAACTTTGCGATTGCTTGCAAATCTTTGTGTTATGGGCCCAGACGTGTCTTTTTGTGCCACCACATTTCGCTAAGTAAACTATGGTTTTTTACATTATAAGCATCTTACTACAAAGTTGAACAATTCTTGATATATTCCTTTAGACCAGTTTGGAAAACAAACTTCTTGTGTGAAAGGGGTGCAAGTCAATAGCTTCAGAGATATACTGGAAAAGGAATGCCGGTAGCGTGTTACATGTGTGGTTCATTAAACCAGTATGTCTCGCTTTTCAGCAACTGTGGGAGTGACTCCGATGTGAGTCAGAGTAAGTTTCCTTCATGCCTCAAGGTTGAAGACCACATATCTGGATCTCAAGGTAAAGCAAATTTCTGGAGCGCAAACCAGAAACAGCGACCATACAGAGTCTAATGCCCTGCATTCGACCCCATTCAAGTTCTTTCATAATTTTTTGAAACATTTTTCATTATTTGGGGCATAACTGCATACAACCCTAACTTTGAGACAGATGACATTACGACAAGATTGAATATTTTCATGATTCAAAGAGCAATATGATGCAGAGTGAAATCCATCTTGGCTGCGGCCATCTCATGATGACGAGGAGGAGGAGGTTGATGATGATGCTGCTGATGGTGATGGTGATGGTGATGGTAATGATGATGGTGGTGGTGGTAGTGGTGGTGCTAAAACCCTTGTGCAGTGTGGCATTCAAAAATGTAGTTTTTATTCTTGTTGCAGTCTCTATCAACTGAACCGTTTCAGTTACATTAAATACATTAATCATTTGCAGCACCTTGAATACGGTTAGCAAAATGTTTGTAAAATATCATACAGGGTTCATACACTTATATATTTTCAAATTCCATGCCTTTCCATGAATTTCCAGGGCAGAAAAACGCAAATTTCCATGACTCACCGATCACAAGTGATGTAAAACTTACATAAAAAGCGCGCTGATTAAAAGAATTACAAAGCTGATCTGAGTGCCATGAATGCACGGCTGGCCAGAGCGCAAATTTATTAATATGAAAATATCTTGAATAAATGATTTTCCATGACTTTCCAGAAGAAATTGACAAATTCCCTGACTTTTTGCTTCTGGAAAAAAGATTTTCCTATTCCCTGACTTTCCAGAAATTCCCTGACCCGTATGAACCCTGTCATAAACATCCCTCTATAAATGAACAGTAGCATAGCTAACCTTTGATGGACATTTCAATTTTCAGGTTAAACCTACTATTTTTTTAAAATGACACCACGATAGAATTGGTAACCATGATCAAGCTATCAAATTATATGTTCATGACCAGTATAAGTGTAGGTGAATTAAGTGGGGAAAACCCATTTCTGACCTTGCAGGGGAAAAAGCAGGACATAACGTTCATTTCTCATAAATAATTATATAAAAAAAAGAAAGCAGATTAAATGCCAAATCCACAAGCTGTTGCGCAGGTCATTTGGCAAAAGCCTGTATTGACTGCCTTTGATGCACATTTCAATTTTCAGGTTAAAACTACTTTTTTTTTTAAATGACACCACGACAGAATTGGTAACCATGATCAAGCTATCAAATTATATGTTCATGACCAGTATAAGTGTTGGTGAATTAAGAGGGAAAAACCCATTTCTGACCTTGCAGGGGAAAAAGCAGGACATAACGTTCATTTCTCATAAATAATTATATAAAAAAAAGACAGCAGATTAAATGCCAAATCCACAAGCTGTTGCGCAGGTCATTTGGCAAAAGCCTGTATTGACGTCAACAAAAGGCTTCCATTATCTGCACCGCAAAACTATGAGATAGCCATCAGAAAACAGAAAAGAACATTTGTCAATATTTGCTATTTGAAGGAACTACTGAACTAGATAAGATGCCCTCCATCTAAAATCCTTCCATCTATCTGCATTACAGGGAATCCTTTTAGACGTGACGTAAAATATTTTTACAGAATCTGCCAAAAACCATTCTGCCCACTGAAATTACAAAGGGACCTAAAAAGTATATCTTCCAAATGAATTCTTTATCATTACTTTTCTTTTTAAAAATTGAGTAATGAGCAAAGAAGATAAGGATCAGCTTTCTTACGAATTGTTAATAATTGCTGCCTTCTATGAATATGACTTCAGGCATGATTTAAATGTAGCCTACTGTCTGCCTACATATATGTAATGTACTTAATAAATAGCAAGGCTGATCTTTAAATTACAAGAGCTTGATTGGTTAAGAGTGATATGTCTGTCCAGCCTTGACATTGATCTGTTATGGATTCTAGTTTAAGTAGCAACCATGGCAACCAAATTTGATCAAATTTAAACTCCTTCAGTGATGCCCTTCACAATGAAACATAAAATAGCTCAACATATTCCATAACCTATCATTTACAGGTCTTGAAACTTTCAAAATTTGTCACGTGTCTGTCTGTGAAAAACCGATAAGGCTCAAAATCAAACTGTATATTTACTAAATTTTGCATAAATTTGCATGCATTACTCAAAATGCCTTGTTCCTTACATGTGTGTTTCCGTAGTAGGCAGCGTCGAGGAGTACTGTAGGGTGTATGCGTTTTTGGGCAGTAGACGACTTCGCCGGGTCGTCGTCGCTACCGTCATCGTCTTTCGCCTGCTTCGCCTGCGAAGCTGACGTCGATGTCGAGGAGGGTTCAATGGCCGCCACCGTGGGCGTCTGTAGGCTGGTCCGCCGAATGTTGATGCCGGGCAAAACTTGAGGATTAAAAAGAAGAGGAAAGAAAAATATATTAAAAAATCTTCGAAAATAGTTTTATGTGGCAACATGAAAGATAATTATTGTTCTAGGAAAATGTGGAGATAAAAGAGAGCTAAAAATCACTAAGGATAAAGAAGTACATGTCTTTTAAGTGGAGACAGTTTAGCTACAAAGAAAATTCTATTGCTCAGCAAAAGCATGGATGAACTTACGTGTATGGATGAACTAGCAATTACTATTAAAACAGGAACTAAATAATTGGGAATACATTTTGGAGCCAGAAGGATGTTAAGTCTGTATAAAATGATATGAGTTTATGCCCTTCTTGATAGTTACTTAAGTACATGTTGGGTCACCCTGCATGATTTTATCAAACCATGATTTTAACTACAACCAAAGCAGGGGATTTAAATAGAAAATGCAAAGAAAAAAGGAAAAAAACACAAAAATGATTAACAAAGTGAAACAAATGAATGGAGAGAAAACGATATGGTCAGAATAAGCGATCGATAAAAAAATTATACCTAAAGTGACCCAAATGTGAACCTGTTTGTACAAACACATATTACTCTCAGCCCCCGCAGCCGCAAGTTTGACGAAAACATGCTTAAAGGGATCTGAAACATCGTCATTGCTAACCATGCTAAATGCTCCTAATTCAGGTCATCCATAGCGGACTTTACAGACAAGTAACCATGGTTACCAAAAGACAAAAAATACAGGAGATACAGCAAGGCTAAATGACGTATTATTATGATGTCATAGTGAAGTCCGAGGGAGGAATATGTGTCATTTAGCAAGTTACTGTAATTTCTATATAATTTCTGCAGCTAAACCTCCTCCATTTCTTTACTATTTAATGATGTGAATTACAAACCTTCTTTATATTCTCTCCTCACGTTTATATCCTATAATTCTACTACTAGGCATGTCTTTGGCTTTTCCTTTTTCCTCATCATCTTTTCTCCTTCTCTTCTATTTCTTCTGCTTTAAATTCACATTCTTTATGCTTGTCTATATCCTCTTCATCAGCCCTTTCTTTCTATTCTACTGTATGAACCTTCTTCTCCAGGCATTTCTCTGTTTCCAATACGTTATCTTCAGGGTTCTCACTCGAAAAAAATCCACACATGGTTCCCCCTCTGCGCCAAGCGCGGAATTTTCAGAAGTTTTACAGAAGTTTTACGGAATAACACCTAAAGTTAGGTGTGGCAGCAGTGTATGCTATAGCAAAAGAATGAAAAATACTTCTCGGTAAGCAGGAGTTGTCTACTAATGGCATTATAGTAAAAATACAATGCCAAAAAGCAAAACAATTTGTGACATTTATCATTATTGTTAGGAATATACATGTATACTCCAATGTTTTTATTACCCTTGTTGCCATGCATGGTGCAGCAATTTCACACATGGTTCTTCCTTGTCTGAAATCCTTTACGCATGGTATTGGAACCATGGGTGTTATGTACTGGCGAGAACCATGGCTATCTTGTTGTTCTTCTTCCTCCTATCCTAGGATTCCAACCAATCACTTACTTCAGTTTGTTTTCTTTAATTCTTTACCAGCTCATTTCATTTAGTATCCTTCTCCACCAATCCTTTCTTCCCCTGCATTTTCTTCAAATTTATACTTTTCACTTTCAAAGTCTACGATTAACAGACATCGACCACTGCAACTATTTCATGACCCTCTTTACATGGCTCAGAGCCTGATTTCTTGGCAGTAGTCCCTGTTATTCGATTCCGCGTATGGTCTATGAGTCGTGGGCAAATATGCACTCTTGAAACATAGCCCGGGTGAAGGGCATTAGAGCAGAGGGGGAAAAACGCTATGAGAATAAGATGGGGAATTGAGGATCAGGAAATATAGCTGTGGATTTCCTTCTTGATCTTGAATTTCTAGAAACTCAGTAATGTGACGAGTGTGCAGGGTAAACCGATGAGGATTCGGTTTCGATGGTTTTGCAGGGGGCACAACTCTCGGGCTCTGCCAGTGGTGAAAATACACATATTTGACTAAATTCAGGAAGATTATTCCACCTAATGCCCTACAAGCAGTGGCTTTGCTTGTTTGCTCAGGGAGATTATGCAATTTCACATTATCAAAATAAATAACACACTTAACCTTTCTCGTTATACATGAGCCATGGAACATTATTAAATACATTCAATGTACTGAACCAAATGTTTTTTTTTTTCAAACATAATTTTCAAGCCTTTATTCAATGTCGTGGTTTTTCACCTAAAACTGAAACCCAGCAGTAAAAGATTTTAATTCATTGAGATGAAAACTGTGATTTTCAATTTTAATTTTCTTGAAATAAACTTCCATTATGAACAAAAGAGAATGTCAGTATAACAAACAGTCATAGAAACAAGGGAACATGAACAATATTTGAAACTTTTGGAGGATTAAATGAAAAATTTATGCTCCATGTTTCTGTATAAATAGGTCCTGTGTTTAACCATTCATGATAGAAAGCCTGCATTTTATGGTTGGCCCAATAATATATATTGATGCAGAGCTCTTAAAAAAAAACCAAATACATGAGCAGAAAGAGCAAAAAAATCTGCACATACTTTGCCCATTTTGGTTGCATCAGTATTTTTTGTATGATTCTGAACATTTCTAAAAGGAAAATAAGCAACAAAATCCTTAAACTGGCCATACAACGTCGATCACTGTTTATCCAAGCAAATTGGCAAGTTTTTAACTGCTCCACAAACTTTCTCTAAATTCATAGTCATTACCAATACATGACTTTTTGTACAAAAAATGAAGCAATGAAAGAAAATACTGGTGTTGCCGAATTGAAGAAGAAAAGCTGATCACATTAAGTTTTGAATAATTCCAGTCACGAATGGGTTAACACACGTATCAATGATCATGATACAGCTAAAATCGTTGCCTTCCGTATAATTCATATGTAGAGGAGGATATAGATGTGGTCACAGATTGATGTTTGTCAATGATGACACAATTTCTGCAATGCACAATGAAATTACTATAAAAAACAAAGAAAAAACACTAAACTATATGAGATTGTTATCTTTTGTTTGTTGCATGGAAAACATAAAGCAGTTTGTTTCGTTTCCATGAGTGATGACTACATGATCTCAGGCTCCAATCTTATTTTAAAAGCATATCAAATTCACAATATATGGGGCTCTGAGATGTTCCTGATACCCCTTGCTTCTACTTCGAAAACGTATCTCTTGGTATTAAGTTATACATCAGCGTAAAGTTCAACACACTTTTTCAAACTTTTGCACAAGTGAAAAATATTGTTGGCGATTCTCGATCCTATGTGTGTGTTTCCTATGGACTGTGTATAACCAGGAAGGGTCTCTTTCCACCTCCCTGGTATAACAATTCGCCAGCGCATTACACGGCCGAGGATTTCTGCTTCAACCCGAATGTGGACCACGCTAAATCCAGCAGACTCAGCACTATAATATTCCTTTAACTAACATCTTCACTGATATTTCAGAGAAAAAAATCAATTTATAATAATGCCACAGCCACAAAGGGGGGGGGGGGGGGGGGGGGGTACAGGGGAAAAATTACTCCGAAAAGAATAAAGCAAAGAATGAAAGGGAAGGAAGAAAGGTAAAAAGCATTAACTAGTTGACTACTGAATTCTCAAACTCCCATAGACTTAACACAGGGACCATCCAGTTCCTATATGCAATGGGTTAACATGAATATGAAAAGAAGATGAAAGGACTTCCTCGAAGTATAGAGAGGCAGTCAAATGTAGACAAAAATGAGGGAGATATTTAGAAAGAGATAGTCTAATCAGGAACAATGTCATAACTATCCCTGGTCTAATGGGCACAAGGGTGGAGAAAAACGATGGAAATACTAGTAATGCCACGTGAACAAGTGCTTCAGATGGTACCCCCTAAAACTAGCACAGCGAACTTGACCTTGTTTTTCCTAACCACACACCGCACTTCTGTTTCCTTCTGTTTCCTTCCACTCCAATACCCCCAATACACCCCCTCAAAAATAAAGACAAACAGACAAGAACAGAGACTATGTCCTCTAACATTCCCTCATTCAACGCCCCCCCCCCCCCCCCCATCACTATCCTTCTATGACAAAAGGGTAGCAACTACCATTTGAAATTTGGAAGAAAAAAAGTGGAGAATGGCTAGAAAGAGATAAAAATTAAAAACAATGGGTGTACATGTATAGTTGAAAGATATCTATAAAAATACACATGTATATAGTTTTCCCACGGTGTTATGATGTGGCGTTGTGGCTTAGAGGATAGAGCAGTGGTCTCGTAATCGGGAGTACCCAGGTTTGAAACCCTTTGGTAAAGTATCAATCCTCATTACCAAGTCCTTCGGAGGGGACTTAAAGCCGTCGGTCTCCTGGTTGTTTACTAACAAGCATACACATGCTTTCTTAGCAGTCAGGTAAATTAACCAACCAATTAACCATTTAACCATATGCATCAGTTTTTAAAGCTTTTAACCCCTTGGCTACTGGAATTAGCAGCACCTGTATTCAGTCAATGGGAATTCGAGGATTCAGTATTCAATGGGTCAAAGCCCATGAAAAATAAATTTGTGAAAGTTGTGCAATTTGTGACTTGCATCCTTCTGTCCAAGAAAGTCCTGCTTGTCATCGCACCATGGTGTATTGAATATGAGGCTATGATCAAATGCGTCTATTCATTGAAGCAAAGAGATCAGCTTGTTATGAAAGCCGACAGAGAAGGAAAGGGATGACAGCTGAAGCCTTGCGTGAACTTCTGCCGCATCGTTGCTTACAGATCCTGACAAGGAGCATCACGCGGGCATCATCATCATCGTGGGGAGATCATTGTAGGGGACACACCCAGATGGATGTGGAAGGGCTACGCCTGAAAGTCACTGCAGGAAAGATTGCCACAAGGGTGAGGAGGGGGAAATTGGAGTGTAACATGCTAAGGTACATGCTTGGATTCAACATACATTGCTTTCAGGGTTGCACAATGTGTCTGTTCCAAAGGAATAAGAACTTGGCTGGTGAGCACTGCCAATTCAGAGCTCTTTAATACCTTCAATGAAGTTTCTCCACATGTAACGCTCATGCATACTTCACTCATTGGAAATCAAATTAAAAGCGACCTTTTTAGTTAAAAAACTCTGCTTTGGCAGCCTTTCCATTTTGTTTGGGGGGAGACAAAATGCACTCAGTGAGGGGGAAAAATATCTTAATCAATGATGGGAAAAAATTAATATGAATATTCATGAGCACCTTCCTGGTGTGGGCATATCTCCAACACTACAGACAATATTTCTGCATTTGTCAAGATTAATAAAAACTAAAAGAAAAAAATTATGGTACTGAAATTACAACTCAAGAGTACATTTCTTAATAGTAATAACAACTTTGATACAAGTACTGATAAAATAGCAATTTCTCTTTAAATATCTCTTTGAGAGATCTCTTTTAAACAAGAGAAAAATCTGTATATTTCTACTCACTTTCTGGTGCCTTATATTCATTTTCGGGGACAGAGCCTCGGCGAATCGGTAATGGATCCGTCGTCACCAGCTTGCCGTGAACTATCACATCACCTGCAAAGAGAAAAATAAAATAAAATCCAAAAAATATCCATGATGACAATGTGTGCAGTGATGGAAGACCCAATAGTCACGGGTTCCCCGTAGGATATTGAATACCCTCCTGCAAAAGCGATAACAGTGCCAATAACCACCAGAGTGGACTTCACTCTTACAAATGACAGGTCTTACATAATGCACTGCACCCTCCACTGACCACCATCATCAAGATCCCTCACCCGAATGCTCTCCGAGATCTGAAGGCACTGAAGGCAAACTCAAAATTTTTGCTGGTGGGACATCTAAGTTTCTCTGCCTGTGAGACACGTACGCACATCAAATGGTAATCCATCAAAGTTGGTACAAGTGAATTATGACATAAAGCACATGGAAACAGAAGAGTTTATGCCTTTAATACCACATTTCTAAAGTAAAAAATAATTAGAGCGTACGCCGTTCAGCCCGAAGCATTAATGTCGAGAATACTCTTCACGTGGTACTTCTGAGTCATTACAGTCAGTTTTGAATCCCATCACATGTTCTAGAGAGTGGGAGTTAAGGGTAGGTACAACATAAAAGGAGTTAACATGTACAGATGAGTAATTAATTGAGTGCTTTAAGGGGGAGGTGGATGGGAATGACGAAAAGTACAGTCACGTAGGACTGGAAGCACTAAGGGTAGAAGTACAATAACTGTCTGAGGGTGGTGGTTTAAGGATCTCAACAGTAATAGGTAATAAATTGAACTTATATTGTGTCAAATCAACTCTGTGGAGTGTTCAACTTACAAGTAGAAACAATTACGAATTCAAAAGAAATGTTTTTACATGATTTTTAACCGAATCAGAGGTTTAATACATATACTTTTTGATGTCTTCAGGAAGGCTATTCCATGTGTACCTAACAGTTGTAGTGATGGGAGAAAAAGGAGGTGGAGGAGGTAGTAGTCTTTGACAGTGGTAATATAAGTAGAAGTGACAAAATACCCTGCTCGGTTTGTCACAGACGGACTTTTGACAAATTGTAAAAGTTTGAAGGCTTGTGAAAACTAAGTAATAAAATGTGTTGAGATACTTTATGTTTCATCGTGTAGGGTATCACTAAAGGAGTTAAAGGAGATAAAATTTGGTTGCATTGGTTATCTACTTAACCCATTCATGACAGAGGTCCACATTTTGTGGTTTGGCCTAATATCTTTTGATGCAAGGCTCTAAAAATCATACCAAATACATGAGCAGAAAGAGAAAAAAATTCTACACTTACTGTGCCCATTTTGGTTGCATCAATATTTGTTATTTGATGCTGAAATTTTTTAAAAGGAAAATAAGCATTAAAATCCTTAAATTGGCAATGCGATGAAGATGTTGAAATTACCGTTTTTCCCTTCAAATTGACAACTTTATGACTTCTCATCATGCATTCTGTCAATTCATATTTATTTCAGATACATGATGTTTTATAAGAAACATGTAGCAATAAAAGAAAAATGTTGGTGTTGCCAATTTGAAGAATAAAAGCTGATCAAATTAGGCTTCAAATAATTCCTGTCATGAATGGGTTAACCGATCAGGCTCAAAAACCTTACATATTTGGTTCCTTGTCCGGGGACAATTAAGACCAATACATACGAAATCATATTCAAAAAGCTAAAAGATGCTTATTACTGCCGCATTTTGATTATGGAGCTAACATCCCCCTGGCTCTCAGCAAAGACTCCTCAATCACATAAAAAACAACAAGATCATATCATCTTATACCTTCCCTTCCTTCTTCCTTGGAAGACCTTCTGCAGCTGATTTTGTTCATGACCTTGTCCCCTTGCCAGGCCTGACATGGACCTGACAACCTAATCTAAATCCTCCGCCTGTCACGACCCAAACCGTCTCTATCACAACCAGAAACGAAAGAGAATCAAGATAATCCCCCTCTAAGATCATTAAGATCATTGCCGTAATTAAGTTTGCCCCGTAGGAAACGACCTTAAGATGGTTGTTAGTCGAGTGAGAAAATAAGGGTAATAACAACTTTACTCAACCACATTGAAGTCTTGTATGGGAATCTTGAAAAGTGACTGACAGTCATGACAAGCTGTGGCCAATTCAGTAAATGCTACATATATCTGTTTTTTGTTTGTTTTGGTTTGGGTATTCTTTTTGGGGGGGAGGGGGGGAGGGGTTTGGGTGAAGATTTTATAATGCTTTGATCTCAAGCATAATTTATTACATAAAAATGAATCTGAACAATATGATGCAGATGGGTTTATAGCAAGGGTCATGGGTCAGAAAATTTTCAAAGGGGAATGAATTGAGGAGAATGTTCCATTGGCAACTAAGGGGGTTTACAAGCAGATATCAAAGATATTTCTAAATGAAAACAATACCACAAATGGTGAAACTCCTCCCCCACAAGGTGCAATAGTCTTTGCTCCCTAGCTACGTCACAACTTTCCCACAAACTCCTATGAAGGTTTGAAATGATCATATGACATGCATTGAAGTTATCTACAACAAAGGTACACATTATCTGTATTCAAACTCAAGCTAATTCAATGACGAAAATACTACAAAACCCACCCCCACAAAAGTAAAATTTCTTTTCTTCCAACCCTGTAATTTCTAATCAACTCTTGGACACTAAACTCTCAATCCAGATTAAAGGACATTCATGTTCACAGTCTGAACAACCTCTATCAAAACTAACATTGTGAAACTTGCCCTAGACACAAGTTATTTCTTTCTTGCCTTTCTTTTATCTAATACTGTTTTCATATTCAATGCCAAAAGGGTATTAAGTCCAGACCTACATATAGTCACATCCTACAGCTACCAACTCGATCTGTTTTCACGAACTGACAGATGAGCGCACAGATTCAAAAAGGTTAGTTTTGAGTAAATCGCTTTCAAAGTTTCAAACCTCAATCTCAACCTCTTTAATGTTTATTTCTTTATTTATTTATTTATTTATTTATTCATTTATTCAAACATATTTATTCAGGATGACAAGATCAGTTAAAAACTGTTTCACATCGTGGTCCTGAGATTAAAAAGCATGAATATTAAAAGAAACATACAAAAGATTATACACTGAAATAAACATAACGATAAGTAATCAAGATTTACATCATTGTGGAGGAAAATACAGTAATGAAGAAATATTCTTATATACACCAGTTCAACTCAGAATGTAAAAAAAAAATGTTAATGAACTTAAAATAGATTAATTAATAAATAAAAAGAAAGTCAAGTAAGAAATGAAATGACAAAGATTATTGGTTATATCCCTTAAAAAGATAGGTGGCTGGATGTAACTTACTACACAAGTATAATCTAATTGTCTAATATAGTAAAAGAACAAATACTAGCTTTTTAAGTATAATTTCTTGTAATTACATTTAAAACTATCAAGTGATGTTGCATTTTGAAGTCCACTGGAGAGATCATTCCAAATCATTGTATGAAGGGTGAATAAATTTTATATCCTCGCATAGTGTACCTCGCATACCTGTTCGTAAAGCATACAGCGAACCAATGGAGAGTATATCTTAATCTGCATCAAGTGGTGCAGATAGCATTCATATCCTTATGAGGAATACATTACCCATCAGGAATAAGTTCAGACTTAATAACACTTAACACTGTCCTGATATGAAAAAGGGCCCTCTGGGAGAACAGTACATAGTACTGAAGAGGCTACCCTGGGTAAACAAGGCATATTATTATCATTATTATTATTATAAGAAGCAAATACTCTACTTAATTTGGTTTATTCATATTTTATTCATAACATATCAATTTTTGCTTAATCGTCAGGGGGCCTACATCTTACAAGCTAAGCTTCCCAGTAAACCCCTCCACTTTTTTCCCATTATTTTGTTGATACTAATCACAATGTGTATAATTCTGTCCTTCATTTTCTTCTCAAATGAATGTAAATATTTGATATATGTACTTGAATAATGTATGGAACATGAATAAACTAAACTAAACTAAACTAAAACTAAACTAAACTAAAATTCATATGGCAACCAATGAACGTTACTCAAATAATACGGATGAAGACACTGCAGAAATTCCCTTTTCTAATTACTTACTAGCATAACTAGCAGCACTTGAAATTTGCTTCACACTCCAGTAAGTTTCTTTTCTCACTCTTTTTTAAATTCCATATTTTTCTTTATCTTTCAGGCAGAATTAAAGACAATACTAAGCTATGATGGTAAAAGAAAAGAGTTAGAAGGAAACTGGTAGAATATGGTCTC